>CM046870.1:35269171-35869171 GCA_025617745.1 Heliocidaris erythrogramma | reverse complement strand
TTTATAAATATAAAATAAAAGGTACTGAAAAATCAAAGGAAAAGTATACATTCTATAGAAACACATTGACTCGCCTTGAAAAAAGAAAATACTTCGTAAATCGTTTGGAAATGTTCAAACACGATATGCAAAATACCTGGAAAACTATTAAACAAGCGATGAATTTGACAGATAAAAGATGAGAAATAAACAAAATCATGTATAACCATGAAATTATTGAAGATTCCACAGATATAGCGAATATCTTTAATACTTACTTTTCTTCAATTGGCAACAATCTCTCTAAAAATATTCCCCCATCAAACAGAAATTATAGTGATTTTTTAGGCCTTGCTAATCCAAATTCTATTTTTCTCTTTCTTAGGAATAGGCAAGAAGTCATTAATATTGTATCCAACTTACAGAATAAAAAAGGTTCCGGTTTTGTTGGAATTAATAACGTAATGTTGAAAGCCATTATTCCTTTTTTTGTAGATCCTTTGGTCCATATTTTTAATTTATCATTGATGCATGGTAAATTCCCCAATTCCATGAAACTGGCAAAGATTATTCCCTTATTCAAAAAAGATGACAAACTTGAAGTAGGTAATTATCGGCCAATCTCGTTACTATCTTCTTTTTCCAAAATTTTGGAAAAGATAGTGTTTACTCGAATGATTTCTTTCCTTAATAAATATGATATCCTCTCTAATTTCCAGTTTGGTTTTAGGGAGAAACATAGTACTGTTCATGCTTTGATGTCTTTTGTTGAGAAAGTTGCCCATTCAATTGACTCGTCTTCTCACACAGTAGGTATATTCCTGGACTCATCCAAGGCCTTTGATACGATAAATCATGATATTTTACTTTATAACCTTGCTCATATTGGTGTCCGTGGAAAGGCCTTGGAGTGGTTCAGGAGCTACCTTTCTAACAGAAAACAATTTGTTTTCTTAAACGAGCAAGCATCAGATTTTAAAGATATTTCTTGTGGCGTCCCTCAAGGAAGCCTGTTAGGCCCATTATTGTTTATACTTTATATAAATGATTTTCATAAATCATCCGATTCCCTGTCATTCATCTTATTTGCAGATGACACCAATTAATTTTTTTCTCACAGTGATCCAAATGTTCTTGTCGATATAATCAATAGAGAGCTGCGTAACATATTAGAATGGATAAGGGCTAATAAATTATCATTGAATCTTCTGAAGACGAATTATATATTGTTTAGTAACTCCTTAGCATCATTACCTACTGATATTGTTTTTGACAATATCCCTCTTGAGCAAGTCTCTAAAACCAAATTTTTAGGTGTTTTAGTTGACAGTAAACTTTCCTGCAAAATCCACATTGAAAATATTTGTAAAATTATCGCTCGCAATATCGGTATCATTAACAGACTTAAATCACACATCCTCAAGCATCTTTACTTATGCATTACTCATCTCTTATTTTACCATATTTAAACTATGGTCTTTTGGTTTGGGGAAACAGTCATCAAACACTGCTGGAAAGAGTTTTACTACTGAAAAAGAAAGTCATTCGTATAATTTGTAACGCTCCTATACGTGCCCATACGGATCCTCTTTTCCTTGAACATAACATCCTAAAAATTAGAGATCTGTACTTATTTCATCTTGGTGAATTTATGTATAAATACAATTGTGGTACTCTACCATGTGCGTTTCACGATATGTTTCTAAAAAATCGTACAATTCACAAATATCCCACCAGACAGTCGGATGAATTTCATTTACCACTTTTGAGAACATTTTCTGCACAAAACACATTTAATTTTGAAGGTCCTAAACAATTTACAAGCTTAGCTTCACAGTGGACCTCTCCATTTCCAACCAAACATTGATAACATTATTTTTCATACTGCAATAGTTTGATACATCTTATCTAATCTACAATACTGTTATATTTTGTGTTTTGTATTGCGTGTATCCTACTTTGTTGATTTAATGATGTATGTGAATTGTATATTTCTCTTTTGTTGGAAATGAAAAAAAAATAAAAACTGAAACTGAAACACAAATATATCATAATATAAATGGGCCTGGGCCCGAATATCAGAAAACAAGAACAAATGCTACACTCTAAAAACTCAAATGTTAAATCTAACAGTATAAAGGCTGTATGCAGCATGTTAAAAGTGTTCATTTACCATTTTGAAAATGTTGTCACTCCTCCAACCTTTTAAATGTACATTTAACATTTGACTTTTTAGAGTGTACAGTCATTGATTGAGCACTGGACAAGAAACTGTAGTGGATGTTGTTAATGCTAGAAAAAACAAATGTGTACCATGAAACGACCAAGTACACAATACTAGTAATCAGAGGCAGGAACACATCCCTGCTTGTGAAACAACAATGCCAGAATAGAAACTCTAAATTTGTAACATACATGTACAGTAAATAATCAAAGTACATGGCACTTTGTTGAGACACTTCCAGCAACAATAAAAATAAAACCAACTATAAGAAAACACATAAGCGCCCATGGATTTCTAAATCCATACTACGCTCAATTAATCGGAAGAATAATCTCTTTTATAAATATAAAATAAAAGGTACTGAAAAATCAAAGGAAAAGTATACATCCTATAGAAACACATTGACTCAAATCATTCGCCTTGAAAAAAGAAAATACTTCGTAAATCGTTTGGAAATGTTCAAACACGATATGCAAAATACCTGGAAAATTATTAAACAAGCGATGAATTTGACAGATAAAAGATGAGAAATAAACAAAATCATGTATAACCATGAAATTATTGAAGATTCCAAAGATATAGCGAATATCTTTAATACTTACTTTTCTTCAATCGGCAACAATCTCTCTAAAAATATTCCCCCATCAAACAGAAATTATAGTGATTTTTTAGGCCCTGCTAATCCAAATTGTATTTTTCTCTTTCCTACGAATAGGCAAGAAGTCATTAATATTGTATCCAACTTACAGAATAAAAAAAGTTCCGGTTTTGATGGAATTAATAACGTAATGTTGAAAGCCATTATTCCTTTTATTGTAGATCCTTTGGTCCATATTTTTAATTTATCATTGATGCATGGTAAATTCCCCAATTCCATGAAACTAGCAAAAATTATTCCCTTATTCAAAAAAGGTGACAAACTTGAAGTAGGTAATTATCGGCCAATCTCGTTACTATCTTCTTTTTCCAAAATTTTGGAAAAGGTAGTGTTTACTCGAATGATTTCTTTCCTTAATAAATATGATATCCTCTCTAATTTCCAGTTTGGTTTTAGGGAGAAACATAGTACTGTTCATGCTTTGATGTCTTTTGTTGAGAAAGTTGCCCATTCAATTGACTCGTCTTCTCACACAGTAGGCATATTCCTGGACTCCTCCAAGGCCTTTGATACGATAAATCATGATATTTTACTTTATAACCTTGCTCATATTGGTGTCCGTGGAAAGGCCTTGGAGTGGTTCAGGAGCTACCTTTCGAACAGAAAACAATTTGTTTTCTTAAACGAGCAAGCATCAGATTTTAAAGATATTTCTTGTGGCGTCCCTCAAGGAAGCCTGTTAGGCCCATTATTGTTTATACTTTATATAAATGATTTTCATAAATCATCCGATTCCCTGTCATTCATCTTATTTGCGGATGACACCAATTAATTTTTTTCTCACAGTGATCCAAATGTTCTTGTCGATATAATCAATAGAGAACTGCGTAACATATTAGAATGGATAAGGGCTAATAAATTATCATTGAATCTTCTGAAGACGAATTATATATTGTTTAGTAACTCCTTAGCATCATTACCTACTGATATTGTTTTTGACAATATCCCTCTTGAGCAAGTCTCTCAAACCAAATTTTTAGGTGTTTTAGTTGACAGTAAACTTTCCCGCAAAATCCACATCGAAAATATTTGTAAAACTATCTCTCGCAATATTGGTATCATTAACAGACTTAAATCACACATCCTCAAGCATCTTTACTTATGCTTTACTCATCTCTTATTTTACCATATTTAAACTATGGTCTTTTGGTTTGGGGAAACAGTCATCAAACACTGCTGGAAAGAGTTTTACTACTGAAAAAGAAAGTCATTCGTATAATTTGTAACGCTCCTATACGTGCCCATACGGATCCTCTTTTCCTTGAACATAACATCCTAAAAATTAGAGATCTGTACTTATTTCATCTTGGTGAATTTATGTATAAATACAATTGTGGTACTCTACCATGTGCGTTTCACGATATGTTTCTAAAAAATCGTACAATTCACAAATATCCCACCAGACAGTCGGATGAATTTCATTTACCACTTTTGAGAACATTTTCTGCACAAAACACATTTAATTTTGAAGGTCCTAAACAATTTACAAGCTTAGCTTCACAGTGGACCTCTCCATTTCCAACCAAACATTGATAACATTATTTTTCATACTGCAATAGTTTGATACATCTTATCTAATCTACAATACTGTTATATTTTGTGTTTTGTATTGCGTGTATCCTACTTTGTTGATTTAATGATGTATGTGAATTGTATATTTCTCTTTTGTTGGAAATGAAAAAAAAATAAAAACTGAAACTGAAACAGAAACTGAAACACAAATACATCGTAATATAAATGGGTCTAGGCCCGAATATCAGAAAACAAGAACAAATGCTACACTCTAAAAACTCAAATGTTAAATCTAACAGTATAAAGGCTGTATGCAGCATGTTAAAAGTGTTCATTTACCATTTTGAAAATGTTGTCACTCCTCCAACCTTTTAAATGTACATTTAACATTTGACTTTTTAGAGTGTACAGTCATTGATTGAGCACTGGACAAGAAACTGTAGTGGATGTTGTTAATGCTAGAAAAAACAAATGTGTACCATGAAACGACCAAGTACACAATACTAGTAATCAGAGGCAGGAACACATCCCTGCTTGTGAAACAACAATGCCAGAATAGAAACTCTAAATTTGTAACATACATGTACAGTAAATAATCAAAGTACATAGCACTTTGTTGATACACTTCCAGCAACAATAAAAATAAAACCAACTATAAGAAAACACATAAGCGCCCATGGATTTCTAAATCCATACTACGCTCAATTAATCGGAAGAATAATCTCTTTTATAAATGTAAAATAAAAGGTACTGAAAAATCAAAGGAAAAGTATACATCCTATAGAAACACATTAACTCAAATCATTCGCCTTGAAAAAAGAAAATACTTCGTAAATCGTTTGGAAATGTTCAAACACGATATGCAAAATACCTGGAAAATTATTAAACAAGCGATGAATTTGACAGATAAAAGATGAGAAATAAACAGAATCTTGTATAACCATGAAATTATTGAAGATTCCAAAGATATAGCGAATATCTTTAATACTTACTTTTCTTCAATCGGCAACAATCTCTCTAAAAATATTCCCCCATCAAACAGAAATTATAGTGATTTTTTAGGCCCTGCTAATCCAAATTCTATTTTTCTCTTTCCTACGAATAGGCAAGAAGTCATTAATATTGTATCCAACTTACAGAATAAAAAAAGTTCCGGTTTTGATGGAATTAATAACGTAATGTTGAAAGCCATTATTCCTTTTATTGTAGATCCTTTGGTCCATATTTTTAATTTATCATTGATGCATGGTAAATTCCCCAATTCCATGAAACTAGCAAAAATTATTCCCTTATTCAAAAAAGGTGACAAACTTGAAGTAGGTAATTATCGGCCAATCTCGTTACTATCTTCTTTTTCCAAAATTTTGGAAAAGGTAGTGTTTACTCGAATGATTTCTTTCCTTAATAAATATGATATCCTCTCTAATTTCCAGTTTGGTTTTAGGGAGAAACATAGTACTGTTCATGCTTTGATGTCTTTTGTTGAGAAAGTTGCCCATTCAATTGACTCGTCTTCTCACACAGTAGGCATATTCCTGGACTCCTCCAAGGCCTTTGATACGATAAATCATGATATTTTACTTTATAACCTTGCTCATATTGGTGTCCGTGGAAAGGCCTTGGAGTGGTTCAGGAGCTACCTTTCGAACAGAAAACAATTTGTTTTCTTAAACGAGCAAGCATCAGATTTTAAAGATATTTCTTGTGGCGTCCCTCAAGGAAGCCTGTTAGGCCCATTATTGTTTATACTTCATATAAATGATTTTCATAAATCATCCGATTCCCTGTCATTCATCTTATTTGCGGATGACACCAATTAATTTTTTTCTCACAGTGATCCAAATGTTCTTGTCGATATAATCAATAGAGAACTGCGTAACATATTAGAATGGATAAGGGCTAATAAATTATCATTGAATCTTCTGAAGACGAATTATATATTGTTTAGTAACTCCTTAGCATCATTACCTACTGATATTGTTTTTGACAATATCCCTCTTGAGCAAGTCTCTCAAACCAAATTTTTAGGTGTTTTAGTTGACAGTAAACTTTCCCGCAAAATCCACATCGAAAATATTTGTAAAATTATCGCTCGCAATATCGGTATCATTAACAGACTTAAATCACACATCCTCAAGCATCTTTACTTATGCTTTACTCATCTCTTATTTTACCATATTTAAACTATGGTCTTTTGGTTTGGGGAAACAGTCATCAAACACTGTTATAGAATGGGTTTCAGAATCCCTGCAATCTCATTGGTCAAGAGCTGTGCCTTGAATTTTACTGGCCTGCACGTTCGATATCAATAATTATTACGATCACTGACGATAGCCACTGTAAACATGCTATCGATATTTATTTTAGCGAGTGCGAGAGTCTGAGCTGAGAGCCGCGATATACGACTTTTTAATGACGGAGAATTGCAAGATTTGAGACAAAATTCAGATGTTAATGATAGTTGACTTCGGATTCTGATGGTAAGCCCAATAAAATCCGATTATAGGTCTACCTGTTTAAAAACAAGCAAACTGAAAAGGCGATTAAATGAAAATTAGTGCAGTGTGAAACTGAAACTTCAAGGAGAGGGTTACTGTGTAGTTACCGTACGCTGCACTGCACTGTGCAGTGCATACGGTACGGTGATTCACTACAGTCTAATGCACTTATCAATTGTAAGACGCACCCCTCGACCCCCGGGAATGGTGCGTCACTTGTCAGATGTGAGTCGGATTTTCCTATACCATGACGCACCTGTGTGTCTCGACTATGACGGACCTTTTCTTACAATGACTGTGCCTGGACGAAAAAATATGACGCACCAGTTCTAGACTTTGACTTACCATTGTGACGCACCCCGTCATGGTAAAGCTCCGCGCGCACGTGGCACGCTATGCATCGGCGCGGCGCTAGTATAGTATTGCATGCATTGTTGATATCGACATGCATGCATGAACGCTAGCTGAAGACACAAACACACGTTATCATCCTGCACGCTATTGAGGCCGAGCTCGAGATAAGATTATCGGCGATGACATATGAAAATGTGCAGAAGTCACACAGTGCAATCGCTGACATTCTTGTGACGTCAACACATGAATATTCATGTCTCAATCCAGCCTAGCACAAATGCTACCGATCGCGATCATCGCGGCAAGAACCGAACCAGCCAACGCAGTGCTGGAACGAACGGGGTAAAAATAAACAAAGTAACGAAAAATACCTTATTTCTTCCCTTTTTTGAGAACCCAGACAGAAGACAGCATGAGAGAGGATTTGAGATCAATTATTATTATTTGGGGGTTTCCATTTTATTTGATGTCATCAAACTCGATTTTGGGCGCCTGGTGCGAAAGTATAGATTCCATGTCAATATATTTTTTTTTATATTCAAGGAGTTTGCATGTTTAAAAGCCCGGTACGCGGTGAGTATTGCGCGGACAGACCCGTTTGTAAACATAGCGAGGCATTATGACGCACCCATGTAAAATGACCGACTATGACGCACCCCATTCTCCATGCTGTGACTGACCAAATGCTTCCATGACCATACCCTGCGTCATTCATTTGTTGGTAAATTACCCAACCATGACGCACCTTTCCCGGGGGTCGAGGGGTGCGTCTTACAATTGATAGGTGCATAACTTACAGTGCAGCATACACTGGTCTGGGCTGGCCTGGATTATGGGATGACCAGACTTAAAATTTGTTGATGCAAGACTAGAAGTTCTCTTTGCATTAATTCTTTAAATTACTTGCTTTAATGTAAATAGACTAGCTTATATCTAACTTGGGCTTGTTGTTGACACTGACAGATTCTAAAATAAAAAAGTTGACAGTCATGACAGTAGTTAGCTTAGCCTTAGGGTCAAGACTCTAACACTGAAATAAAATGAAATTCTGAAATTTAACCTTAAATTAGCCAGATTTTCAGTTCTCTATGGAAGTCATTAAATTTCTAAAATCTATTTATGATGCATGGAAATGATTTACCAGTGCAAGCATGAAGCAGTGCCTTGTATAAGGTTTTTTTCTCTTATCATGCGTCCGGTAAATTGGATCATGCGTCCGGTAAAATTTGGCCGGTAAATTGTTGCATGATACCAGTAATAATGCCATTTATCCTGTACGCCCATTCTATAAAACAGATGATGCACAGATTTATTTCGTGGGTCGGTAGAATTGTTTGCATTCGGTAAATTTGGCCTGGTCTAAAACACACTCGGCTGCGCCTCGTGTGTTTAAACCGTGCTCAAATTTACCTTATGCAAACAATTCTACCGACCCACTCAGACCTGTGCATCATCTGTATACTGCAAAGAGTTTTACTACTGAAAAAGAAAGTCATTCGTATAATTTGTAAAGCTCCTATGCGTGGCCATATGGATGCTCTTTTCCTTGAACATAACATCCTAACAATTAGAGATCTGTACTTATTTCATCTTGGTGAATTTATGTATAAATACAATTGTGGTACTCTACCATGTGCGTTTCACGATATGTTTCTAAAAAAATCGTACAATTCACAAATATCCCACCAGACAGTCGGATGAATTTCATTTACCAATTTTGAGAACATTTTCTGCATAATATAAATGGGCCTCGGCCCGAATATCAGAAAACAAGAACAAATGCTACACTCTAAAAACTCAAATGTTAAATCTCCATGTAAAAGGTTGGAGGAGTGACAACATTTTTAAAATGGTAAACAAACACTTTTAACATGCTGGATCTAATAGTATAAAGGCTGTATGCAGCATGTTAAAAGTGGTCATTTACCATTTTGAAAATGTTGTCACTCCTCCAACCTTTTAAATGTACATTTAACATTTGACTTTTTAGAGTGTACAGTCATTGATTGAGCATTGGACAAGAAACTGTAGTGGATGTTGTTAAAGGTCCCCAGAAATCCAAATGCAAGTTGATTTCTGTTGGTGTGCGGGATGCATACAACTCATATTTTGTTATTAAAACATCTAAATATGTTTCATAGATTTTTAAATATTTTTTGAAATATTTTTGTCCAACCTCTTAAGCTCCACCCCCCAAAATAGCTCCAGATCTTATTCCCGAGATGACATCATCTGTCAATCATTAGTGAGCTAAGGAGAGAAAGTGGTATGTAGCTTTGCCAGAGATAACCATCTGTTCTAATAGACCATACAATGCCTACATAGGAGTTGCTATGCCAGACATGCTGTAGCATCACCAGGAAAAGAAGGGTAATGAGGAGGTATTGTTTGAAAGCATGCAATTCTATTGTGAGCATGTGCTGAGCTGGGGGAAGTTACATTCCACTCTGTACTGTATAATGTTAGTATGGCTGACTAATGATTGACAGATGATGTCATCTCGGGAATAAGATCTGGAGCTATTTTTGGGGGTGGAGCTTAAGAGGTTGGAAAAAAATATTTCAAAAAATATTTAAAAATCTATGAAACATATTTAGATGTTTTAATAACAAAATATGAGTTGTATGCATGCCCGCACATCAACAGAAATTAACTTGCATTTGGATTTCTGGGGACCTTTAATGCTAGAAAAAACAACTGTGTACCGTGAAACGACCAAGTACACAGTACTAGTAATCAGAGGCAGGAACACATCCCTGCTTGTGAAACAACAATGCCAGAATAGAAACTCTCTACATCCTCAAATCATTTAACTACACTATCTTGGATGAAATCTCAGTTTCTAATACAACTGTTGAGTCCCTTTTTATTGAAATTGTGATTCCTCGTAATTAGAATATCATTGCCTGAGTTATTTATAGATCTCCTAGCTCAAATGCTCAAGAATTCTTACAATATCTACTGCCAGAGATGTGACTACCAAACCTACAAAGAGACACTCTTTGTCATCAAGTGTGAATACAAGGGCTGTCTTTCCAACAATTCCTGCAGAATGAGACGCGTGTGACTGAGGAGTAACAGTAATCTCACCTCCAAGTCTAGAAACAGTTGAATGCCTTATCAGATTACTTGTAGTACCAGTGATGAAAGTAACCCGGACATACTGATTACCGTAGTAAAAATCGACACATGGAGACTGACTGGCCTGATGAGGCAACATAGAAGGGCTGACCACAGTTGGAGAGTGTGGCACTGAACTCACCATATGATACCCATCTAACTCTGATGAGTTACCAGTATTGCAGCTGTAAGAATCTCCCACATAATCCATGGACTCATATAACTCTGATGAGTCATCCGCACAACCTAGAGTACTACGAGACCCATCCTGATCTACAGTAAGCAGATCAAATCCCGCCTCAGACAAATTTGACCCTGGAATACCAAGTGGAATGTCATGTAGGGAGAACAGTCATCAAACACTGCTGGAAAGAGTTTTACTACTGAAAAAGAAAGTCATTCGTATAATTTGTAAAGCTCCTATGCGTGGCCATATGGATGCTCTTTTCCTTGAACATAACATCCTAACAATTAGAGATCTGTACTTATTTCATCTTGGTGAATTTATGTATAAATACAATTGTGGTACTCTACCATGTGCGTTTCACGATATGTTTCTAAAAAAATCGTACAATTCACAAATATCCCACCAGACAGTCGGATGAATTTCATTTACCAATTTTGAGAACATTTTCTGCACAAAGACACATTTAATTTTGAAGGTCCTAAACAATTTACAAGCTTAGCTTCACAGTGGACCTCTCCATTTCCAACCAAACATTGATAACATTATTTTTCATACTGCAATAGTTTGATACATCTTATCTAATCTACAATACTGTTATATTTATGTTTTGTATTGCGTGTATCCTACTTTGTTGATTTAATGATGTATGTGAATTGTATATTTCTCTTTTGTTGGAAATGAGAAAAAAAATAAAAACTGAAACTGAAACTGAAACTGAAACACAAATATATCATAATATAAATGGGCCTAGGCCCGAATATCAGAAAACAAGAACAAATGCTACACTCTAAAAACTCAAATGTTAAATCTCCATGTAAAAGGTTGGAGGAGTGACAACATTTTTAAAATGGTAAACAAACACTTTTAACATGCTGGATCTAATAGTATAAAGGCTGTATGCAGCATGTTAAAAGTGTTCATTTACCATTTTGAAAATGTTGTCACTCCTCCAACCTTTTAAATGTACATTTAACATTTGACTTTTTAGAGTGTACAGTCATTGATTGAGCACTGGACAAGAAACTGTAGTGGATGTTGTTAATGCTAGAAAAAACAACTGTGTACCATGAAACGACCAAGTACACAATACTAGTAATCAGAGGTAGGAACACATCCCTGCTTGTGAAACAACAATGCCAGAATAGAAACTCTCTACATCCTCAAATCATTTAACTACACTATCTTGGATGAAATCTCAGTTTCTAATACAACTGTTGAATCCCTTTTTATTGAAATTGTGATTCCTGGTAATAAGAATATCATTGCCTGAGTTATTTATAGATCTCCTAGCTCAAATGCTCAAGAATTCTTACAATATTTTTCCAATTTATTACGAGACGTCTATTTTGACAATAAAGACTTCTTCTTGATGGGAGATTTCAATACAGATTTATTTTATCTGACATAACTTATCATTATCCTATTGCAATGTTTTATCCACTAGGTCAATCTATTAACAGAAATAGTTCTTCAATATATAGACGTAAAGTTAATGCCGAAAGCTTAGCACGACTTGCCATTAATCTTGAAAACTTTGATTGGTCGTGTATATATACTAATGAAGACATCAACAGTTCACATGAAACTTTTTTCCTTAATATTGACCAATCATTTGGATATTAATATGCCGAAACAAAAAATCAAAACCAACTATAAGAAAACACATAAGCGCCCATGGATTTCTAAATCCATACTACGCTCAATTAATCGGAAGAATAATCTCTTTTATAAATATAAAATAAAAGGTACTTAAAAATCAAAAGGAAAAGTATACATCCTCTAGAAACACATTGACTCAAATCATTCGCCTTGAAAAAAGAAAATACTTCGTAAATCGTTTGGAAATGTTCAAACACGATATGCAAAATACCTGGAAAATTATTAAACAAGCGATGAATTTGACAGATAAAAGATCAGAAATAATCAAAATCATGTATAACCATGAAATTATTGAAGATTCCAAAGATATAGCGAATATCTTTAATACTTACTTTTCTTCAATCGGCAGCAATCTCTCTAAAAATATTCCCCCATCAAACAGAAATTATAGTGATTTTTTAGGCCCTGCTAATCCAAATTCTATTTTTCTTTTTCCTACGAATAGGCAAGAAGTCATTAATATTGTATCCAACTGTTGAATGTTGAAAGCCATTATTCCTTTTATTGTGGATCCTTTGGTCCATATTTTTAATTTATCATTGAGCTGCATCACCATCCGGAACAAAGGCTGATCCGCTGACATCAGACTGAAGTTGATAGTCAAATGGCTGATCTAACAGGGGGTGAGGTCTGGTGGGGACACCGGACACGATATGCGGGTCTGTGTCATCAACAAAAGAGACTGACTTATGAGCATCAGAACGGATCCATTCAAGAGGATCACCAGGCTGTAGGGAGGGTCCAGAATGACCCTGTTGCGAAAGTGGGCTCTTAGATGGATAGTCAGACCTGGTAGAGCAGACGTCACTGGATACGTCAGACTGCTGTGTAACAGCTGAAGGTAAGGCAACTGCCGTTTGTGGTGTCGGACACTCCATGATATTCTCAAAGGGGGCAAATCCCGGAGGACGACCCAAGGTACGAACCATGCCAGCAGAAGTGTGGACTTCAGAAATCAGGGACGTCACAGTCTGTGGGGACTTCCTAGGAAGGTAATGCGAAGCAAGGGCAGGTGTACCCTCACCACTCAGTTCAGGTGCAAAACCGACCTTAGCAACCGCGCGCTTACGTAGTGTGGGGTTCTCACAGATTGGACGAGAGACAAAGGTGCTAACGGTTAAGGAGGGACCGTAGGTGAATGGCGCTCCATCACCGAAGTTTAGCGGGTCGAACAGAGACGTCGTGTAGCTCCATGAATGGAGTACCGGCTTGTACATCTACTTCCAGAGATGTGACTACCAAACCTACAAAGGGACACTTATTGTCATCAAGTGTGAATACAAGGGCTGTCTTTCCAACAATTCCTGCAGAATGAGACGCGTGTGACTGAGGAGTAACAGTAATCTCACCTCCAAGTCTAGAAACAGTTGAATGCCTTATCAGATTACTTGTAGTACCAGTGATGAAAGTAACCCGGACATACTGATTACCGTAGTAAAAATCGACACATGGAGACTGACTGGCCTGATGAGGCAACATAGAAGGGCTGACCATAGTTGGAGAGTGTGCATGCACTGAACTCACCATATGATACCCATCTAACTCTGATGAGTTACCAGTATTGCAGCTGTAAGAATCTCCCACATAATCCATGGACTCATATAACTCTGATAAGTCATCCTAGAGTACTACGAGACCCATCCTGATCTACAGTAAGCAGATCAAATCCCTGGACCCTTGACCCTGGAATACCAAGTGGAATGTCATGTAGGGAGAACTCGTCATTCAAACTGAGAAAGTCACTAGCACAACTAAAGGTCTCAGCAAACTGGCGAGCCTTCGCCACACAGTATTTGTATTCATCAGGAAGGTATGGACAATCGCCAATATGGTGTAGGTTTGAGCGTAGTGGGCACCTATACGTGTATGAATACCTTGCTCATGTGAAAGGCTGGGGGAGCTAGATCTAGTCCTACCATCTTGTCTAATAGTAGTATGAACAATGTGACCATCCTGGGAAGGAGGTGGGCAAAAACTATATCCATCACCAGCATACAAATCATCTTCATCATCACAATCAAGACTGTCATAATTATTCTCATCATCAGTCTCACTTCCATTATTACTGATCAATTCATGATTGAAATCAGGGAAATCTACACAAGATTCCGTTCTACACCTAGTATATGTATTACTGATAATTGGAAATGGGGGTTGGGGAGGGTGGCCGCGCTTCTGGGCCTGGGGACGAGATTGTTGGTACCTGTACAGGGGGTAAGCCATCATAACAGGCTATGAATGGGACTATTAGCCGCGAGTGAACAGAAGCAACCTAGCAACTACCTATCACAGAAACTTATGCTTTCTGACCGATTGAATGCAAGGATTGCAATGGCCATCCTCATACAGACTCTATTCATGACAGGGATTCGAATCCTGCTGCCACCACGCCAACAAAGGAGACACTTCAATCACAATAGTTACTTAAGTTACCTAACTTTATTAAGGCAATGATTGGATCACATCGCGGCGCCTATAAGGGCCGATTATATGACAACAACAACAACTGACGATAATTCTGCCACAAGATGGCAGTATAACACTATGGCGCTAAGTAAAGTATTGAATAAAATATAATTGAATCGAACCCTGTGGTAAAGGGCTGGGAAAGGCATAAAGCGCCATTTGGTTGTTGGACGGTCACTGACGTCCTTTTGCCCAAATATATAAACTTTCCAGTTTCCATATTTTGCGAGTGAACGAAATTTTGAACAAAATTTTGACTCTTTACAATTTTGTCAGCATAAATATATACCACCTCGTTGCCCCGAATATGAAGTGGCGGTTGCCCGAATGTTAATACTTATCGTGGAAGGAGGGGGAGGGCTGTAGAGCCCACAAATGTAAAAATCAACCACAAAATGTAAAAATAACCACAAATGTAAAAACATTGCACCCGTAAATGTCCAAATTACCATAAATGTCATAACATGCCAACCACAAGTGTAAAAATCGCCCACGTATGTAATAAAAATCGCCCACAAATGTAAAAATCTGTTTAACCACAAATATAAATACATTTCGCCTACAAATGTCACATGTCGACCGCAAATGTAAAAACTGCTTCCATATAATGCACCGTGTAAATTGCCACTTGGTCTAATGCCACTTGGTCTAATAACCAAATGGTCTAACATCATTCGGTCTATTCGTCCATCACCAATATTCGTCAATCACTAATAACAGTTTGGTCTAATAATCAGTTTAATCACTTCGTCTAATCACCACTTCATCTATAGCCAATTCGTCTAAAACCCATTTGGTCTCAACACCACTTGGTCTAATAATTAGTTCGTCTAATGTTCCCATAGTCCAATATCTATTTCTGGCTAAAACCAGTTGGTCTAATAACCAAATGGTCTAATCATCATTTCATCTAACTATTTGGTCTAATAATCACTTCGTCTATAGCCCATTCGTCTAAAACCCATTTGGTCTAAACACCACTTGGTCTAATAATCTGTTCATGCAATGTTCACTTGGTCCAAAATCTATTTCGGCTAAAACCAGTTGGTCTAATAACCATATTGTCTAATCATCATTTCGTCTAATAGCCAGTTGGTCTAAAAATCACTTCGTCTAATTACCATTTTTTTTGTAATTCGTTTGACCGTATTCTCAGTTCGTCTAATAACCGTTTGGTGTGTTTACTTGCTATAATATCCATTTGGTCTAATACTACAAATAGGTTAGCCTGTTATAGTTATATGGGTTTATTGCCACTTGGTCTACAGAGAGTTGGTCTAAAAGCCAATTGGTCTAACATCATTCGGCCTAATATCAGTTGGTCTAATAACAGAATGGTCTAATCATGTTATCGTCCATTTACCATTTGGTTTAATTTTCATTTTGTCTAATTACCATTTGGTCTATAGTCATTTCGTCTAATAGCCATTTGGTCTAAAACCATTTGGTCTAATAACCATTTGGTCCATCATCTATTGGTCTAATTGCCATTTCGTCTAATCATCAAATGGTCTAAACCAGTTGGTCTAATAGGCTTTCCCATTTGGCCTACACATCATTTGGTCCATTTGTCAGTCTAACCTCAATTGGTCTATCATCATTTATTTATTAATTCATTTATTTCCACATAAAAAGAACACATTTTACATAATGTTTAGTCAACACCCAGTTAGTCTAATAACCATTTGGTCTAATGGTTATTTGGTCTAATAACCGTCTGGTCTAATTGTTTTCCCCCTACAATACTAGGGGGCTTTGACTAAACAGTCAGGCCTCAGTTCGGCGCATGGGCTGAAATTTTCGAACTTTTTTGCAGTAAGTGTACGTTAGGTTTTTTTTTTTTGATAGGGAGTTAAAAAAAGAGAAAAAAGGTGACCTGATGGAGCATGGCATGAATTAATTACATGTGCTTAATTGTTTATCTAGTGAATAAACTGATTACTTAATTAATCAATTAATATTTTAATGCATTTTAAATTATTGTTTAATTGCACTTTGCTTTCAAATTGTTTTTTTTATCCTTTCATTTCTTTCGCTATCTTCTCTTATATATACCGGATGCCCCACAAAAAAGCGGAACGGCGGATTTCAGTACTTTACCTTCTAACAGTATATAATTTTGTTACAATATTGGGTAAAGTATCTTCTACCAAAGAGAATGAAATCAAGATCATTGAATTTGGTTAAGTAATTTTGATTCTATGCCTGTTTCTTAAAAATACAGTCATTTTCAACTTTTGCATGTTTTTTTTGCGACCGATGAGATGAGTAGAATTGTGTCGGGAATGTTCTTCCATACGGTATGTAAGATGTTCGGGGGAAGCCCGATGCGTGCAAAAAAAAGACACATCAGACACACAAAACAGGCGTATGTGACATGTACATGCCTGTGGAATGCCATTCTCGCCACAATTCTATTCTATTCTATTTTCCACCTTTCCTTTAGTTGTGTTATTCTTTAATTCCTTAATCTATCACCTCTTCCATCTTTCCATATGTTAATCTTCATATTATTTCTTCTATCATTTTTCTCTTTCTCTCTCTCTCTCTATGTTTTTTTGCTCTTTATTCCTTGGTTTATCTTTCTATCATTTTACCTATTTTGAATGATTCTTTCTTTTTATTTTTCTTTTTTTTTTTTTTTGCTTTTCATTCTAATGTTATGTTATTCTTCTTTTTTGGGGCACCTTTTTTATAATCTTCTCTTCTATCTTTCGACATGGTTTTCTTTATCCTTCTGCCATTTCTCGCCCTCTCCCTCTCTCTCTCTCTCTATCTTCACCTTAGGCCTATGTATTTATCCTTCTATCCCTTAATTTCCAGTCTTTCCTATTGTATTGTATTAATCGATTTATCTTTACTTCAGTCTTTCCTTATATTACCCTTTACTTTCATTCTTCCATCATCTCTCTCTCTCTCGTGCCATTATGTTTCTATTCAGTATTATATTCATTATTATTACATGTACCACAATGCAGGGAAATGGAACTTTTTGAAGTGGGGACTGACGCCTCTTGCCCGGATACCAACTACCCTTTTCAACTTTTTGCGAGCGAGCGAAGAGAGCGGCCAAACATTATTACAATGTATTAAAATGTGATTTCTCCTAAAAGATATATGTTGTACATAATAATCATTAAACCAAATCATATAAAACGTGTCCACTCAAAAAGTGAAGGGGCTGTAGCCCCATTACACCAACCAACGCCCCCCCCCCCCCCCCCCCCCCCGGCCCGGTTCCAAAAATTCCCAAATAGACCAAATGGCTATTTGAAGAATTGACTATAGAACAAATGGTAATTAGACGAAATGAAAATTAGATCAAATGGTAATTGGACGAAATGATGATTAGACCAATTGGTTTTTAGACCAAATGATATTAGACCGGACTATGTTAGACCAATTGGCTATTAGACCAAATGGCTGAAGACCAAGTGGCAATAAACCCTTTATTTTTAATCAAAACAACATACCTTTGTGTTATCTTTGATTATCACTAGATTGAAACGATAACGTGCAGGGTTCAGGCATTTCTCAACCATTAATAATCGCGTTAATAAAAAAGTATTGCGGGTATTCACCTTATCAGACATCTGAGCAATGCAATTTTTACATTTTATTGACCGGCTATGACAAGCCAACAAAATTGTAGGCCGATAAATTGTTTATTGCACTGTTCAAAAGTCAATGGGATTTTGCGTGTATAGCGGGCAATAAATTATATACCTGGGGACAACTACCCTAGGACAATTACCCCCCGGACAAATAAAATTTACATTCTCTTAAATACGATTGTGTGCCCCCCCCCCCATCCCCGCTTCGTAGAAAGAGGATCCCGTTTGTGCTATACATTATTATCAAAAGAGAAGTGTCAACAAATTTTGATCGCTCGCTACGCTCCCTCGCCTAATCAGTATTAGCATTCCCTTAAATACGATTGTGCCCGCCCCGCCCCTTGCCAAGAAGATTCCGTTTATGCTACCAATTTCTTTCAATGTGAAGTATTACTATTTCTTCCGCTCGCTCTCTACACTCGCTCCCCAGTCAAAAATTAACATTCCCTTAAAGGGAAATCCAACCTTAATGGCAAGTTGCTCTGAAAGAAAGAGGAAAAAATCAGAGAAGCAGATTGGTGAAAGTTTGAACAAAATCGGATAAGCAATAAGAAAGTCATGATTTTTTTGAAAGCTGTAATCACTATACATATGGGATTTTCAAATTGGCCGAATAGGTAATGTCTCTGTGATGTAGTTGCGGACAACTCCTCAATTCGCTCCAACACACAAAATGACTAAAAAAAATTTTTGTTTAAATGTATTACTAAGTAGGCTCTCTTTCTTTCATGAAGACCTATAACAATATGCTATCTCAAATTATACAAATATAGTTCTGTATTTTATTAGAAATGCAATAACTATATTTGATACCATGCTAACGGCCTACACATGTAGTGGTCTCCTCCATCATCCCTTTACTTAAACAAATTATGAAAAGTGAGTGTCCTGTAAAAGAGAAGATAATCATGTACAATATTGATATTGATCTGGGCCCGTATTTAATAAATTTCTAAGACATTTGTCTTGATTTCCAAGGTCGTATACTGGGCCTCCTATCAATATCCAAGTATCCGTCGTAATACAGTGCGTCCCAATAAAAAGGAAACCGGAGTTGTCAGTTATTTTCCCAGTAAAATAGAACAATTCATGTCATTTAATTTAAATCATCATAAATTTTAGCTCTTCCTCTTTCTTTTGACACATAATATGACACTTAAAGTGTATGCATTGATGAGCAAGGAGAGTTTAAAATTTGAATGTCAAAATCAAGTTGCACAGAATAAGTGGTCAAGATTGGAAAGGATGCAGCAACGTTGGTTAACAAAGGGAGGGCTCATTAGCAATTCTTTGGTGTTCTTTTTTATGTTTCTTTCACCAAATTTCTCAATGAGAATGAATACGGTTTTAAGCACAAGCTTTTCACTTGCTTGCCTGGCCATGCAGCTAACAACACAGCAAAGAGTTTTCCTAGTAACCGAATGGAACCGCACTGGAAGCCTTCAGGAAGTTGCCCAAGCTTTCCGTCGTCGGTTTCCTGATCGGAATGTTCCGTCAAAGTCAGCGATCTGGAAGAAAGTACCAGAATGAAGGTACAAGTTTGAACCTCAACAAAGGCCGATCTGGGAGGCCAAGGTCAGTCCGAACAGAGGACAACATTGCCGCAGTTCAGCTCTCGACGAGAAGAAACGGACTTGGCATGTCAAGGTCTTCCTACCACAGGATCATCCGACTGGACGTGCAATGGTATCCTTACAGGATACGGATTTGGCACCAACAACTAGAAGCAGAATAATCTGCATTAAAACGTTCGCACCAATATTCTGTGCAAATCGATTCGTACATTAAGCTGGTAAAGTCGGTCAAGCATAAACAAATCTTCGTGTATTTGGTATCACATAAAGAAGAGACTTTATACTTACTAAAAGTGTCCATGTTTTATTACAATCCTATTTCATTATCAAGATATCTATCTCCAAAAACGGGTTTCCTTGTTTTCTGGGTCGCACTGTATTGGAGTGATTACAAGTGAAACCAGCGAATCTTTAAAAAGAAAATTTAAAAAAATGCGCATCGGCTGAGTACCTAGGTGCCGCGTTTGACAGACCAAGGTGCCCACCATAGTATCTCGTGGACGGGGCCCTGACTAAAAATCTTAGTGCCCCCGACACATATTCCACCTGAGTATCTTGAGACCCTGACTAAAAGAAAGTACAAAAGAGCCACGAAATTGGTAGGCCCTATATTTGGGTTTGTTTGTTTTTATTTCCGAAATCAAATAAAAATACACACAAAAAAATATATACAATGATAGAAATACATGCACATAGATAACAAACAAGTCAAAATCGGAGGAAAGTAATGTTTTTAAATTGTCTTATCTTAAGACGACAATCTAATATCTGGGCATTGGCATAGCTATTGGATGGGCACTAATGATAAGGAACAAATGAATTGAAAGAGAAAGAGAGAGAGAGTGAGAAAGCGGAGGAGGAGGTATACCCCCTATCCTAATGCTCTAGTATCACATTGAGAATAGGGACTCTGATTAAGTTTCGATGTGCACTTAAAAAAGCACCTTTCAGATGCAGAATTTTGAGGCCTGATAATTGGAAACATAAATTCCTCATATTTCATTAAATTTGTGGAGGCCATTTTAAAACAAATGGGCATACCCCGACTGATGAGCCATATTTGAGATGGCTCTATAAATTAAATTTTGATAAGAACAAAATTATTCGGCTACCTTATTACATATTAAATATTTTGGGCCCTTTTGATAATTGGCACATGTGCCCAACTGTGTTACTCCAATAATAAGTAAAATTTTAGAGGAGGTAATGTATCCTTATATAACAATTAACAACATTTTACATCTTTTCTACAATTCAATAAATTTGATAATACATTGATATATAAACTGGGCCTTTGTTTGAACATGGGAACCTAAAGCATTTTTCTTCAGAATGTTTAGAATTGATTGCAAGATATTCACTAAAACCAAATTTGCTACAATATATTGATTTTTGTTTGTTTCTTTTTATTTCCGAAATCAGATAAAAATTTACACACAAAATATATATACAACGAGAGAAAAACATGCACATATTCAAGTCGGAGGAAAGCAATGTTCATAGAACATTACTGTTGTTCCCTGGGGTCCTGTACAATCAAAATAATAAGTATACATAGAGCCGAACCGAAACAATACATAATCATGAAAGAAAAAATACAAAAGAGAACAAAACGAAACAGAAATGACACATACACGCACACACACACACACACACAAGCATAAATTGGTTATGCAAAAGTTTATTTAGAGTTTAAGGAAGAGTGTTAAGAAAAATACTATTTATTAGGGTACGAAAGGTCTTAATGAAGTTGCATTTCCGATGTCTTCATGTAATTGATTATATTGTCTGAACCCCCTATAGAAAAATGTTATTTGCAATTATTTGACTTTGTTTAAGGGAGATCTAGATTTTGGATCGAACGAAATGAATGGTTATACTTGCGGTATTTGATATTATTAGATATATAATGTCGGGGTGCAATTATTTAAAATCTTAACATTCATAGAACATAGATGTTTTTTGTTAGGAAAGTCCCAATGTAGAGAGTTTCGTGAACATGTTGATTGGATGTACGAGAATAGCGATTGGTTTTCATTATCACACGGCCCGCTGTTTTGCAGCTTTTGTAAAAGTGAAAGGGGTTTTGTAGCGGACTGCCAAACTATATCTCCATAATCAAAATGTGGAAGAATTATAGTGTTAACGTTGGGAAGGCTTACGGTTCACCATTTGGTTAGTCCTGAAAAGGACTGTTGAGTAAGAAGAAGAAAGTGGAGAAAAGTTGAGAGGAGAAGAAATGGAAAGATGAGGTAGAAATTGGCATCATACATCAAGATAAAATATTTTTTTCATGTAAAATTAAACAATTAATTGAAGAAATTACCGAGGTTACCGATTTGACTATTTCCTCTCGCGGCGCCATAGCCATTTCCAGTATTTCACTTGCCCTCTGTTTGGAACCAGAAGGACGTTGAATTTGTGTTAAGTATATGAGTTAACGCCCTTCTGGCTCTCAACAGACGTTGTATAGATTCCATAAAAATGCATTCTTGGATATTTTGATTGACAGAACACAGGGTAAATATCTGCATTATGCCTCTATTTTTTTCCTCATGTTTCATCTCATGTTTCAGCAGGTGAAGACTGGAATACGCAACGCTACTTTTGCAGACAAGATAATTAATGTTAACGATTCCAAACCCGTAAGTATGATCAACATTTTTCATGCTCGTGAATGTAATACAAAAAAATGTGCATTTATTGATATATGTCCTAGATTGTGTGAGAACAAATGGATAATCACTTCTCTTAAACTGCAGGTACATTACCGCCTTTGAAGTTATGTTCACACGTAGTACATAGCATCGATGCTATGTAAGTTTCAAAAATATTTCCAGTACGTTCAGACAGGCCGTGATCGACTTGCTTCTATCACCCACTCGTGACTATTCATCGCTCACCCGCTGCCAAAACAATAATTACTGTGCCACACAGAGTGACCCGAGTATAATTGGTATGCATGGTCAAACGCGCGGAAGTTATATGTCTTCATAAATCAACATAATAACACAATAACAATTCATTTGTAATATCGATAATACAATCAAGTAGCAAATACATGTGTTATAATACTTAATTTTAAATAAACCTTGTACATGTCAAAACTGACTGAACTCCAATCTTATGCCAAAATAAAACACATGCATGCACACTATATTCTCTGGTAAGCACATGTAAATCAATATCTAAAGACCACATCATACTTTAGCCAAGGTCTGATTCTGAAAGAGCAGATTCTCAGCTTTAAAATGATATATAACTCATTGGATGTTCATAACTCGATGTACAAAGAGAAGAATGCACAGTCCCTCATAATGTTACTTGTTAGAGTTTAAAGTTTGCAGTCTATTGAAGCACTCTGACTTGCAAAGTGTTGTGCTAAGGTGACAAATGGAGGATTAGAACTCAATGAAAATTTCTATGAAGGGATTGTCCTAAAACTTGGCATACTACATAGACATATCCTGTTTATCATAGTGCACAAGTATCAATGCAAGAACTTACTCCGGGAGATTTATGGGAGATTAAAATGAGACAAGTATTCAGGATCGTGAAAAAGAAAAGTAATGCAACAAAATCCAGAGAAGACACACATAAGTCTGATAAAAAGCTGGCAAAAATACCACTTCTAGATTGTTTGGTGCCTCCACATTTTAGATTACTTAGAAAAAAGTATACTCTTTCAGGAAATACCCAAAACTAAAATTTGACCATGCATGCCAACCAAAACACATTGATTGATCTCTAACTGAAAATCACACAGTGCGACTTTTGGGTGGTTTTGTGGTGCCTGGTCACATATATACAAAAAGAAAAAGATAAAAAGAAGGAACTCCCCCCCCCCCCCCCCCCCCCTCAAAAAAAAAAACTCTTCCTTACCACACAGTATGCACATTACCCTACTATACCCCTATATACATCACATGAATACATACATTACATTACAGTACCAGATCAAACAGACAGAATGATAATAGAAAAAAGTAGGGAAGAGGGTACATCACATGAATACATAGATTGCATTATATTATAGTACCACATGAAACAGATAGAATTATAATAGCAGCGAGTGAAGATAGCAGCGATTGCGCTCACACGACAAAATAGTCACAAGCGCGGTGGGTGGTCTACCGCAAAGCGTCGATGCTTTGTCGCTGGATCCTGAGATTTACTCCTGCTAAACTTGCTGCAAGAAAAGTTTGGAAACTCGCTTCTATCTCGTGACTATCTGCGTTCAGACAGCGTTTGGTCTTGACACTATCTGGTCTTCACCAAAATAGCATCGACACCTCGATAGCATCGATGCTATCGCTCTACGTGTGAACGTACCTAATGTCTGTGAATTAATTCATTATTTAGCGAACCATCTGTAACACAAGGTACATAAAACCCCTCTAAATCAACTCTAAACATTTTACTGCTGGAGTGCACCTTTTACAAAGTTTGTTTTTTTAAATACGGAAATCTATTTTTCGACTATTTTGAGTTTTACCAAGACTGTGCATTATACCTGTTAGAAATTAACTCGTGTGGTGCTAAAATTGTCTTTTATCTTTAATTGATCAGCAAATTACACAAACTTGTTGCACTTCGTTTTGGTTTCATATACTTACTAACAGAATTTATTAGCATCGCTTATTTCTTCTATGTCATTAGGTTTCTTATGTTGTTGCTTAGCAGAAAATTTGCAGTAGAAAGGCATCTCTCATCAACCCCATTAAAAAAAAAGTCGCTTTAACGTGCATGAAAGGGCACAAATAAAGATAGTAGAGGATAAAGGGATAAAGATAAAGAAATATAAAGTTCATTACAGAAGAGAAATATGGAAAACATGAGGAAAGGAAGAAAAAACTGATGATAGGAGGAAGCAGGAAAGAATAACATAAGGAACTATAGAAAGAGAAAAAAGAAACAGAGGTTTAAAAAACCCTACTAAAATGTATCCGAACGATAGAAAAAAGGATGGTAGAAGGGTAAAACCAAAGCGTAACATAATTAAAATTTTAAATTAAAGAAGAAGATGAAAGAAGAAAAATGAGAAAATGTATAACGAAACAGGAAAAGTTGACCTTTCCTTCTTGGGTCAAACTGCGCAGTATAGCTGCGCAAATGCGAAGCTTCATAAGGAGCGAGAATCGGCGTTGACGTGAAATTGCATGAACGCTCTCCACAAGAAACCGTGTTTTAAAGGTCCCCTGCAACCCAAATGCAAGTTGATTTCTGTTCATGTGCAGGGATGCATGCAACACATATTTTGGTATTACAACATCTAACTATGTTTCATAGATTTTTTAATATTTTTTGAAATAATTTTCTTAAACATGCTAAACTCCACCCTAAAAAAATGCTCCAGATCTCATTCCGCTCTGAGTAGTTTGTAACTAGATATAGCGCTATATAAGAAATTACTTATTATTATTATTACTATTTCTGCAGTGACATCATCTGTCAATCATTAGTGAGCTAAGGAGAGACAGTGGTATGTAGCTTTGCCAGAGATGACCATCTGTTCTAAATAGACAATATAATGCCTACATAGTAGTTGCTAGGTCAGACATGCTGTAGCAACACCAGGAAAAGAATGGTAATGGGGAGGTATTGTTTGAAAGCATGCAATTCTATTGTGAGCATGTGCTGAGCTGGGAGAAGTTACATTCCACTGTCTATTGCAGAATGTTAGTGTAGCTGACTGATGACTGACAGATGATGTCATTGCAGGAATGAGATCTGGAGGTTTCTTTTAAGGGTGGAGCTGAGGAGGTTTGAAAAAAAATATTTCAAAAAACATTTAAAAATCTATGTAACATATCTAGATGTTTGAATAACAGAATATTAGCTGTATGCATCCCTGCACATCAACAGCAAAAACAAAATGCATTTGGGTTGCGTTTGGTTGCAGAGGCCCTTTAAAACGGCGCTTTGTATTGTGATTCATGTATGTGATTCTAGCTTCAAAAATTGCTTGAACGCACCCCTATAGAGCAAGTCTGATGGTGACTGAACTCTCACGATGTCTGGAATCTACTCTCCCTATTCTGACTGGAGTCCAAAAGTGAATCCCTTTGACAATATAGACCTAATGGGTAAACCCTCTATTGGGAGCTGGTACCTTCAGTCCTTGACCATATTAACCATTTACTCAGTATTGCATGGGGAGTATCCTCTCATGCACATACTCTCAAAAAATGAAATTTGTTCAACTTACCATGTCAGCTATCCAATTAGTATTGTACAAGAATGTTTTCAAATATCAAAGGCGCAGAAAAATTAACAGTTAGTTAATAGTTATTTACAGTCTGAAAGATGTCCATGCAGTAAGAGATGGATTTGGTTGTAATTTTATGGATTGGTCCCTGTGGGGCCCTCTTCACATTTAAAGTTGGTCTTTTATCTCTTATTGCTTGTCTTTCGCCGTCGTTCTCAGCGTCATCCTTGTAGTCATCAGTGTTGTCATCAGGGTAGTCTTCTATGTAGTCATCGTCGAAGAGTTTCAGTCAGGAAGGATCAGCTCACGTTCAAATAGGACTAGTGTAATGCAAGTTCCATTATCAGCAAATTTCAGTTGGAGGTTGTGCAGCATGCCCTGGTCTTTCAAGTCAAGAAATGTCAGTGTCTTTAAAGTCTGTCAAGAGCAATCCTCCATGTTTGTCAAACAGCAAGCTCTCCATTACTAAAGTTCATTATGAAGATTCAGGTACATCTTAATCTCTATACTTCGAAGAAACCCGGTTCTCCACCATGTCGTGTTGGGGTCGGATAAGTTTCATTTTGCTTTCTTGAGTATAGAGAGTCTCAACAGTAGTGATGAAACCTAGAACAAGTCTGATGGTGACTATACTCTCATGATGTCTGGAATCTACTCTTCCTATTCTGAATGGAGTCCAAAAGTGAATCCCTTTTATAATATGGGTTAATTAACCCTCTATTGGGATCTGGTACCTTGAGTCCTTGACCATTATAAACCATTTACTCAGTATTGGGGAGTGGGTATCTAATCTGAAAGTTAACATGAAATTCTTGTATACATCCTGCGGAGGTTCTGGTAAACATGGACTTCCTGTTTACTTCCTGTAAAGATATCGATAAAGTATTGATAACTTATTGATATCTGTGAAATTTGTCTTATTATCACACAATAATATCTCCCCATTCTTTCGCTGAGTCCGAAACGTATCATATTACATGCATATTATTTGAAAAAGTGAACATCTTTTGCTAAGAATATCTTTCTCAAGCTTTGTAGGACTTTGCGATGATCAGGTCCAAGGATCAAGGCAGAAAAAAAATCTCCCCACCACAGTGGCCAACAATGCGGCGTTTTCACAGTTTTTCCAATGTGTTAAACATTATGGCCATAGATCATGAACAGGATGGATTTCGAACACTTTGATGGTGTTGGCAACGTAAACGCGCAGAAAACACAGTGTTCACATTATTTCGACACTGTGAATAAAGTGTTGCATTCTCTCATCATCACAGTGTGACCACAGAATGGATTTCAAACACTTTGACGGTGCTGGCAATGTAAACACACGGTTTTCACAGATCCCCACACTGCGTGACACAGTGTGGTATACTATGGCAATATAGAAAATCACAGTTTGTAGCATTACAGTCTGGATCTCATTGTAAAAAAAAAAAAAAAGTAGTTTATCATTTCACTCGTTGCTTCCCGTTTTTCATTCAGGTGAACTGTTATGAACTCATGCACGAAAAAATATTTATTTTGTATACGTCCGTCATTGTGTAAGTGAAGAGTTGCATAATATAAAATATCATATGGATTCTGGCTGTTTCTGGATATGTTTTGTTTGTTTGTTTGTGAATGTGTAATAGTGATTTTCGTCGTTTGCTAATAATAAGCCAGTTCATAATTAGTGCATGGTAAAAATAACCCTGAAATGACCCGGATTTGTACGCTCACGCGCATCATGGTGCGCACACTATGAAAGCGTATAAAGGTCAATTGTACTCGGTACAAATTACCATTAATTGCACATGCGCAAATTGTCATTACGAACTTTATTCAAGATCATATGGAGTGGAATCCCTGAAATTTTTTTTTTCTTTGTCCAATATCTGGTTGTCTCTACCTCTATAATTCGCTTTACTGGACTGTGCCGTCTCACTATTGTTTGCGCTTCATATTTGTCATGAATTTGTACGTTTAAAAATCATGTATATTTATATATAGTATGCTATCTTATCCCTGTTTCCATATGAATAATATGTTAAGGTGATGTTATGTATATTAAAACAATCATTCAGAGAATTGTTTTGATATCTTTTTTTTTTTTTTACTAGACCAATAAATTTTGAAGTGAATTTGTGACACTAAGCTAAAAGCAGTTAAAACCTGATAAACTATTTCTTTGTGGTTTTACGAATAACGATACCTAATATTAAGTGTAATATTAGTAATAAATCATTACTCTGTAGTTGTTAAAACTCGAATTTTTACATGTTTTTATAAATCTTTTAAAATTTGTACATATATTTTTTAGGAAACAGTCGGTGTGACAAGTGATCAATATTCTACATTTTACATCGTCGCTCCCAAAAGGAACTATCAAATATGTGATCAATTTGATATCACTATTGAAGCCAGAGACAGCAAAAATAAATCGAAAGTAAACGGAGGAGATTACTTCCGGGTCAGGATCTACAATAGTGACCTTAAAGCCGGGGCTTCCCCTGATGGTGAAGTTGTATATATTGGAGATGGAAAATACAAGGTGAGTACAACAAAACATTAATTGCTAGTTTCACTTTTAGAAATTATCCCACGAATGGCTCATCGTCTTTCGAAATCGTTCAGCGACCTGTCATAAAAACACACAATCACATATCCTCCCCCACACACACGCTCACGCACGCACACATATACACATTCTTTTTGATCGTCAACTACTCGAATAAAAAAAAACATTTGTAGACCAGCTGAAGAATAGTTGGTGACTGTGGCGCATATGTACAGACCAGGAGGTCGGCGAACGTTTTGTGAACATGGCAAGCACGTGAAGAATATTTACAGAACTGCCAACTGTTCGCTACCCCATTGAGATACCCATTAAAGAATTTTTCGCCTAATACTATTCAAACTATCGCTAATATGTCGCCAAGTATTCTTCAACTATTCGCGTTTGGACTCTCTCTGACTTGCGAATACTTGGCAAATAGTAGGGTCGCAGAAAGTTCGCCCCTATCGCCAAACGTCGGTCTCTCAGTGAGATACCTACTTCATGCTGTTTCAACTTTTATACATCTAAATCTCATGCCAAATAGAAATTACATGATTGGTGGGTCAATGTATTTGTTTTTGTTTAGTTACGTGTTTTTGTTCATTTGCCTCCAATAAAAGACAATTTCATTTCAGTACAACTAGACATCAAAATTTGACATTATACAAGGTGTAACAATAAATGAGCTTCCGAATGATAACCAATGACTAGACGTAGACGATTTACTATGTTTTCCTTGTTTAATTTGTTTTTGAAATCCTTCTCTCAGATTATCTTTCAAAAAAGCACTTTAAATTATATGTCTCTGACATGATGTAGGAATTCATGAAATAAAACGAACAAAAGAGTTCGTTCATCGACTTCAGTATTTAACAATTCGTCGCCTTCACCACACACCGTCCTCTTTAGCCAAATTCGTGATTTTTTTAATTTGTGAGTTTTTGCATTTTTCATATGTACTCATGGTTACCTTGCATCTGTGCAAGTTTCAGAATCTGAAAATGCGTGGTTACGTAATAATGACATTACTGTAAAGCGTCCTCTCATTAATTAATGAGATTTATCTGCACACGAATGCTCGTATATATACACGCGCGCTCAGGCTATCACCACGTTGTGAAGGATCTGTTGGAATATCTCTTATGTTTTAAGATATAAATAGCTTGTTTTATTCAAAATGGACGGACTGTATTTAATGAGAAAAACACCCGTTTTCACATGTGATATTTATTTCAACAATAAATAATTCAAATTTATTCTAATGCCTTACTAAAATAATGTCTCCTACAATTTCACACATTAAAGTAACAGTGTTCATATCGCTCAACTTTATTATGATTGTGGACTGAAGGTTTGATATTAACCCTTTGATCTCCGTGTTTCCTTTGTATCGTTAATATTTTGGAAAATAAATTATAAATTTAAATACTTTAAAGAAATGAAATGAAATTTTATTTGCTCAATGCAACGATGTAAGTCTGTTGAAATATTTTGCCGAGGTTATATGACTTTGTCGTCATGTCAGAAATATTGTTTTTCACCAAAAAACAATACAAAAAATAACAACAAACAAACCCGGAAGGAGTAGTAATATCGAAAGGAATCTAATAGATTGCTTAAACAGAAAATAAAACAATGATAATATGAAGAAAAGTGGATTTGTTTGATCATATGCCGGCCCTTATGACAAGCATGAATTGATGAGAGAGCTGTGACGTTGTTAAGCAAAGCAAAAACCCATTAGCAAAGGTATGAGTGAAGGAAGATGGTCTGAATGAAAGGTTCTCACATAATAATAGTAATTGATAATAACAATAGTAGTATAGTAATAATAGCAGTAGTGTAGTATTGATAACAAACATACTAGTAATAGGCCTAATAATAAGGGTCCATTATGTCCCGAAATTATTTTGGTTTTGACATTAATTTAAGTTGTTGAAAATCAAGGGAGTAAAAATCAGCAAAATGTTGCATTTCAATTTTTCTCTTATTACATACCCGAAATGCCTTCTCTTTAATAGAGAGTATTCGGCCAATTATTAAAGCCAGATAATTTTTTTTTCTGGATAATTAAAAATCATATTTTTAATGCAAATAGATTCATATTTGTTACATTCATTTACTAGTTAAAAAACACGATAAAAAACACCCAATACTGGTATTTAAACAGCTTTGAAACTACCATTTGATCAGACAGATACCCATGGGGGCTGCCATTTTGAAATAACTGATGTCATTGCGGTACATGTCCATTTACCTGTACACAATGGATAAGATGTTGCATAATGAATAGCTATTGTACAACTAAAGCCACCCATGCAAAATGGCAGCCATCTTGGTACCCCCATTGTCTCGCACAGGTGATATCTCAGAGCAGTTGTAGGTCTTTGTCACTTCTTTGAAGAATTGACAAACCTTTGTCAGACCAAATCCTGCTTAACAAAAGAAATATCTTGACACAAATAGATTATATGACAGGATAAAAGTATCTTCATTTGAATGTACATGACTACAAAAATGGTTTATTATGAGAAAATCCAAGCTCATGCATTCCACAGCTGATCATGAGTGTCATGGTAGCTAGTTTATAGGTCAGTGGGTATCTCACAAATAGAACTGCTCTGACATTACTTTGTAAAGAAAATGGCAGCCCCCATGAGATAATGTCAAGCAAGGAACCTACAACCTTTGGAGACACTGTTCTTCTGCTTAAATAATCAAATAGGAGTAATTTCAAGATATTTGTAATAGGCTGACAATTATCTACATGATTATAGGCTAATGTTTGTTGCTTTTTATTCCCCTTTAATATGAAAGGTCTTCTTTTCTGTCCCTCTCTTTAGGCATCTTTCACGTTACGGTGGGCAGGGACGACGTTTGTCCGTGCAATTCTCGTCCATCCAGCTGAAGCAGTGAATGTACTTAGACGAGCACGGGAAACTTGCCCAACGAGATATGGCTACTTTGGACGATTCTCAGGGACGATTGCCAATAGGTCCATCACAGAAGACACCATTTGCAATATTATTCATCCCCTACCTAATGTAAGTAGAAAATATTTCAATAGGCCTACTTTCCATTTTAGAGTTGTGTTTTACATTCGAGTAAACTGCACCATCAAAGGCAAAGCCCATCAAAGGAATGTTGAGTTTGCTCAAGAGCTCACACACACACACACATCACAATACAACACAACATTAGTATGAACAGATGGACATGTATACTTGTAAATAGAATCCGCCTTCATTTATAGTGCTTTCACGTCGTTATTTCAGTATGAAATGAACTTCGCTTATTAATTAAACAGACTCCACCTTGAAAGCAAATGATTGATTCCGGATAAACAACCTAAAAATGCTAAATGCAGCCAAATATGTATGTATGCTTTGTGCTTGTGCAAAACACCCAAGAACATGGGACCGGTATTTTTTTCACGGGGGTGCAGGGCGTAGAAAATGAAGCCCTGCCCGTGGCGATTCCGAAAATTATGTGACAAGAATGGCCACAAAAGCAAATAAAAAAAATCCCCGAATGAACAAAACCAACAATCTTCTCTGGGGGGTCCCGAGGATTTTCCACAGTTCCTCTGAAAATAAATGGCACCCCTGCAGCACCCCTACAAGCACCCCGGCAGCTAACCCCTCCCCAACGCCCAGTAGGCCCGGTTCCCAGGTCCATGACTTCGTAATGTTAGTGTCGGTTGTTATCAATCTGCTACTGGGCCTGCGCGGAGCTATACACTGCCTGCTACTATATGGCTCCTGTTGGACGATGTCAACACAAAAAACACACACATTAGAATCACACATTCTCATGCACACTGGACCGTGGAACCCCCCCCCCCCCCCCCCCCCCCACTCGGAGGTCGAAGGGACCGCATGCGTGTTCCCAAAATCTCCGGTAAAGGGGTATTTTTTGGGCGACACAATCCGGCCCGTGAATTGTAAAAAACAGGGGGTGTTTTTTATCTTTCACCCGGAGATTTCATTATAAAAAGGGGGTGTGTTTTCCCCCCCCCCCCCTCTCTCTCTCTGTCTTCGACACCTGAGAAATTAAAAAAAGGGGGGGGGGGTATGAAATATCTTGAAAAATTGATCAAATCCCAGGATCAAATTCCTGAAATTCCTGCTAGTTTTGATAGCTCATTCAGCCAGGATTATTTCATTTTGAAAAGTAGAAACACTGGCCCCCATCTCTTCCAAGGTATTGTAATGACAGCTTACTTGGGAGGGGGGTTGGTGTCTGTCCTGAGATATGGGGTTGGAATGAGAGCTCACCTGAGATAGGGGGTACATTGAGCAGTGTTCTGAATTTAGGGGGGTCTCCAAGGCAGGAAAAGCCCGCGCAAAGCCCGCGATAGGGGGGTTCAGAAATTTTGGCAGCCCTGAGATAGGGGGGTGCTTTCAAAGGGAGGGAACAAGCATACGCGTACCCTAAATAATACCGAGTGGGGGGGGGGGGGGGCGGGCTTGGAAACCACCCTTGGTGTTTGCTGTGGTGGTTCTGGTCAAAATGGACTAATAACATGATTAATTTTTGGGTAATATGAACACTTATGTACATAAATTTGTCAGCGGAGATACGATTCAGCTTACCTTTCGCACGTTGCTGTGAGAATTGTCATTATCATGACAAAAGATGACCTCTAATTCTCTCGATGGAGCTGAGTCGGCGAGAAACACCACTAGTCTAGGTTCTAGACGTTTTTAATTATTTTGTCCGTAACACCATGAAGCTATATGAGCTATACAAACCCGAAGTTGTGGGGAGAGTGAATCGTGCACCGTTCTACGCTGGGTGCGCAATGCGCACCTAACTATGGTGCGCACACACGTACACACGGGTTTGTATAGCTCATATAGCTTCATGGTGTTACGGACAAAATAATTAAAAATGTCTTGAACCTAGACTAGTGGTGTTTCTCGCCGACCTTTTTTTTTCTCGTTAAAGAATACCGATATTAAAAGGAGAAAAAATGTTACGTAGGTCTACATAATTATGTATAGTGTGTGGCAAAAATAGTCAATTATGACTGATTGCCAAACAAAAACAAATGAAGAAGAAGAAGAAGACTCAGCTCCATCGAGAGAATTAGAGGTCATCTTTTGTCATGATAATGACAATGCTCACAGCAACGTGCGATAGGTAAGCTGAATCGTATCTCCTCTGACAAATTCATGTACATAAGTGTTCATTACCCCAAAATTAATCATGTTATTAGTCCATTTTGACCAGAACCACCACAGCAAACACCGAGGGTGGTTTCCAAGGTCCAGTGTGCATGAGAATGTGTGATTCTAATGTGTGTGTTTTTTGTGTTGACATCGTCCAACAGGCGCCATAGTAGCAGGCCGTGTATAGCTCCGCAGGCCCAGTACCAGATTGATATGCCAAGGAGCTCGTATAGCTAGAGCTGCCCTACTATAAACAGACACGAGCTTAAATACTCGCCCGTACTCACCATATAATTGTAGTAAGGAGTCACTAGAGTGACACGTGCACACACCTCACATCCATTTACGTTTCATCAGCTTCCCTGCAGAGTGGACTGCTATATGTACAGCTTTTCCCCCAGAGTTATTCCCATATGGAACAGACTCCCAGCAGCTGCAGTAGGATCTAGCTCGATCGCTGGTTTTCGGACCTCGGCAGTCCCATCCATCATCACCATGATGGGCACATCCTCCAGAACCCTGTAGGAAGGGAAGCCATGAAGCCGGCATTCATCACCATGCACCCTGCCTCTTTTCACCCTCTGTTGACATCACTTACACAATGTCTGGCTTCTTTTACTTCTTTTATTTGCATGCTGCACACTACACACACACATGGATTATCATTTTTATTCCACCCTGGACAGCTGTGAAGAAAGCTTTTTGGGTGCAACCAATTCAAGATTCAAGACTACTCTCGTTATTGATATCGTTATCGGAAAAATGTGACCAGCCCTTTAACAGTGGGCCACGTTTGTCCGCTAACGATAACTATAACAAAATTTATCTGTAAAGGCTCACTTTAAAACAATGGTGTGTACAATGTACGTACGAGTACGTGTGAGTACGTCTCAGTGTCACACCTTTGCGTATTTGGCTGGCGTATTGCCCGTACGCAGACATAGGCAGTCATACCCAATACAGCGCAATGAAACGTGCTCTCTACGTACTCAATTACGCAGGCTAGCGCATAGGCCTGCGCTAGTCGCTCGCTAGTTATAAAATTTTCTAAACTATCGCAAGCAATCGCAGGTCAAATCACCTACGAGCGGATATGAGTGGTAACCGGCAACAGCGAGTGGCTTATCGCAGGTATACGCAATCAAACGCACCTATTTTTTGGAGCGCGTGTCAATGCCTATAGCTGCGCAGTGAGACCATCGATCTCCACCTTACGTGGATATCGCATCGTACACACGGCTCTATATATATATATACTGAACTACAAAAGAAACGTCGCACTTTTCAAATTGATATCTTTTACACATGATATTGGAATTTGTTACGTAAAATCACATTTTATGCTTTTTTAACATCACAGATATGGCATTGACCGTCCATAACACATCATCATAACAAAATGTGATTTCTGTGTAGGATTAAAACTCATATCCTTTCCGTGAACATGGTAGTGCACTCGAGCGCAGCTTTTTGAAAAACATGATGCACATCCTGTATCCAGTGGGTTTAAAAGGGACCCAAAACCTTCATCTGGGCGTTGTGGCGTGCGCCTGTAATCCAGCCACCAGTGGAAGTTATAAACTGATTCAGCGGACCCAGGTTCGAGACTGAGTCACGTCTTTCGGATGGTGACGTTAAAGGTCGGTCCCAGACGTAAATAATCATAACTGATTGATACACGTCTGTAAAAACCCAATTACACACACACACACACATCCTGCCATTCGTTTCCTGAGCGCTGTCACCATGTCACGTCTGACTCGAAACAGAGGGAACAAGCCATCGGACGTCTTCATGCTGGCCAACGTCCTAGAGTCATTGCCAACGACTTCAATGCAGCGTTCGGACAGTAGAGAGACTGCGGGAGCGATACAATGCAACCAACAGCACCAACGATCGTCAGCGCAGTGGTCGTCCCAGGGTGACAACAGCACGTGAAGATCGCCATCTTCACCGGGACCACTTGCAGGATCGCTTCCGCAGAGTAACAGAATCGGCTCTACAGACTATTGGCACACACAACAGACCAATTTCTGCAGCAACTGTTCGTCGTCGGCTGAGAAGCTTCAACTTGTCTTGTCGGCGTCCTGCTTGGGGCCCTATCCTAACCGTTCGACATCGTCGGGAACGTCTCCTGTGGGCCCAACAACGTCAGAACTGGCGCTATCAACGATGAGAGTCGTTATTGCACATCTGTACTTGTTAATCAAAACAAAGCAAAACATTTTCTCAGTTTTCACTCTTGAATAAAGAATATGTTTCATTGTAAATAAAACAGTTTCAAACACATACAGGTGCGACGTTTCTTTTGTAGTTCAGTATTATGTAGCGTTAATGCATTTTTTGTGGGTCAAATGTAATTTTATGCATTTACGATTAATGCCCCTGTTTATACAGCAAATCCAAAATGGCTGACACATTCTGTGCATTAAGGTACAGCTGGTGATAACCAGGCATTTCCTGGTTACGTAGGTCATGTGACACTTTACCATTGGAAATTATAATTTGTTTATTCATGATCGATCTACCTATTATCCAATCATGTGTAACATGTGTTTTACATTGTACTTGTGTATATTTTCCAGACAAGCCAGCTACATACTTGTGTTACATAACAATACACCTGTCTGGATCTCCCTGCACATGCCTATTTTCCATGACAGTAGCCATGTCCATGCTCTTTTGTGTTTGTCATGTGAACATCACATGCCCATCTCATGTCCTTAGTTTGCATTTACAGTACTTTTCCAACACATGTCTATATTAAGGAAAGTCTGTCGTGCTCTTTTTTCACTCCCGCATAAGCCATTGAAGTAAGCACACCTCTACTCACTATGAACATGGCGAACAAAGAAGCGGACAAAATATACAGCTCCTCATTGTACCTTCCACAATTGCCCTGGTAGACAAAAGAACATCCCTTCATTGCTATTATGTAAAAATATGTACAGCAGGTGTCATATGCATATTCACCTGTTCTACTTATTTCACATAATAGTAATGAAGGGGTGTTCTTTTGTCTAGCAGAGCAATTTTGGAGGGTACAATGAGGAACTGTATATTTTGTCCGCTCTCTTTGTCATCGCGTTCATAGTGACTGTTATTTGAAGTTGATTTTCTAACCGGGTACGATCCCGTAGAATGTTTTCAGCAACCCGCTGACACCACGGCTTAGCAATTTTAGCCAGATTTTGAGAAGAGACTTTTTATTCCACGGCTTCGACGTAAAGCTACTTCATCTCTGCGACGTGAGATATTCTTCAAGGGAGCAGAATTTATAAGCGACGATTTGGACACTTTCACTCCACCGAGTTTATGGAGCCGTCATCTTTGCTCGTCTGAACGTCAGAAGACTCGGGCTCACTGCTGCATCTCGCGGGCGACTTCGACCACGTGTCCATCTACGCTGACGTTGGCTTCGAACTTTCTGACTCTACTGATTTCTGACTGTTGCCGTGAGTTTCAACTGAACATTCTCGCCAAGCTTCATCCTCACCAGGTACACATTACTTGGCAACCCGCAATCGAGGGCATTTTATTTCTCACTCATTATGTATTATAGAACGGGTTGAGAAATCCCTGCAATCTGATTGGTTGAGAGGCATTGATCAATTTGTACTGGATGCATGAATTAAGCCGCGATATGCACTATCGATATCGAGATCAAAACGATATCCTTCTAAAATGCGAGTGCGAGAGAGCTACGATATTTGACTGTTTACAGACAGAGAATTGCAAGAAATAGACAAGATTAGATGTTAATGTTTGTTGACTTCGGATTTTGATGGTAAGCCCAATTTGATCCGATTAAATTTATACCTGATTAAAACCAAAAAAAACCCAGATACAGCGATAGAATGAAAATCTTCAACGTTAAATTAACACATCTCGCTCACATCACACAGTGTAGTGCAGTGCAGTGCCACTGCTGCGTTACAGTCACAGGCTGTACGCTGCATACATTCGCATCGGTTACATTCACTATGCAGCGACACTGACTGGCCTGACTGAAAAGTGAAATTGACGGCAAGACTTTCACTTGATGTTCTCAGAATCTTTGTAAGAATTCTTCAAATTGATAAAGTTAATTCATTTCATGTAAAATAGGGATTACCTTTAGATCTAACTTAGCCTAGTTGTTGACTGTAGTGGTGGATTCTTATTTTACTCGGATCTAAATTTAAAAAAAATAAAGTTGACATTAGTTAGCTTAGCCTTAGGGTCAAGACTCTAACACTTGTAGAAAAATGAAATTCTGAAATTTAACCTAAAATAGCCAGATTTTCAGTTCTCTATGGAACTTATTAAATTCATAAAATCTATTTATGATGCATAAAAGTGATTTACCAGTTCAAGCCTGTAGCATGGCCTTGTATAAGGGTTTTTTCTTTATCATGCATCCGGTAAATTTTTCATGCGTCCGGTAAATTTTTCATGCGTCCGGTAAATTTTTCATGCGTCCGGTAAATTTTTCATGCATCCGGTAAATTTGCCATGCACTGGTAATGATTGAAAAAAAAAATTGTCTACCGTTCTATAAAACAGATGATGCACATGTTTTTTCGTGTGTCGGTAGGAATTCCATAGTTACCTTATGCACAATTTCTACCGACACACTCAGACCTGTGCATCATTTGTATACTATTAATCGTCTATTTGTTGTATGATCACTTCACCTAATACCGACCAGTCATAATACGGACCATTAAGCGTATCATGGCATCTAGCGCGCGTCTTGCAAATCAACGCATGGGACTACGCGTAGAATGCCTAGCAACGTTCAGAACAGTCAAAATAGATCAAGATCAGGGGATGGAGCGTTTCCAAGTATTTTGTCGGTGATTTTTACCGACAATTTTGCTCTCAGCCAATCAGATGCAAGGATTTCAGTAGCTTATAACAGTTGTCGGTAAAAATCACTGACAAAACGCTTGATGAAACGCTCCCCTGGAGTAAAAACGTAAGTATTATCAATTTATTGTTTTCATATTTTCATTAAAATCTCTTTTCATAAATTGCCATTGACTTATGTGCAGGGGTCGGTAATAAGACGCACTTCTCCCTCTTTGCGTAAAATGAGATGACTCTATTGCGACGTCATTTCTACAAGAACGCGGAAGTATTATCGCTCGACATTACCTGGATCTTGTTCCCCAGTATTTGGGTAGTAGTCTGATGAATTTTCATTGTGTTTCATGAAGAATCTTTCCCGTAGTCGTTTGAAACAAACATCGTTAAGAGGTCGGTATTAGGTAAAGGCATCATACCAAAAAAAGTGAATTACTTCAGTGATATTTTTGTATTGATCACCATTCATTACCATCTTGCGTCAGAAACAGGCGCACATATTTTTAATGCTTCTACAAGTATAGTTTTTACCATAACTAGTACAGGGGCGTATCCAGGATTTCCCAATAAGGGGGGGGGGGGGGGCGCGCCAGGCATTATTGATCGCCGTCCTGGGGGGGGGGGGGTCTAAGGGGAGGGGGTGCCCCCTCCCCTTTGGGAAATTTTTGCTTCTGAAGAAGGGCCGAGATGCAAAATAATCCTATGTGACCAATTTTGAAGCCTATTTAATGAACAACTTTTTTGCTAGTTCTTTTTTTTTTACCACGGCCAATAGGATTCGCCACTGAGTTAAAGCTTTAAATGATTCGTTTTTTTGTATTATCGTTTACTCATATTTTGTGAGCCACAACTTTCACCAGTAATTAACTTATGCTCACACTACTTTTTTCATATTTTATGCACGTTTACAGCGGCGGCCTTTCGCTATAAAAACAGTCACCTATACCGTAACATAAGCATTTACCTTGTCTATTTTGATTGAAATTGTTTCGGTGAAGACAAACATTAAACCACCAGCAATTAATTTGATTGTTTTTGCATTCATTCTTGTGAGATCAAATTAAGTCAAGTGGAGGAGTTTTTTTGAACACGTACACGTTTTAAATTTTGGAATTTGATTAGTGCTCACTATGACTGATTCGTTTAGATAGGTTTATTTTTAGTTTGAATTTTATTAAACACCTTGATATACCATCCCCACATATATATCAGTTGATGCGGCCGCGCGACCAAAATAGGACCCCTCACTCAAACACAGTAAAGGGTGAAAGAAGGTTCAATATTTTTAAAAGAGATGTAAAAAGATCTATACTTGCCACTTATCATGCCTGACTCAGTGCAATTTTATATATTTTATATGCATTTTGTCACCACATCAATTGTCTTATTTGTTTGAATTTTTGGTTATTTTATTTGTTCTATGTGTATTTATGTATATTTATTGTGTATTTATTATTTCTATTGCTCTATTGTTTTGTAATTTTTGTATTGTAATAAGGGGTTGCTTCTTTTACAAGTTTTTAACTTTTTTAGCAATCCTGGCATATCTTTTATCATTGTATTTATTTTTTAAACAAAATGTGATTTTATTTTGCCTAATAAATGTGAATTGAATTGAATTGAATTGAACGCGTGGGACATCGTCTGCGGTGTACGATTATAGTGAACTCCTATTCGAAAGATACGTCATTGATTTTTTTACTCTAAGAAAGACATACTAATTGTCACCTTAAATCGTCTCTAGAATTTGTAAGGGTACACTTGTTTAGCCTGATTAGCAGTTACCTCGTGGAAAAGTCTTCACAATGCTGAATTATTCGATTCTAAAAATACATAGAACTGTAGCAGGACGCGCATAGAGGCTGTTGGACTTGTCCAACAATCTCTACGTGTCTCTACATGCGCAGCCATCGTATTTCTTGGATGCATCGCACGGGCTCCTTTCGGAGGTCTCGCGAAGACCATGATTCCATAAATGTCGCGCGTCGGTTGCACGTTGATTGCACCTACGGTACCGAACGGGGGCTGTACGTTCGTCTCGGGTAAAGGCGGATTCACACGACACACGACACGACACGACACGACAACACGACACGACACGACACGACAACACGACAACACGACATGCTACACGACAAAGGGCAAAAAACCAGTGCACACCGCACACGACATTCGCTAAAAAAGTCGTGCTGGAGAGTGGGTGATGTCGTCTTTGATGATGAGAATGTCGTGATATAGATTTAATTTGAAAGTCATCAAAATTACAAAGATGAGACGGAAGTTCATATTTTAAAATTTATTGATTTGGATTTCATGTCGAAGAATTACAAAAGTGATATTTGGTGTTGTATATTCGGAATAATCACAGCTGTTTTTTTTTTTTAATAGGACCCCTCACGCAACCTCTCCTAATTGGTCTAATCTATCAAGTATACTTCTATACTAATAGACCTGAAATAAAATCTCAGTCACAACGAATACCCTCCAATTTTCTCTTTTTCTAATTGTAAATTCATGGTTTTGCAAGCCTATGAAATGAGCAGCTAACAATTTAATAATACATTTTTTTTTTACTACTGGGGGGGGGGGTTGGGCGAAATTGTGGGGGCCTGCAGCCCCCAGGCCCCGCTTCCGCGGCCCTTGAACCAAACATTTACTCTTTTTTGTTGGAGGTTCGGGTGGTGGTGGTGATGGGTATAGGAAGGTGTGATAAGGCCTATAGTGCAATACAATAAAAGTGACACTAATTCCGTGAGAAATTTGTTTTTACTTTTGGATGCGGGATATGTAGCCCTTGTAGCAACAAAAGGGCAAATATAAGTGCAAAACAAACGCGGGGAAATACAGCCCACAGAATGTAAATACAAATGCACACAGGTTAAGAAAAAGTTAAACATTATTATTAATTGTAGACATGATAAACTCTAAGCTAGTTCTAGAACTCAAATCATGCAAAGTGTATCATATTGTACAATTTATATCCTATGTTTAATTTTGTTTAATTTTTATAGGAATTATTTTTTGCTGGAAACGGGAATAAATTGGATTAAATTAATTAAGTTAAACAAACATAGAAAATCCATGATACACAGGCCCCCTATATACAGGTATAGGGGCGCTGGCGAGCAGGGTACGCTTGAACAAAACAAAGAAGGCAAAACAAAGAAGGCAAAACAAAAAAAGCGTGGAGACTTTTCAATAAAGCACATAAAAAGAAAAAGCGAAAACTTCTTGCCAAAGCTCCAAATGCAACGAAAGTGATTTTTTTTTGTTAGATTAAAAAATAGCAAGTCCATACAAATAACCTTACTAAATGTAGGTTGAACACCCCAGTCCCGCTTGGTCGCAGTTTATGGTTTACAGACAGACTCCGAGTGAATGGCTGAGCAAGCCTCTGGGAGATGAGATGCTGGGGTGCTGCAGCACCCCGAAACTTTAATGAATGCTAGCAGGCAGGGTGCAAAAATCGGAAAGGGAATGAGGAAATGAGAGAAAGAGAAATTTATATTGGCCCTCAATCCGCAGGGTTAAGTGCATTAGAAATCTATATTATCAGGTTTCGAATGCGGAAAGCTTTCTGAAATTCGGTCACTTTGCTCCCTCGCACCTATTGCGATAGGATCACTACTACGTACCCCTATATTGATTTAGCGAAACAATGTGTAATATAATTTGGCGTATCTACGGCGGAAGGGGGGGGGGGTGGCCTAAGCGGTATTTAAAGGGGGCGTACAACACGCAATATAGGGAAAAGAAAAGATACAGAAGGCCCATAATCATTTTAGGATCACGCGCTACCTAATCAGCAGGGTAAATGCATTACAAATAATTTTCAATCTTTCAAATGCGAATTATCTAAAGCTCGGTCGCTTTGCTTCCTCGCATAATCATGGTACTCCAGGATCTCGTTATTTCGCGCCCCAGAGCAGGATATACCGTTTAGTTATAAGTAGGGCACAAATTAATAATTATCGCTACTATCATGTAAATTTCATCAGTCTTTTGTTACTAGTGGCGTAACCAGAGTCCAGCCATTGAGGGGCACTGCCAACATTGGGGGGGGGGGGGGGGGGGGGGGGGTCAGCGGTCTTACTCGGAAAATTCACTGGGAATTTATGAGGCCGCTGGTCAGTGGGTTGGTGCGCGGGAAAAAATGGGTCCAATTATTGTCATCTGTTGAGAGCCAGAAAGACGTTATACGAGTTATGGCCCTTCTGGTTCAAACAGACGTTTTCTCTTCCTTTTCCGCTCCCCATGTTTTCTCTCTCTTCTCCTCTTTCATTAACTTATATGACATATTGTGTTGATAGTGTCGTTAAATTTTAATCAATCAATCAATCCTCTTTCATTATCTTTCCCCATTTGATCTGCGGGGCATGTACCCCATGACCCCTCATAGTTAGTACTAGTTACGCCCCTGTTTTTATACACTAAAGGAAAAAAGAAACTTATAAAAGTTCAAGAGATCACCAAATTAAATTCTCTGCATGGAAATGTACCAAATTTGGATATAATGTTGATTCAATGCATGGCTTTAAATGACAGTCAATAACAAAAAGTTTTCTTCAATGCCACAAAAGAAATGTGCACTGAAACAAAGGACTCTCTAATCCCAAAGTCACAAAGATAAACTGCAGCCTTGTACACCATATGCATGTCAATGAATGAAACAAAAGAATTTCAAAAGGGATTTGCAAGTTCATATCCAAACAGATTAATAGCCAGTATGTCCACCTCTAGCTTGCTGGCAAGCTGTACACCGTCTTCGCATGCTTCCGATCAGATTCGCGATGGTAGCCTGGGGAACATTGTTCCATTCCTCTTGCAGTGCTGCAATGAGCGTCTCCCTATTGATGGGTTGATTGTCACGCCTTGACACACGTCGACCAAGCTCTTCCCAGAGATGTTCAATTGGGGAAAGGTCTGGTGAACGGGCGAACCATGGCAGAACATCAATATCCTCTTGCTCGAGGGGTGCAAATCCCTTTTGAAATTCTTTTGTTTCATTCATTGACATGCATATGGTGTACAAGACTGCAGTTTATCTTTGTGACTTTGGGATTAGAGAGTCCTTTGTTTCAGTGCACATTTCTTTTGTGGCATTGAAGAAAACTTTTTGTTATTGACTGTCATTTAAAGCCATGCATTGAATCAACATTATATCCAAATTTGGTACATTTCCATGCAGAGAATTTAATTTGGTGATCTCTTGAACTTTTATAAGTTTCTTTTTTCCTTTAGTGTATTTTGCCCCAGTATATGTTAAAATATAAAATCGCATTTCCAAATGTTCTATCTACATTTAAAAGAAATATCAATTTTCGGCCAATATTAGGCAGCGAGGTGCTCGAATATCCTCATATTTAGATAGTTTAATAGCGGAATTTGTAATTTTTGTACATTTTCACTCCAGAAGTGTTGATTTTTCCTCACTCGCTTCGCTCGCTCATATATAGGTAAGGGAAATTTGAAAATCGGGCAAAAAGCTTCAGACCCTCCCAAAATTATGCATTTACGCCTATGGGGAGGGGGGGGGGGGGTGGTATGGGCAACTTCGTTTGTCCCGGTGTGGGAGAATAATGTCCCCCGGTGGATCGCCACTGAATTTTTTCTGCCCATAGCACCCCCAATAAAAAAAATAGGGGGGAAAATCAGGGCACTTACAACAGATTATAATGGGCACTTAAAAGAACGGAAAATGGACACTTATTTCAAAGGAAGTTGGGAAATTGTCGACTGAAAGGGGGCACGTGACAAAATGAACAGGGCGCTTATCAGAGATCAAAAGGGGAAGGGGCACTTTTACAAAGTAATTCACTTCACTCTCAAGCCTTCTTCTCTCTATATATTATAGTGAGTCCTTCTTTCTGTATGATTTTTATCTTGTTCTCCCCCTTACTTTTGAATACATGGGATGTACACGATGGAACAGCCTTAGTGTGAATCAAAGAAATCCGGAAGTCGGTCGTTGAATGATTTAAGTTGTCACTGAATAACAAGTTAAACTGTTAAATCGTTTCTATTTCTTGTTTAATTGGTCTTTATTTTTTATCTTAGGTTTTTTTGTGTTATTTACTACAATAAATCAATGTACCTACCTATTTTGCTAGTCTTCCGACTACGCAAGCCATTCGAGTAATTAAAGTCACCACAGTGCATATACCCCCCGAGGATCACGCCTTCCTCTGTGCACGTACGCATGACGCGCGCACACAATCCTCCCTCTTCCCTTCTCGCAGCCTAAAGAGTTGCAGCTAAGTCACCATCTTGCGCAAAAATTCTGAGTTTGCTACTCTTTTAGCGCGTTTTCTGGTGACTTTTGCCTATATTTCTGTCCTAGACTTGTTTTAATATGTGTTTAGTGTCGGTTTATGTCGTCACGTATTTATTTTGGTGATATTTGAGCTTAAATTCATACCTCACTTTTCACCCCTTTCGTATAGTAGCCCGGGCATTCGCTTTGGCGTATTGCCGGGCGCTCAGCCCTGTTACGTTTCGTTGGTGTTTCGTGTGTGTGGCTGTTGTGTGCATATACCCTTAGTCCAGTAGACAGTACCATATACCATGTACATGACCTGGAAAAGTTAAGTACAAGGTTTTTTTTGTTGATTTGTGTTCCAGATGGGTATTGAAGTAAATTCAGCTTGGTTGCCACCTTGGCAACCTTAAGCAATTTTTTAAATTAGCCTAATTAGCATAATCATCTAATTAGCATATGTGCAATAAGTAATATGTTGCTTATCTTAATCCAGAAATGCTGAAAACATGAATAATACAACTTTTCTAGGGGTTTTTATGACGAGGAATTCATTTTGACATCAGTTTTTATTTTTAAGTAATGCAATTGACATAAATAGCATAATTAGCATAATGAGCTAATTAGCATATGTGCAATATATGGAACTCTTTGCCATTGTTTATCCAGAGTGTGTGTAATTGGGTTTTTTACAGACGTGTATCAAACAGATATGATTATTTACGTCTGGGACCGACCTTAAACGTCACCATCCGATAGACGTGACTCGGTCTCGAACCTGGGTCCGCTGAATCATTTTATAACTTCTACTGGTAGCTGGATTACAGGCGCACGCCACAACGCCCAGAAAGCCTGAAAACATAAATAACAACTTTTCTAGGGTTTTCTGTGACGATGAATTCATTTATGACACCAGTTTTTAATTTCAAGTAACGCAATTGACTTAATTAGCATAATAAGCATATTTGCAACAATAACAATTCATAAATTACAGAAATTATGTATATACTGGGCGTTTCAAAAAAAAGGAAACCCAACTTTGCAAAATTCCTGTAAATGAACTATGTTTACCGACAATGAAATCCATACCATATGAAAGAGTAATTCATATTTCGAATGGTAAGTTAAGGTCTCCAGGGTCATGCATCATTGAACAACATTGTCTTAAACATTTTGTGCAAAAAATTAATCTAGTTGATTCACTTTCTTGTAAAACACAATAGGCACGATGTTAAGGAGATGCCTTTTGTGAAATGGCCTGGTTGCTCCAATTCCCATTGTGCATAATTTTCTTTTTCAAATTTGTGTTAATGAGATGTTATTCACCCGTGATTCAGGATTTTGCTTTATAAAACCCTTTTCAGATAGAAATCATTTTGCAATGAAGACAGTCTCGGTGAATTTTAACAAGGGTGCATGCCAAAAAACATTGCAATATCACTAAGAATTGCAAATCAAAAACAGTATAAATAAGGAAAATCAAAAACTCATGAGTGTGTTTGAAGATTTTACTTTGTTGATTTTTAAAAATTTCAACTTTAGTTGAAAATTGACGGAGACCCCTGCAGCACTCAAGACAAATGAAGATGTTTTCTGTGTTCTCGGAAGATCTCGCCTTCTCTTGGTCATAATAAGTTTATGACTAACAACTCGTTCCGCGCTTTGTGAAGTTCATAAGACCCTTTGTTAAGGCGTAAAATTAATCATCATGAGATTGGCTTACTAACGGATGGCCATAAACAGATAAAGAGCTACCAAGCTAGTTGACAAAGCCATTCAACCCAAACCATGCCTATTGCGTTTTACAAGAAAGTGAACCAACTGGAATTTTGCAGAGAATTTTGAAGACAATGGTGTTCACTGATGCTTGACTGTGGAAACCTAAACAAGTTACCATTGGAAAGCAAATGAATTACTCTTTCATATGATATGAAATTAAACTCCGGTAAATATATAGTCGACTCGTAGGAAATTTGTTTTTATTCGGTTTTACTGACATTTAGCATGAGTTTGTTTTGTAGCATCCATTAATGTATATAACTGACACGTGCTTCTATGAGCGAGACGCTTTGCTCTTAAGCATATACATAGGGTCTAAATGACATGTAAATCTGTATGTCATCCGAGTAGCAGTGGCATTATATTCCAGGAAACTTATTGTGGACCTTTGTAAAGAGATTATCTGTGAACAGAGTAAATAACAGAGGGCCCAACCGAGAACCTTGTGGGTCCCGAAGGGCTCTCGAAAAGAATCAGACAGGATCATCAATCTTGATCTTTTGATGTCTATCTGTCAAATATGACTCAATCCACCCGAGAGCATCATCAATGTCAAAGCAGATCTTCAGCGTTTCCAATAAAAAAAGCAAGACTGATCTATGGTATCAAATGCGCTTTATAGGAGCATCATGTAGACTTCTTTGTCATTGTTTATCTAGAAAGCCTGAAAACACCTTTTAAAGACAACAAATTAGTTAGTCCATGCAGATGTAGCATAATTTACTGCAATAAATCATATATACCTACCTATTATGCCAGTAGTCTTGACTACGCGACCCCTTCGAGAATTTAACACAAATGAGCCACAATATTGTGCGCACCCCCCGTAATCCTATTGTTCCCCTTCGCCACTCACGCGCGTCAACACGCAACGGCCATCTTCCTCTTTCTTGCTCGCCCGACGAGTTAGGATGTCGAGTCACGGCGCTCCTGAAATCAGGTCTTTTGAATTCGGAAGAAGAAGCAGCTAGGTCGCGGAGACCTGCTTCTTCCGAAGAGTCGTCTATCAAGGCCCTCCAGAACTCGTTGAGGGAGGTGAGCGTCCCTCCACGGAGGGTTCGGTTCGTGTTTCCGAAGTGGCTTCGGGGATCCGAACGAATCCGAATAAGCGCTCTAAAAAGCGGGTTTCGGCTACGGCTTTTGTCGAGCCAGCCAAGAAGAAGCCTAAGAAAAGGGCAAAAAGGGGCAAGGCTTTGCCGCCCTCTTGCCCGTCTGGCCTGGCTAATCCGTCTAGTTCCTCTCAATCTGAGATGTTCAGCATGATGCGGACGTTTGCTCAGAGTCAGGGTTGGTCCCTTGTACCGGGCACTGCAACCCCTGCTTCTGTCCCTATTCTAGGGTCTGACATTGAGACTAATCAGCCTTTTATGGTTGATTCTTCATTGTCTGAGACGGGATCGCATGCGCCTCCTATTCCCAAGATTCCTCCGAGGGTATTTCTCTTGAGGAGGATTTCAAGCTGGAGTATGACCGCATTGAAGCAGCGCTTCTAGTTAAGCGCCCTGTTGCGGTTAAGGGTAAGGCCTTTGCCTTTGTTTCCCAAGATCAAGACAGCTTTTTCAAAGCTAAGTCTCTCTCTCCGGAGATTTTAGCGGTGGGTCGTCGCTTGCGGGCGATCAATCCGCTAACCTGTCGCTTTTAAGTCCGAGGATAAGCGTTGGTGTGGTGTTGAAAGCCAGGTCAGAGCAGGTATGCGTTTGGCTGCTTTTCAAGGTTTTCTCTCCGACCTCAGGTCTAGGGCGGAGGAGTTGAATGTTACTGATGGTGACAAGCTGGTTATCGATGACCTGCTGCATACTCTTTTTAGTTTGCAGTGGTCACAGCTTTCCACTGCAGCTGCCTCGGTCACGTACCGTCGCAGAGTCTTGGCTCTTACGGCCCTGGGTGTTAAGGAGTCGGACATTGCACACCTTCTCCGGGATGTTCCGTCTCGGTCCTTCGCTTTTTGCTACGGTTTTTCAAAGAGATTGATGCGCGAAAGCAGGTCTCTGATATGACTACGCAGTTTCGCACTCACTCTAAGCCGACGCGGGCCCCTGTCCGTCGGAGACCTGCTGGTCCCGCTTCGGGTCAACACAGTCGTGTTTCTGGGGTCCCGCCTTCTGAGTCGCAGCCAGCTCCTTCTCGCGGGAGAGGAGGACGTGGCAGAGGCTCTTCGAGAGGTTCTCGTGGCAAGGCGACGGCTTCGCATAAGGCCAAGCCTAGGCTTTGATGGTCTTCCCCGAGCGCTTGTTCTTTCAGTCATGGTAGGTGGCCGACTTCATTCTTTTCTCCCCGCTTGGGAGGCCATCTCCGGGGACGCATTTGTGCTCTCCGTCGTGCGAGACGGATTCTTCATAGATCTTTCCGCTTCGCTCCCCGGAGGGGCTATAAGAACTCGTTCACCTCCCATGTCTGCCCTGGCTCGATCTCATGCTTCAAAGGAGATCAAGTCTCTGTTGGAAAAGAGGGCTATAGAAAGGGTAAGAGACCGGCCGTCTCTTTCCCTTTCTCCAATCTTCGTTATTCCCAAGCGCTCGGGAAAACTTCGTTTGATACTGAACCTGAAAAGAATAAAAATTCATTCCTTCAGTACATTTTCGGATGGAGACTCTCGCCTCCATTCTCCCGTTGATCAAGAGGAAGGACTACGCGGTCTCGTTAGATCTCAAGGATGCGTATTTCCATATTCCCATTCATCGCGCTTCGCGCGATCTTCTGGGGTTTTCCTTCCTCTCAGAGACTTTTCGCTTTCGCGCTCTTCCCTTCGGGCTGCGCCCAGCCCCTCAGGTTTTTACTCGGGTTGTAGCCGTGCTGGCAGCCTCAGTGAGGCGACGCGGCCTTCGGCTATTTTGCTACATGGACGATTGGCTTCTCCTAGCGGAGTCGCGCGATCGTTTGTTAGACGAGACTCGTTTGCTCGTCAGTCTTACTCAAGACTTGGGTCCTAATAAATCGGGAAAAGTCGAGTTAGTTCCTACTCGCAGCCCAGTTTTTCTGGGGGCTGTGTTAGACATTCGGAATCAGTTGGCTCGGCCCAGTCGAGACAGGATTCTCATTGTCTCGGCGGCTCGCAAGCTCATGCTGGCCAGAAGGGTCAAGGCCAGACAGTGGCTTCAGTTCTTGGGTTATCTAGCCAGTCTAGTCGATGTTCTGGAGGACTGCCGGCTCCTTATGAGACCGTTTCAGAGACATCTCCTCAGGTTTTTGAAGCTGAGAAAAGATTCTGTTGGTCTGGATTCCAGTACCAATAAGAATCAAGTCTCTTCTCTCTCGTTGGACGAACGAGGAGTTTCTCGCGCGAGGCAAGTCCTTCCGTACCCCTCTTCCGTCGATCTCGGTTTCGACGGACGCCTCTCGGTTGGGGTGGGGAGGACATTGCAATGGCAGCACGGTCGCGGGGGATTGGTCTCATCTTGGGACTCTTCCCCATATCAATGTCCTGGAGTTTATGGCAGTTCTGTTAACCCTGCTCCATTTCAGAAAGTCTACTTCTCAGTCGTTCAGTTCTGATCCTCACGGACAATGTCACTGTGGCGGCTTATATCGATCGGCAGGGAGGCACTCGTTCGGCTGCCCTGAATGCCTTAGCATTCTGAATCCCCAAATATGTGGCACAGTAAGACTAGTTGAAGAGTCCATGAATCAGGTAATCTAGCAAATTAAAGAAAATCAAATCTTGCTTAGAGCAATTTTGTTGTCTGTTTGTGACTGCTGCAACAGTGAATGTTGGATACAGTCCCGCAGGCAAGGGCCCACCCATAGGCCATCTCGTGTACGAATGATCTAGACTGGAAATACACACAAAAGCTGTTGAAGCGTATTCACCCATATTAAAAGCTGGTCTGGAGTACAAGGTTATCTTCAAATAAGCTTGTACATGTAAAAGTTATTTCAAATAACCATATGGTCCATAGAGTTCAGTGGTTTTTCCCCAGGAGTTTATATGAACTATTGCCGAAATATTTTTAAATGAATAACACATTAAAAAAATGCATTTTCCTTATATTAATTGTGTGTGAACTTGTAATTTGAGGAATGGGGTCTTGGACACCTATATGTTAATGAAAAAGGGTATAAATGTCTTGTCCTTGATATGTGGTAAAATAGGGGAAAGTTTCCGAAAGTGTCCTTACAATCTTAAAAATATGGGTATTTCTAAGTACCATTTTGTCCTTGTTTTGACGTAAAAAAGAGGGTTAAATTTCACAAAATGTCCTTGAAATTGACTGCAAAAGGGTGTTATTTGCATTTTTGGTAACGGTCATACGCGTCCCCCTCTGCGGGGGAGTGTGGCTCCACCGGGAGCTAATGAGCCTTCTGGCGGCTCAACCGTTCCTTCTTCCGTTAAGAGCGGATCTGGTGTTGCAGCCCCTCTCGGGGATTCTTCACCACAGTCGGAGTCCCTTCATTTGACTGCTTGGCCCCTGTCGGGGAATCTGCAAGACAGTCGGGTCTCTGATAGAGCCGCGGACTTTTTAATGTCCAGTCGTAGAGTTTCTCCTAGGGAAATTTATAATTCCTGTCTTTCGGTCTTTTTCCTTTGGTGTAAAGAGCAAAATCAAACCCCGTCTAAGGCTCCTATTGGTTCAATTGCGGATTTTCTAATCTCGCTATTTGACAAAGGGAGATCCATCTCTACTATCCGAGGCTACCGTTCGGCGATCGGGGCCATTCATTCGGGTTTCTCAGATGGTTCGGGGATTTCTAATTCCCCGCTGTTGAGTGGTTTGATTCGGTCGTTCTTTCTGAAACGTCCTCCTCGTTCTAGGTTAGTCCCGTCTTGGAGTCTGCCTAAGGTCTTGGAAGCCTTGGCGAAGCCTCCTTTTGAGCCGTTAGGTGAAGCGAAGCTTCACCATCTTACGGTTAAGACGCTCTTTTTGGTAGCCATTGCCTCTGGGCAGAGGCGCAGTACTCTTCATGCCCTCTGTCTTACTCCTGGTCATGTTCGCTGGGAGAGAAAAGGTGTTTGATTCCTAAGGCTTCTTTCATTGCCAAGAATCAAACGGCTTCCTCTGACCCTGTTGAGATTTTTCTTTGTCCGCTTTCTTTGTCCGCTTTCTGGAATTTCGTCAGTGCGCGAGGACAAAGTTTGGTGTCCTGTTAGTCTTATCAATATACCACTTGAGAGCTCTAAGTCCTATGGTAAGGATGATCAGTTGTTCCTGATCACTCGAGAGCCTTTTTCTCCTGCTTCTCTTGATTCCATTTCTAGATGGATTGTCGAGGCTATTAGGGCTGCTGGCACAGAGGCTCTTTTATCTGACAGTAAGCCTCATGCTCATGACACTCGTAGTGTCGGCACTTCCTGGGCTCTGTTTCAAGGTGTGGCGCTTGATGATATTTTGAAGGCTGCTTATTGGCGTTCGTCCAATTCCTTCATTTCTTGCTACCTTAGGGATGTCCCTGCAGGTGAGGCTATTTTTGCGTCAGCCACCTTGAAGGCCGCTGTGTCTTCTTTGTAATCCTATTCCCTTCTGCTTGAAACATGCCTCCCGGTCTTTGAGTTGGCGCTGGTCTGGCATAATAGGTAGGTATATATGATTTATTGCAGTAAATTTGTAAAATCAGCACTGATTTTCTTATTTACTATATAAACCTACCTATGACCCTCCCTCCTTCCCCTCACCTTGCAAGCAACATGTTTCTACTTGGGGTTGCTCGCAAAAGAGGAAGATGGCCGTGGCGTGTTGACGCGCGTGAGTGGCGAAGGGGAACAATAGGATTACGGGGGGTGCGCACAATATTGTGGCTCATTTGTGTTAAATTCTCGAAGGGGTCCCGTAGTCAAGACTACAGGCATAATAGGTAGGTATATAGATTTATATAGTAAATAAGAAAATCAGTGCTGATTTTACAAATTTGTTGGATGAACTCCTGCTTTTGTTAGCTGGACTTCAGTGGTCTCAGCTCTCATCAGCGGCGATTGACATTACGCATCAACGCCGCAAGCTGGCGCTCTCCACACTGGGAGTGCTAGGGAAAAACATCCCGCCTCTCTTGCGGGGTATCCCTTCCTCTTATCCCAACTCTTTGGGGGCCAGTTTAACGAGGTCTTCCACAAAGAGAGAGGGTCGCAAACAGGCAAAGGAGATGGCCAGACAATTGTTGCCCACTCAGCCTGCTCGGTCCTTTCCGAAGTCTAAGTCGGTCTAGACAGGCGCTAACCGAGTGACTGTGACTATCCCTCGGGTTGAGACCCCTACCCTGGGCAACCGTGGTAGAGGCTCGGCGAGAGGAAGAGGGGGGCGTAAGACCGCCGCCAAGGGCCCGGTCAGGCCCAAGTCGGCCTTTTGATACCTTACCCCGAGTGCTTGTGGACAGTGTAGGCGGGCGGCTCCGGAGATTCCTCCCAGTTTGGGAGGTAATCTCCGGCGACGCTTTGTGCTATCCGTCGTGCGCGACGGCTTTTACATAGATCTGATAAAGCCGATTCCAAACGGCGCCATCAGAATCCGCCCGCCTCCAATGTCCGCCCTTTTCCAGCAGCACATCTCCTCAGAGATCGCCACGCTGCTGGGAAAGGGCGCCGTAGAAAGGGTGAGAGATCATCCTCTGTCTCTCCCCAATTTTTGTCATTCCCAAGTTTACGTTTACGTATGATTCTAAACATGAAAAGGATCAACAGGTTTATACCTCCAGTGCATTTTCGCATGGAGACCTTGGCATCTATTCTGCCCTTGATCAAGCGGGACGACCTTGCGATCTCCCTCGATCTCAAAGACGCGTACTTTCACATTCCCATTCACTCTGTCGAGAAATTTGCTGGGATTCGCGTTCCAATTTCGTGCCCTGCCCTTCGGGCTGAAGCCGGCCCTCGAGTCTTTACCCGAATAGTGTCGGCCCTAGCCGCGTTTCTACGGAATCGCGGCCTCCGATTTTGTTCGTCTATCTAGACGATTGGCTCCTAGTTGCAAACTCAGAGTCCCTCCTGTTGGATCAGTTATGCCTTTTACTGCGGCTAACGCAAGACTTAGGCTTTCTGATAAACTGGGAAAAATCGGAATTATCTCCCACACGTACCCCGATATCCCGAATCAGCTTGCCCGCCCCAGTCGGGACAGAATTCGGACTATCACCATGACCGCACGGTCATTGCGAGTGGCCCGCAGGGTCAGAGCCAGACAATGGCTTCAATTCCTGGGCTATCTGGCCAGTCTAGTCGACGTCACCAGACTGCAGGCTGTTGATGAGGCCCTTTCAGAGGCACCTCAAATTTTTTAGACCGGACAAAGATTCTCCTTTGGGGTGGATTCCACTCCCAGAGATATCAAGCTCCTTCTCGCTCCCTGGTCGAACAGTTCTTTTCTTGCCCAAGGCAAGCCTCTCTGTACCCCTCTTCCGTCAGTTTCTCTGGCGACAGACGCCTCCTTCTTTGTTGGGGCGGTCATTGCCGGGGCGAGATTATTTCAGGGGACTGGTCTCACTTGAGAGTTATGCCCCATATCAATATCATCATTTCAGGCCCGGTCTTGTTGGTCGCACTGTACTCGTTCTGACCAAGCCCCTAAAGCGGCCGCCATTACGCTGTAACATTTGGGCACGATTTGAACGCGCCCGAAGCCCCCGATGCATTATTCATTTTGTACGATGCTCCCCTACAGTGTATATGCTTTACACACAGGTAAAATATAAATGTGGATCAGTGTCACGCATGCGCATTAAGAAAGGTCAAATCCGCCTAATCTATTCATGTATGCTAATGTATTCATCACTTGGCTAATGACGGCGCATCGATAATTGACGAATGGGCGTCATTCATATGGTGTCATTAAATCTTTATGATAATTAGGTCCCAACATGTGATCAGTCAGCACAAAAGGGTTAACGTCGTTCCACTTTAACGTTACTTGGTCGAGTTCAATGAGTTGTATACCGTAGAAGAAGAAGATAAATACATGTTGTTCACATTAAATTTATCACATCTCATGAATTAAGAGAAAAAACTTTTACATTCATAATAAAGTAATTTTTCAAATTACTTTTTAATAAATTTACTATCTTTGACCAGTAGGATAATGTTATAAAAAAAGGGGGAGGGGGAGTGTGTATAATAATTGAAGGCCAAATTAAGGTAAGAATAAAATATCAGCCGGTGTAGAAGAAGAGGTATCCTTTGATTTTCTTGAGGGGCAACTTTGGCATTGATACCAATTTGTGAATCTTATAATTGTACCTTTCAAAGAGAATTATGAACCTTGAAAATTCGGCCATTTTAGTTGACCCGAAAACTATTACATTTTTATTCTTTACTTTCTTTCCCTCTTTCTCACCCCACCCCCACTAGCATACCCGGGGTGGGGGTGGGCAAGGGGACAGACTGCCCCCTAACAGCTTTTGACCCCCCCCTCTATTTTTTTTGTAACACAAGTATAAGCCTATTTAAGTGTGCCACCCCTTTCTTTTATAACATATAACCTTTTTGAAATTCATATTTTGCTTGTCAGAGAATTATGGAGGAAAACTGTACCTCATCAAATCTGGTAACCCCCGCCCCACCCCCCGAATTTTGGAGGAGGAAAAAAATTATCGAAGGGCTAGCTAAAGAAAATTCCCCTCCCCCATTTTCATCAAATCTTCTTTCACCTTTCCTCATCTTTTTTCTTCCCTCCCCTTTCTCTCTCTCCCTCTCTCTCTCTACACACAACTCGATCACACGTCCTGGTTCATTTTGAAGGGGAAAAAAATCTTGGAGGGCTGGCTAACCCCCCCCCCCCCCCAAAAAAAAAAAAAAAAAAAAAAATCATAAAATCTTCTATTTCACCTTTTCTCATCTTTTTTTCTTCCCTCTCTCTCTCTCTCTCATACGCACCTCGATCACACCCCCATCCCCATATGGTTCATGTCATTGATATAACGTGAGAGGACCTTTATCATGTTCACATGCAAATTTTCAATAACAATTATTATCTTACAATCAAGATTTAAGGTGCAATTTTATGCACACGTCAATTCGGGAATAGTTAGATTTTCTCACTTTTTAATGAATATTTTTGTACATGCAGAAATGATAAGTCTTTAGAGATGTTTAGACATTGTATTACTTCTTAAATAAACCCATCATTTATCTGCAGTCATACTCTTTCATGAGTTCTATTACAACTGACTTGTCATGGTCAAATAATATCATTCTTTTCTTGACAGTAGTACAAATATGTACATGCATTAAAAAAATGAATTTCAATATAAATGAATCATACATTATTAATTTCAATCCCTATTCAAGAGGTAAATTATTGAATTTACACTGGAGAAATAGATACTATTAACTTTTTACCACTACACCCCACAAAAGAAGAAATAATAAAAGAAATAAATGACCATCTAATTTCCATGTTCAATACGCACACCATGTTACTCTTGAAAAACAGATAATGTGAGTCTTTAAACGAAGAACCTTGATGGAGGAATTTTAAAAAATTTAAAAAATTGGAACCAGCTGGTTCCAATTTTTTCTGACTTGTGTTTTTCATTACAGATCGAGCATACGATCTTTAACACTGGGAGTAAAATGCCTATTTTAATTTGTTTACAAATTAAAATTCCTCCCATCAAGCTTCTTCGTTTACTAACCATTGTCTACGGCGGACTGTTGAATATTAATGAGTCAGAAAGAAGAGGATCTTGGGTATTTGATTCCAGTTCATCGTGACTTGGCCGTGAACCAGAATAGCCTGGTGGTTAAGTCGCTGCCCGGAAAGCAGTAGATGACAGGTTCGAATCCCGCTGGTTCCAATTTTTTCTGACTTGTGTTTTTCATTACAAATGCCTACAAATTTGTTTACAAATGTGAGTCTTGTTGACACTTCTAAGAAATATAAATCAAATGATTCATCTTCCTTTTAGTTGGTACATGTATATTGCATATTAATAGTATTAAAAGTGTAACTAAAAAGGGGGGGGGGCGGGAGAAACACACACAGAGATCTAATTCTATAGTTTGAATCTAAATAACAGGGATGCCAATTAGAATTGATAAAAAAGTGGGAAAATCATCTAGAATGGGCCCTTGGGTACTACATAAACAGTGGTTTTATATGGCTAAAATTATGTTGAAAGAGTAGGAATTGCTACTTTTGTCTGAACAGTGGCATCCCTGAAATAAAGTGTTGAATAGTATGGATTTTCTCTGATCAATAATAGAATAGTAATTAAATTAGCACAAATTCACAGAATCAGTTAATTATTATTATTAATTTGTTATACATGGTGAGAAGATTTAATAAAGGAGAGGCCAAGTGGCTGTGGCAGTGCTTATCTTTATTTCATTAGGGGCCATGTAATGTCACTAGGCCACATAGAAGATGAAGACCTCCTCACAATAACGAGCTACTACACAAAATGGCTGCATGTGACTGCAACATTTGACATGGGGAGGGAGTGGGTAAGATGGTTAAGATATAATTGAAGAACTTTAACAGGGACCGCGGAACCGGTGGGGGGGGGGGGGGGGGGGCTGCAGCCCCCCACCTTTTTCAGTAAACACGTGCAAACGTACGGCAGCCCCCCTCCCCCCCCCCCCCCCCCCCCCCCCCCCCCCCCCACTAAGCCCCTCCACTTTCCAAGACGTTCCGCGGCGCCCGTTTAAAACTCCTCTTCCGCCATTCTAATGATGCATATTAGACTGGAATCCAGGTATGATTTCAATATGAAGAAATTTAGATGTTTATCAAAGCAGGGGTCTATTTCACTGAAGAGTTGAAGTAGAAATCCATGTCTGTTGAAAGAAAAGAGGAAAGAGTTTAGAAAATAGCATCCATTGTGTATTTTATAATTTAGCAAGCAACAATTAGAATTTGCAAAAAGATTTAAATTTAGAGTTTCCTATTAATAGTTAACATCGACTCTTTAAATGATATTAATATAATAAGTGGGAATTCTCAAAAGTATTTAAAGAGGAAAAAAGTTTTTCCAGTTGGACAGATAAAATTTTCAAGGCTATTCAAAAGAAACTAAATTAGTAAAGTCACAAGAAAATGGCTTCTTAAACCAAAAAGTGTGTACCTTGATTGTATTGAGGTACTAATAACAATCAGGGGCGTTGATTATGGGGTGGTAAGTGGGCAGTAGGAGGGCAAATAATATAGTTTTGCCCCCCCCCCCCCCTCCCAAAAAAAAATAATTATATTTCCCTGACTCATGTTACCTTGGAGAAGCTGGCAATTAAGAGGCATTGAAAAAATCATGAAGGGTGCTATTAGGCTGTTTTGCCCCCCCCCCCCCTCCGAAAAACACATTGACGCCCCTGAAGGCTGATAGCAATCTTACTCTTAAAGCATATGCCTACCATGCAAAACTGAAGCAGCTAAGTAGTAATTGTTCCTCTCAGAATTTGTCTTCATTCTCAGTAGGTAAGCATTCCTCTTCATCATCATCTGTTGTAGAATAGATGAGGTAGAGAAGCATTACCCTGTATTAAGAAAAAAATCACACAAACACTCATCCTCACCCTCTTCATCTTTTCAAAGAGGAGACTAACTACAATAGATTTATGGACTGTAATCAATAGTGTCATATTTGGCCCTAATATTACTACTACTACTACTACTACTACTACTAACAATAATAATGATCATAATGATAACAATAATAATGAAAATAATAATATCATCAATAACATACATTCACCCATCTTATTTTGTTTTGTTTCTGTTTGCAGGAATTAATGAAATGTTAAATGTAATAATTAAGGGGACTAAAATTTGTATTTATGACATCCCACTGAACATCCCTTAAATATATCATAATTGATATTTAAAGACACTAAACAGCTAATTTCATATTACACTGAAAACAGATCTCAGTGGTGGATAAAGGAAAAATGACAAATGAATTGTCCATTCCTCAGAAAAAAGAAAAAAAATTGTTGTTTTGGTTGGACAATGTTAACTAAAAATGCCACTCTTTATTGTGAACACATCATCACCCCCCCCCCCCACCCCTCCCTCCCCAGTTAACTGATCCTGGATCCACTACCACCACCAGACCTAGTCTATAATTTTTAGCTGTAATAGGTATAGGTCTAGTCCCTAGCCCAGGGATGCTGCCACGAACGCTATGCGTTCAGGCTGCCGCAGTAAGGTCTAGACTCACCTGTTGATTTCTCATGACTGGACTTTCCACTTCATCCGGCACCTCCAACAGTTGTTAAGTTATGTAAGGAGACCTAGTAGATCTTCAAGTAGATCAGCCACAGGTTAGTTCCTTGCCATGTTTATCTGATGGAAATCAAAGTCAACATGAATGAGACTAATGAATGCAATACTGAAACAAAGGCCATCCAGCTATTTAATACTCGGGGAGATTTATTACCTCTTTAAAAAGGCCTTTGATTCTGGTCTATAATCAACACTAATTTATGTACCCCCTTCTCTCTCTCTCTCTCTTGAAATGTAAAAAATATAAAACCTCATCACCATGATGCTAGCCTAGACCGAAATTTCTCTCTCGTTCGGTCTAGATCATTAGATGCTTGCCTAGCTAGCCTTGGCTTTGGCCTTGGCTCAACTTTAGAAGAAAAAAGTGGGCCAAAGCTCATCTAACATTAGTACACCTAAGTAAATTAACTTTTACTAAGAACCACTACGTTAAAATTACAACCCTGCAGTACCAAACTCTGTACATGTACACAAAGTAAACCTTGACCTGGACTGGTCTCTGGAAAATACTAGTATCAACATGAAACCCCCTCTTCATTCTCAAAAAAAAAATCCTGACAAGAACAGCCTACGCTACAGAATCAATTAATTAGAAAGGGTCTCACCTGGGCCCTTTGTCTTTCAGAATATAACGGGGTCTATGCGTCTACATCTAACTTAGATAACCAAATCATCGAAATACAGACTAAGTTCGATCTATTTCGAGGTTTACGAAATCTGTCAGCCATTGGCATTGACATCAATCAATAGATCATCTATCGAAACGTATCTAGATAGTCCCGCCCGAAAGTCCGGGTAAGCCGTCACGAGTGACAGGGTGGTAAGGGGAATCGAGCTGCAACATTTAGCTCATGACGATGAAAATTGAATTGAAAGTTCGAGAGTAGATTACACATTGTTTCATGACATACAGCTCTGTAGAATCCCTTCAAAATGTAGAGAAATTGAAACAGATTACTCACAATGGCAGAACTTGTTATAAATATAATCTAATTTTCGAAAATTAAGCATAAATACAGGTGTACTCACCTCTAAACTTTCCACAACTTTTTTTACTTTGTGCGGGTGACGTCAAATTCACAGCGGAAGTGACGAAGAGAGGTCAAATCGTCCCTTTTCAATCACATTCATATTCATAAGGTCCGGTCCAATCAAAGTTTGATCAATCGAGTATGCAAAACAAATGAATAATGCATAAGGAGTTTCTCGATACTTGTTACCAAATGTTACCAAATGGGCGTGGCCGAATCAGGGCCGAATACGCTTAGCCTGAATGGTGACGCTACAGCTTATATGCAAATGAGGGAAATCCGCGGGTGCTACCTTTCCGTCTATAAGTTTTAATTTGTCTATGGTTCTGACGGACAATGTCACAGTAGCTGCCTACATCAATCGCCAAGGCGGCACTCGGTCTTCCTCTCTGAACACCTTAGCTGCCCAGTTGTGGTAGCCTCCTACATTCCCGGTCAGGACAATCTGATCGCGGATTTTCTGTCTCGGGGCAAATGCCTCCCGTCAGAGTGGACTCTTCATCCGGAGGTGTTTGCTCTTCTCCAAGAGGTGTGGGGTCCTCTGGAGATCGATCTGTTCGCCTCCACCCTCAATCACCGACTCCCGAGGTATTGCTCGCGGGTTCGGGATCAGGAGGCGTGGGCGATGGATGCCTTTTCCCTCCATTGGGGAGCTATCCGGGGGTACGCTTCCCCCCCCCCCCCCCCCATCCTCTGATCCCTCAGGTCTTGAGGAAGGTCAAGGAGGACGGGGCTTGGCTCTTGTTGATAGCCCCCCAGCGAGACATTGGTTTCCTGACCCGAGTCTCCTGGCCGGCCAGCCGTTTCCCCTTCCTCTCAGGGAGGATTTGATAATTCAACCCCTCTCGGGGATTGTTCATCAACGCCCAGCGGTCCTCCACTTGACTGCCTGGCCGTTGTTGGGGAAGACGCCAGAAACTCGGGGCTCTCCGAGAGGGCCTCCCAGTTTGTAATGAGAAGCCGTAGAGACTCCACTAGAGATCTCTACAACTCTCGTCTAGGGGCCTTCTTTTCTTGGTGCGAGAATCGGGGTGTCTCGCCACGTGAAATCCCCTATTGGTGTTATTGCCGATTTTTGATCTCCCTTTTCGATAAGGGTAGATCGATTTCAACCATACGTGGCTATCGTTCGGCTATTGCCGCCGTCCACGTTGGTTTTGCTGATGGTTCGGGAGTCTCCAACTCCCCTCTTTTGGCTAGGTTGACTCGCTCCTTCTTCTTGCAGCGTCCATCAACTCGTAGCCTGACTCCTTGGAGTCTACCCAAGGTCCTTGACGTGCTTGCGAAGCCACCTTTTGAACCGTTGGGGTAAAGCATCCCTTCACCATTTAACGGTCAAGACGCTGTTTTTAGTTGCTATTGCTTCTGCACAGAGGAGGAGTACTCTTCATGCTCTGTGTCACATCCGTTGGGAGAACCATAGTGTGCGACTTATACCCAAACCCTCCTTTATTGCCAAAAATCAGACTGCTTCCTCTGGACCAGTTGAGATTTTTCTTAGACCGCTGTCGGACCATTCCTCGGTGCAGGAGGATAAGGTCTGGTGTCCGGTGAGGGCCTTGAAATGGTATTTAGATAGGACTAAGACTCTTCATAAGAGTGATCAGCTTTTTGTCATCACTCGAGAGCCCTTTTCCCCCGCTTCCAGAGAATCCATTTCTAGATGGATAGTCGAAGCGATCCAGGCAGCTGGGCCGGAGGCCCTATTGAGTGATGGGAAGCCCCGTGCTCACGATACCAGGGGCATCAGTGCCTCTTGGGCTCTTTTCCAAGGGGTGCCCCTAGTGGACATTATGAGGGCAGCCTACTGGCGCTCCTCCACGTCCTTCACATCTTTTTATTTAAAAGATGTTCTGACAATTGAGTCTTTTTTTAACAAGACGTTGCAAGCTGCAACATCCTTGGGTTCCTGTTGACCTTCCTCTTGGGACATGCCCCCCATTTGAATCTGTGCTGGTTTAGCAAATAGGTAGGTACATAGATTTATCTAGCAAATAATAAAATCAATTCTGATTTTACTGATTTACTACAATAAATCAATGTACCTACCTATGTCCCACCCTCCTACCCCACTCCTTGCCTAGCAACATGTCAAAGTTTGTCTGAGGCTGCTCGTAAAGAGGAGGATTGTGTGCGCGCGTCATGCGTACGTGCACAGAGGAAGGCGTGATCCTGGGGGGGGGGGGGGGTATATGCACTGTCGTGACTTTAATTACTCGAATGGCTTGCGTAGTCGAAAGACTAGCAAAATAGGTAGGTACATAGATTTATCTAGCAAATAATAAAATCACTTCTGATTTTACTGAGCTGCATGTCAATCTTTAAAAATATTGTCATGTCATGTACAAAGTAAATGCTGACAGGGCCGTTGTGGAAAGCAGTTCGGGTCTGTCAGGCTTATGCCGAGTACGTCTCTGGTAACATTTTACAACAAAAACCATACGAACAATGCAGAAAGATCATGTTCATTGTCAATGGACGCTTGTATTGAATATGTCTAGACTGCATGTTTCATTAAGTCCATTCACTGCCGTTTATTTCGTCAGTGCTGGAGACAGCATTCGACTCCCATAGACATAACACGCAAGTGTGTGCATACACGCTGAATGAGCGGAGACCTATTCCACGATATAGCCAACATGATTCAATACCAGGATCATGTGATCATGAGTCATTACACTGTCCTTTGATTATACCTGACGTACCGTGAATTCGAGGTCTCACACCAACAAAACAAAATCCAACATTTTAATGTAACAAAAAGCTGCTGAAAACTGCTTATCCAATAATAGCGAGCCAATGGAGTAAAATGGAGTCAAAAGGGGCCTGAGCTTTCGATCCTAGCAGAATCTTCGTCAGAGGCAAAAAGACAAACATAAAAAAAAAGCAAGACAAGCATATATATACAAGACTACAGACACAAAACAGTATACATGTAACAGGAACTGTAAGGGAGGGGCTGAGGACACAAAACAATGGAAACAAAAGGGGAGTGTGGGGAGTCAAAAGCAAGGAGTCAAGTAGGTGTGGAGGGGGATTAAAGGAGTACTCCGGCCTGAAAATATTAATTGAATGGAGTAAAATTAAACGAGTAAAACACTGAAAATTTCATCGAAATCCGATCAAAAATTAACGAAGTAATAGAATTTTAAAGTTTTGCATTATTTTGGGAAACAGTTCTATGCATGTCATCATGAATATGTAATGAGTGAGCTGATGTCACGTCCCCACATACCTTTTTTAATTATAATATATGAAATCTTCATTATTTCATTTTTCATACATGTCTATAAAAGATATCTCCCTTGTAACAATAAGTTACAGCAATGATGAACTTACGCATTAAATAAGGAGTCAGTCCTTTAGTAGTTAGGCTTGGAGCAGAAAATTTGAGTAATTGCAATTTCATATAATAAAATACAAAAGAAAAAGTGGGGATATGACATCAGCTCACTCACTGCATATTCATGATGACGTGCATATCACTGTTTTACCAAAATAATGCAAAACTTAAAAATTCCATAACTTTATTATTTTTCATCCGATTTCGATGAAATTTTCAGTGATTTGTTTGCTTAATTTTACTCTATTTAATTCATATTAATTTCAGGCCGGAGTACCCCTTTAAAGCAAACACAAAGGCGTGGAGATACAAGGACAGTAATGAGCCCCAAGCTCAAGTGTGGGTAACCTGTGGAAGCAAAGGATAAATGGGGAGGCACCATCCGACAGGATAAGGAACAATGCAAAGACAAGGGGTAAGAGAAAGGAATAAGTACTGTACAAGTCCAGTACAGTGGAGTGGTAGGGCAGAAAATAAAGAGGGAGTCGAGTTGTCAGACACCATGTGCATTATATATGGCATATAGAGTAAAGTGTAGTGAAAAAATATATATTTGCTATCTACTGTATACAAGACTATAAGATGTAAGGCATACTATATACTGAAAAATACATACATGGGTATAAAGTCTGTAGTATATGTGTCTAAACCCAACGAGGAGGTGAAATGCAAATAAAATATATGTATATGTATATATATACATATATCAAGTACTGTAAAAAAAAAAAAAATGGAAAAAAAATTCCCCCTCCCACACATATGGCTTCATTGTATTCTTTTTTAATATTAGAAATAAAAAACATTGTTCTATTCAACATTTCAATGTTGAAAGCAAGCGAACTAGGCAGTGACATCACAGATATATTTTGCGTGTACTTTTTAAACATCGTATTTCTTTGTTACTTCAAACAGCCTAAGTCTATAAAAACGCAGATATGACACTGTGTATACTGTACATCTTCATTAATCTTCTCTGGCCCGTTTAAGGTCGTTAACTAAAGGAAATTCTTCAATACCATAAATATGAATGGATATACATTCTCTTTGTAGAATCATTTATCGATTTATACCTGAAATATATTGTGAATTTGGAGGTTACACATCAACAATGTAAAATCCAACATTTCAATGTTGGAAAAAAAAACACGAACCAGGAACTGGAATGTTTTTTTCGAAATTCATCTCCCACGCAGGCATGAGTTCATTGTACTTTTTAATCGACATTGTTCCTTGTTGCCATAACTGTGTCAACACAAATGTATGGAAAAGTCATAAAACAATACACATATGATACATATCGCATTAATAAATGTAAAAAAGTCACTAAGTTCTCCTCTAATTGAATTGTACCCCAAAACCATTGCGACTTCTCAGATATAGCTTCGTTTCTTACATTTTGTCACTGCTTATTACCTATCATAGAACAATATGCTGGGATAATCTCATGAGACCGACAACCCACGGGTAGGAATGATTAAACATAGGACAGCCTAACAATATGTGGTGATACAAAATGTCCTTTTTAACAACGGCGGGGGGGGGGGGGGGGCACAGCACCTCCGCCCAATTTTCAAGCACCCATAAAGTGCTTTCTAATTTTGAAAAGGTGCCCCTCTTTACTGATAATTGCCTAGTTTTCTATTTTATAGGTGCTCTTTTCCCCCTCTGATATGTGTCCTTTTTTCTGTCCATAAGACCACCCTTTCCCCTTCCCCATTAAGTTCTCCTGTTCAAATCTGACGAGTGCTTCTATTTACTTCTGATATTTTCCCCTTTTCCTTTCCATTAATTCCCCTTTTTTCCTCTTTTTAAGTGCCCTTTTTTCAAATCTGATGAGTGCCCCTTCTTTCCTTCTGAATAAGTGACAATTTTCCTTTCTTGTAAAAATGGGAAATGGGCATTTATAAGTGCCCTTTTTCAAATCTTATGGATGCTCTTTTGTTTTTGTTCTTTTACTTGTGACAAGTTAGTGTCTTCCCCTTGCCCTTTTCCCCTTTTAACAATTCTCCCTTTTTTAAAATCTGAAGAGTGCCCCATTTTTATTTAGGTTATTCACCTTTCAGTGATATTTCCCCCTTCTGGGAAATGCCACTAACTCCTTATTTCAAGACGGTTCTACAGCCCACCTGTATAGTTGCACTTGTTCAAGTCTTGTTAACCATTATCGTGATTTAGTTGCTTTATGATAAACAGACTTAGAGGCCATATAAGAATATTTTCTTATTCACTGAATCTAATTTATACTGCATTTCAATAATTATGACCTTAAACTGTTCTTCATAGGGGTGAAATCACGGCCATAAGTAGGACACATTAATCCGACCCAAGACATAATCAGGGACGTAGCTTCATAGGCGATTGGGGGCACATCCCCCACCCCCCCCCCCCAATCGAATATCAAGAGAGAGAGGGGAATAAAGGATAACACAACAGGTGTTAATTAATACTGAATTTATCGAATTAGATTGGTGCCCCCCCCCCCCCCTTCTTCTCTTGTTCATTTCTGTACTTTACTTCTCAGTTGTTATCATCTGACAGCACGTTAACACACGTGAATAAGCAACCGGTGGCCTGGCTATAGCCTCTACATATTAATTTATTAATTTATTAATAACTTAATTATACTCCTATGTTTAAAAGCACTTGAATCGTCATATCGTCAATCGCCATAATTTATTATTCTGCAAACATTCAATTTGTACATGTATACAGCCTTTAACAGGAATTGACACACCACAACTATGCTTTGATTCCTATTTTAAAATTATTTTGACCCACTTTTCTAACTGCAGCATGGTGGTACAGTGATTTACACGTATTAACACAGCTTGGTAATATTATCTACCTCCATATTTATGCTTTTCAGCCTTCCGCTATGAATGTAGCCTATATCCCAATTATTTTTGTCAATCTATTTTAATTTTAAATCATTATGTATACTTGCATTGCAGTATTTGATCAATGTGTATCTAAGTTTTTAATGTTACATGAATTAATGTTCTTCATGATGTACAAATGATTTAACCTTTGGAACTAGAATCATGTTTTCTTTTTTAATTTCTTTTTCTTTTCTTTTTCTTTTCTTTTCTCTCGAGGCCTCACTCAAGTAGATAAATTCTTGATTTTAACCATTTTTTCTTAAGACAGGCTGATTTATACAGATCCGAAGTTGTCATTAATTTTGACATTTAATGCTTTACCATAAATTTCTGGATGATCGTTTGTTTTCACATATATATTCTTTGACATAATTGCGCAATAGGCCCTATTATATTTCTGGGAATTGTTCACATACCTATGGGTAACAGGGAAGAATTTCTCTTTTGTGAACCGTGACCCATATGCCATCCTGTTCTTTGAATCTTTTATATATTACTCTATCATGTATTCGTTTGGTCAAATGAATAAGCACTAGGCCTACTACTTGTATTACAACTACTACTTCTACTAGGGACACTGTCTTGTCAAAGTGGCACATTTCCTTTTGTAAAAGGGGCACTTCTAATAAAGTAAGAGGGGCACTGTTCCCATTTTAAAAGGTGTACTTTTTGGGTATACCCAGATGTTGGGCGTCCGGACAGGTTGTGTATGCGGACAGTCGATTTAAAACAGCCACTGGAATAATTTACAAACAATACTTCTGAATTTTTTTTTGTGTTTTATTGAAAAAAAAAAATCATTTACATATGATTACAACGTGATTATGGATAGAAAAATAAATCAACAAATTCGAGCCCATGAAGGCACCAAGGGACGAAGGAAAAAACCCGTTCTGTGATAACTCCTGGTATAAATCAAGCAACCACTTCATCCCAACTAAATACGCCACTTATATGCAATCACTACACTGACTCATCACTAACATACAACACAAGGCAAAAAGGCGTGAATGACGCCTGTCCCGTCCAAGGAACCCCCAGAACCGGCAAGAGACTTTTATCAATCAATCAGAACCGGCAAGACAGCCAACCAAACAACCAGCCAGAACATGCCCCCATCGCCCGGCATCCCAGGCGTGGATCTTCCAGACACCCGAGCTGCCTCCATGAAGTAGACGAGACATAATAAACGATTTTAGGAACTTAAGAAAGGCTAAAGATTAGGGTCTCCACAAAGGAGTGGAGAAACGGGATGATCTGGATCTGTGTGTGTTTGTGTGTTTGTGTGTGTACATGTTTACACATCCAAACCGATAACATCCAACAAAGAGAACAATGGGTCATCGGTAGTAATTCAATAGGTCATCGGTTGTCAACAATTGGTGAGGTTTATTCCGTCAATGAATTTTGTGACGCAATTCAATAGTGGAGTCATCGGTTGAAATTCGAACAATAGAAAACATAGGTGTGTGTGTGTGTGGAGGGAGGGGGGGGGGGGTTCCTCTCCTCCCTCGGAAGGGACCTTTTTTTAGTTAATGAACTGAAATCCTGGTTAAGCATATGGTAGATGTATGAATTAGACATCGTTCTAAATTAGTAAGGCATTGGTCAAGCGCCTTTTAAAGTGTAGAAAGCTTTAATATAGTTCACTTTTTTTTTAAATAGCGATAATTTTGACAAAAGCCTGAAATGCATTTCAAGGCTTTCTTAAATAGCCACCCTCTTTTTCGATTATGAATAACGACCCTCTTCTCCGATTATGAATAACGACCCTCTTCTCCGATTATGAATAGCGACCCTCTTCTCCGATTATGAATAGCGACCCTCTTCTCCGATTATGAATAGCGACCTTCTTTGATTATGAATAGCGACCCTCTTCGATTATGAATAGGGACCCTCTTCTCCGATTATGAATAGCTATCCTCTTTTTCGATTATGAATAGCGACCTTCTTTGATTATGAATAGCGACCCTCTTTGATTACGAATAGCGACCCTCTTTGATTACGAATAGCGACCCTCTTCTTCGATTATGAATAGCGACCCTAATAAATATATTGACCTTTATGAATAGGGACCCTTTTGTTTTTTTCTTTAAAGTAGTTAAAAAGAGACACTAAAATGCTTTTTTTTGGCTCACAGCAACTCAAGTAACAAAAATCGTTCCCAGGCGCCTGCTCTTCTATTATGAATAGCGACCCTCTACTTCGATTATGACTAGCCACCCTTATGAATATTGACCTTTATGAATAGCGACCCTCTTTTCGTATTATGAATAAGGACCCTTATAAGATTAACGACCCTGATTTGGTATGATTAGCGACCCTTTTGTCTTATGAATAGCGGTCCATATGACTAGCGAGCGGACCCCCATCTGTCACTCAACAATGACAAAGAAAAATAAACACTAACAGAGACCTTTTTCTTATTTGTAGATCTAAGTCTAACCTAGATCTACATATATCTAATGTTAGTCAGTGACAATATTAAATTGAATTATGTTACAGTCTAGACTCTTGCCTAACTTTGAATCTAGACCAATATTATATGGCCTAGGCTCTAGATCTGGACCCTGTATTGCCAGCTTACAAGCCCTCCCCCTCCCCAGAATAAGGCTCTTCATAAATTAAGAACTAACAATCGTTAGACTAAATGTAAAGTAGATGGTCTGGACTCTAGTAAAAGTCAGTGACAGGTTCAAAATTTACGGCCAGCCCAGTGGTTGGTTTGTTTGGTTTTTTTTTTTTTTTTGGGGGGGGGAGGGGCGCCTCTCTCTGCATACTATAGACATTAGACCTAGTCATGATAGTCATATCCAGACAATGCCAACTCCGCTTGCTAGCCCGTGCTAGGCCAGCCAGATTCACTGTCTGGACTCCTGGACCTGGACTGGTAAGTAACATCTGGAGCATTGGGGGGGGGGGCACTCAATATATTGGACAGACGGGTAGACCCTATGGCTATGTGCCGCTTTGAAGACCCCCTTTTTTCCGATATGCAGAAATGCAATGCCCCGTAATACACGCTCTGATACGTTCTCTGGCCTTAAAATGTCGCTCCCTCTGGATCCTCGAGTGCTTCGAAATATACACTGTACGCATACTGACGACCCAAAATAAAGGTTGTCAGTTCCCAAGACATTGTAATTTGTTGCTGCTGTAAATAGATCCATGCAGTTCCCAAAAGACCCTATTTTTTACTTGGCCTGGTGGGCCTGTAAACTGAAAATTCGGTCTCTCGTTCGTTAGCTCTTGAAGAGCTAACGAACGAGAGACAGAATGTTCGGTCTAACGAACTTAGTGGGCCTGGACCTGGTTCCGTAGTTCCCAAGACCTGGCCTGTATTTTACCCTTAAGTTAAGTCCGTTCCTTAATACTTAATAAACACCCGTTTCTTTCGAGGGCGACTGCGTCACACCCTCTTCTGAAAAAAAAAAATGATCCCCCCCCCCCAGATCTGGAGCCAGGGTCAGGGATCTAGCTCTACTAAGTCATATTTAAGTTACTCGTAACTCGTAACTAGGGCTATAAAAGTAAGGTTTAGCCACCATTCACTCCGCAGTGTTTTGTCTTTGATTTTGTTAAGTTCGTCAAACATTAAATCTATAGAACCTCATCTGATGAATAGTATTAGTTGGTTCGTCCCGTCAACGATGTCAGCGACGTGTGCGTAGAAGAGGTGATGGTGATGGAAATGGTAGTGGTGGTACAGCCGTCAAAGTCCTCACTATGGATCCAGCCAAGTGGATGCGAGTGGAACCAGAAAAGTGTAAATAAGAGCAACAATTGGCTCACACTCTTTAACATGGTGGGGTAGTGTACTCGGGTGCTAATTATATAGAGGCAACAAAATAACTACACCTGCAGACGTAGCTGTTGGTACCATAAGGATAACTGAGATATTTGAACGCATATATATATACAACAAACAATATAATATATAAAGTACAACTAGAATATAATTATGTACATATTCATAGGTGTAATTAGACCATATAGCGACGTCGAAAAAGTCAAAGATAGATATACAGAGAAATTTAGTAAACTTACTATGAGTGCAGCTGCGTGTGGTCTGTACATAAAATAAAATATATCGTTCCTTGCTTGTGTTTCTGTCCTACTCATGTAGATCCGAAGAAGGGTCTGCAGGTGTACTTATTTTGTTGCCTCTATATAATTAGCACCCGAGTACACTACCCCACCATGTTAAAGAGTGTGAGCCAATTGTTGCTATTATATATACTAGCAGAAGCAGCCCGTGGATGTCCACGGGCGCTAGCTGTGTTCACGATTAATCACCGTATAATTTGTCACAATAATCAAGTGAATAAATACAAAAGTCGGATAAAGTTATTTTTTACCAAAAAGTATTTACAACATGTGCATTGGCGGATCAGGGTGGGGGTACTTCCGGTCCGTGCCCTCCCAATCCCCCTTTTTGGAAGGAAAGTATGCATTTTGACCATGTACGATCCGCCCTTTTGTCGATTGTGCCCCCCCCCCCCCCCTTTAGAATGAACCTTTTTTGCTTGTCAAAGAATTATGCAGGGACCCCCATAACCACCACTCCTGAGCGAATTTTGGAGGTCTGACGAAAAGAAAAATTGTCGCCACCTTCCCCCGGTACGTCCCCTGTAAAGAATGCAAAAATGAGAAAAAAAATGAGTTTGTCCTTTTATTTTCAAGGGGTATTATGGCCCCCTTATATGGGTCTTGGGAGGACCGACGGATTGAATTTTCCCTCCTACTCCCCCTCCCCATTCCAATGTCATCCCATCACCCCCAGCGCGAGGGGAGAAGGGATTAATATCATTATACGTATTCATATCATAGTGGAAATAATTTCGAAGGAATTTTTTGTTTGTTTTTTGTTATTTTTTGTTTGGTTGTTGTTGTTTTTGGGGGGCTCCTTCTTTACACCGTTGCAACCAATATTCCTAAGTGACGTGATCTCCTACACATCCCCTCCCCCGAATGATGTCTACATATCAGTTTAGTCTGTCATATCTAAGGGAATGAATTGAGGCGATATACCATAACATCTTTCCAAAGGTATGAAGGCCATTCCCCATTCATGTCATTTCAGCTGTTGGTGGTTGTCGCATAACTTATGCGACAACCACCCAAATGTGCGGTTAGGTAAACCCTTAGCACTGCCCTAACCCTACACTCCAAAGCCTACCCCCCCCCCCCCTTCCGCGGATCTCTTTATCTCTGAATTTGATATCCTTTTTCTTGATTTTTGCTTTTTGGATACCATAAACGCGTCACCCGGGTTATGTGCTTCAGCGAGACCTGCCCCCCCCCCCCCCCCCCAGCGACTACAGTGAACTCATAGTTACATACACACAAAACTGTATGTGAAGCCACAAAATAATGATGTAACTCTATATGCGTGAAACGTAGTACACGCAGTAGGCTACATGTAGAACACAGTGCGCTGTGCGAACGAATTACACGCACGTGTATTGTATGTAGCGCCGTGTACATTGAAGCCATACATGCGACTATGGACTTGGAGTCTATGCTTGGAGGATACACGCTGTTCTAATTTGGCATACCTCCCCTTCACAGGTAAAGGGTATGGGTTGGCTGGGCATGAAGCTACAAACCCGCTTCATGGGTTGGCAGAATGATTAGGCCTACTCCCTGTGGAAATTCAATGTTTAAAAATGAATTTATGAAATATGGACGGGACGTCAGCCCTTAAGAAGTGCCTCCCACCACTCTAAGAACCATTCCCCACCCATGGGTACCAAAAGGCGGGGACCGAAAGGGCCAGGGGAGGAGCCTATTTGAACCAAAAAAGGAGCCCCAAATCCTTAGTGTGTTATATTAATAGATATGTGTGTGTACATGGCTCAGATCAATTAGGGTACCCATCTGTTACATTGATGCACAAAAATGAAATTCACACCGAACTTATTTTAACAGCATAGATATCGTGCTTGTTGGGTAACAGGGAATATTGAAATTGTCTAACCTCCAGCTGTTTTGATAAGACTGTAGTCAGTCATTTAATATGGGGGATTCCAAATTGTATTGTACATAACTTGGAGTCCATCTGAGTAAAGTACTGACCCGGTAAAAAAGATTTTCGCAAATATATACCTTACCCAGAGGAACGTTTATCATGACTCTGGAATTTTGGGCATATCAACGAAAAAAATGCCACCTCCCTATACTGGACACCGAGGTATGTACACTACACATGTCTTGTATGGTTTAAAAAAAAAATTAGAAACATGGTTGTGGTAGCCTCTTGTTGGTTGGAAGTAAAGGAATAATACGATTTCTGGAGTAAAGCATAATTTTTATAAATCTGTGGACATGTCATTTAGCATAGACTTAAGGGAAGAATATAGAATTTACACGACTGTTACGTACATAACTGCGGACACCAAACTCATCATTTGAATCATTAAAAGGTCGCTTGTTATTCTTGAGGTTTTAACTCATACAGGAGAAATATTGTGATATCATGTTCATATTTATGCTTTTACCTGACCTGAAAGTGTATCGAATTTCCCAACCTGCAAAAAGTAGTATGTACATAACTGTGGACACTGTAATTTATAATCTACTCAAATTCATTTTGCCCATAATTGTGAGTGATAGGATACTACAAGTTCAGTCAGAGCTGATAATAATCACTAATACTGCTGTATGTGTGGTTTCATGATCATGTGTTCTGTATATAACTGTAGGCCTACATAACTGTAACGTACATAACTCGGTGTCCACTTACATTTCTAATTTCTAAGAATACACAAAGCTTAACAGCAAAATTTATGTTATGACTACTTTATATTCATATATAAGAATGATTCAAGTTATGCTTGAAAATGAAAGAATCTATGTTGCAAAAAAATAAATGACGTGTATTTTTGGGGAGAAAAATAAAATCTTTTTATACCAAGGTAAATTCACTCCGAAATTGTTGAAGTGATAGTTTTCAGTATATTTACCTACTAACTTTCAAATAAGGGTGATACTAAATGCAAAATTAAAGTTTAAAAAGTTGTAAAAATTAGGTGGACACCAAAGTTATGTACAATACATGTTAATTACATAATGACTAAACCATGCAATTGTCGTGTTTGAAACTAACAAAGATAATCTATCGTACATGTCATGACTTATTCATACAAGTTGAAAGTAATGGGATGAATTGCATCTAAGCACTGAAATCATGGGTTACAATATGTGCATTAGCAATATAAATCACACGACTTTTTTTTTTTACATACTATATATACATGTATATTATCAAAAGTTCTGAAAGTGGAGGACATAATATGGATTATATAAAGTAAATGAAAAGTTCACTTTTAATTCACAGTACTGCTGTGTCTTATTTGTCTCTGAGTGAACTTTTCATTTACTTTATACATGTATATATATATATATATATATATATGTGAAAGAAATTGCGAGAATAACGTTGCGTATATATATATACATGTATACTGTATATATCAGATCAAGGGTACCTTTAGAATACAGAGTTCTATTCTAGTGATATCTTTCTTTTTATGCAATCCATATGGATTTTTTTAAATTTATGTTTTTATTAATAATCAGATCAGATTACAATATTTACAGTTATTCAAGATGATAATGAACATAATTACAAGGGATTACAACATTTACATATGTGACCCGACGCCTCAAAACCTACAATAAGTCGCCAAAATTATTTTTTTAGTTTTATACATTTTCTGAAAGTAGAGATTCTCAGCTTTCCAATGGTATATCACTTGCTTAGTGTACTCAATGATAACACATTTAGATATCACATTTAGAATCGGTATGTAACAAGCAAGCAAATAACTCCTATTCAGAGAAAATGTCCATTTAAGTTCGGAACAAAAGAGTGCTAAACCTTCGCTCTCTGTGTGCGCCCAAGTAAAATTGGGCATTCAAATGGCCATAGCAACCAGTATGAAGGGATTATCAGATTAGGCTGAATTTTGGCAAGCTGCTCCAGGAGGACCTATTCATTACTCACTCCAAAAATCAATCTAATACCTTTGGAGGTAAAGTAGTAATTTGGCATTGAATGAAAGTATTACAAAAGCTCTCCAAACATTCATTAGCTCGACATTTGCAAAAAAAGGAGTCATTTTAAAATGCCCCAAAAACATATTTCTAAGTCGAATTACGACTCACAAACTTGAGACATGATAGAATGATAATGAAAGTACCCATTTCTATCAAAAACAGAAAATCGACTGATCCAAGCAAATTTACTATTTTGGGCTGTTTGCTACGTTGTGGTCCGTGCGACTTATTGTAGGTTTTGAGGCGGCGGGTCACAAATGATTAGCATCATTAAAAGCAAACAACAATAATAATAACTTGTTATTAAAAAAAAACCAAAAAAAAAAAAACAACTGGCAGATATAAAAAGCTTCATGTACCACTTTACATATACCGGTAATCTGTACCAATCAGTACCAATGTAAACTTGTAGATCATACATAAATCAGGGTTTATAAAAGCACCATGTTTTAATTATCCTAATCAATAATTTTCTGTTCAACAATGGGCTGGATGAAATATACATGTATGCAAACTTTGTATTCAAGAGAAATGGGTGTAAACTGAACATATCATTAAAAATACAGATATTAAATTTCAAATTTCCATTTTGCAAAATGAAGAGGCAACTTATTTCTTTTTTTGGCCAAATAATATTCTGTTTCTTTTTGTTTTTGGACAAGTGATTTAAATGTAGTAATAGATGGTGCATTATTTTGAAACTTACACAAATATATATAATACTGTAATAATAGGGATAAAAATGATATAATTTGACAAGTTGAAACTTGGATTATGTTTTTTACATATTACACTCAGCAAATATTGCCATAAAGGTGTAACTTTTTCGCATTCACAAAATATATGAATAATCGTTTCTTCATGTTTATTGCAAAATGTGCAATTAGGAGAATCTCTCCTCTTGATTCTGAAAAGGAAGTCATGCAGGTATTTTAATGACTGATGTATCAGATCACTTCCCAGTGTGTGCTTTGTTGGAACATCTCTCTGGTGAGAAAAATTCAGTTAAGAAAATGAAAACTAGAAGTTTCAGGCATTACAGAAGGAAAGGTTTCATGATGACCTTGCTGAAGCCCCTTGGCAGAAAATATATGAACTTGCAGATGCTGATCTTGCATATAAGTTTATAGACATTTTCAAAAATGTATGTGATAAACATGCTCCTTTTGTGGAAAGAACTAAAAAGACTTGTGCAAACAAAAGACCTTGGGTAACAAAATCTTTACTGAAGTCCATCAAACAAAAACATAAACTATATTCTAAAGTCTTAACTTCTAAATTTGATGATAATGAGCACAGGAAATATAAGAAATACAGAAATGTCCTCACTTCAGTTCTCAGGCAAGCCAAAAAATTATATTATGGTAATTTGTTCAAAGAGTGCTATGGTGATTCTAATCGAACTTGGAATACAGTTAATGATTTACTTGGCAAGCAAAATCAATCAATACAAGTCATAGATAAATTGCAAGTGGAATCTGATAACGGTGTTATGGTTTATAATGAACCACAAGATATTGCTAATGAATTAAACGATTTCTTTGTCTCTGTAGGTCCCAAAGAAGAATACGGACATCACAGCATAGTCATGGTTATAAACACTTTTTAAATGAACCAGTTGCAAATTCATTTTATTGGTTGCCTGTAGCCCCTGAAGAGGTTACAAAAATAATTCTAAGCTGTGATAAGAAAAAGTCATGCGGATATGATGACATTCCTGTCAATCTCTTAGCTTGTCTTTGCAATCAGGTTCCTTTCCAAGCTCTATGAAGATAGCACGAGTTAGCCCTGTGTACAAAAAAGGATCAAAGCATGATCCAGGAAATTACCGACCCATTTCTGTTCTACCAGTCATTAGCAAGATATTTGAGAGATTGGTAAACAATCGTCTACTTAAATACCTTGAGAAGTATGAGTTGTTATTCAAACATCAGTATGGATTTAGAGAAAAACATAGTACTAAACTCTCATTGATAAGTCTCATTAATCAGTTAGTCCAATACCAAGATGAGGGCTGTGTTACAGTTGGTATTTTTGTTGATTTTGCAAAGGCATTTGACACGATAGATCATGATATTCTTTTAGGCAAATTACAAAATTATGGTATACGAGATCTTCCGTTAGATTGGTTTCGTGATTACTTAACCAACCGACATCAATTTGTACAACATAACGGATCAAAGTCTCCATTATCACAAATAGTCTGTGGGGTGCCACAGGGATCTGTATTAGGTCCAACGTTGTTTTTATTATATATTAATGATTACTTCAATTTCAGGCTATTTGCGGATGACTCCAATATTTTTCATTCTTTTCCTCCTGGGAAATCAACCATTGATTTGCTAGAAGTATCTGAAAATATGATGAATATTCTTCGATGGTGTGATGTAAATAAAATAACTATTAATGTAAAAAAGACTAAATTCATGATCATTAAGCCGAGAAGGAAAAGAATAAATGTCAATGGCTTAGTTCATCTAAAAGATGTTCCAGTTGATGAAGTGAACACTGCGCTTTTTGTTGGAATATATATCGACAGACATTTGAGTTGGGGTGAACATATTAATCTTTGCATCATGCTTCGTAAAAAAGTAGGAATTTTATTCAGACTAAGACACTTTGTACCGAAATGAGTACTATTACTTTACCATTCCTTTTTACAATCCCATATATCTTATGGCCTTGAAGTCTGGGGATCTGCGCCTACAAGGTTAATTAACAAAATTGTCATCTTACAAAAGATGGCGATACGAGCAATAACTTTTAGTAGCAGATTGACCCCTTCATCACCCTTGTTTCATTCTTTGGCTGTTTTAGATGTTTTTAAGCTGTACAAACATTTGGTAGCAACTTTCATTTTCAAATTAATAAGAAGACAGTTACCACACTCAGTGTATGAATACTTCAAGTGTTTTGAAAATTGTTATGATACGAGACAAAAAGGAAACAAGTTTCTTATTCCTAAAGTAAGGACTGAACATGGTAAGACATCAATTGCATTTATGGGGTCTAAAATATGGAATGCCTTACCCCTAGAAATGAAAAGTATCAATACTGTAGAGCATTTTAAGTACATGCATAACAAATACTTGATATGTAATTATGTGTAGATTTTATTTTTATATTGATTTGCCACTTGTTTGTTTACTTTTGTTTCTTTTATGCCGTTTTAAGTTCTCAGTCTGCTATAAATATCCTAATTCATCAATTATTTAGTATAGGTGTGAAGTAGCCTCATTTTAATACACGTACAGTAGGTAATAGTTTCGATTAGAACCTTTTTTGTGTTGATTGCACTTGAGTCTTGACATGTAATTATAGGATTTTTTGTTTGATTACAATTAAGTCTTGACATACTATATATATATCATATTTAGTTTGATGTATAGGCAAACAATCTATAGTACTTATTTTGTATAAAGGGTCCTACGCCCTACTAGCTTTCTTGCTATTTCTGCAGGGTCCTTTTACCAACCTAGTTATGTCATATTATTGTATGTTGTAACTTGTTACGCTATTGTAACCTTGTTGTTGGTAATTAAAGTCATTCATTCATTCATTCATTCATTTGCCAGACATTTCGCTAGTATTTTGTAATCAACAGTTAAAAGTGTAATAGGACGGTAATTCTTGCCCAGTAGGGGGTCTCTGTCCTTTTTAGAAATAAGTGTAATTATACCATTTCTCTGAGAGGGGGACATTGATCCATTTTGTAAGGAGAAATTCAAGGAATTTAACAGCATATCACAAATATCTGCCAAAATACAACATAAAATTCAACAGGAATTCTATCAAACCCTGGGGTTTTATTCAATTTCATAGATTTCAATACATCGTGTAACTCTTGCTTTGTATTTGGCCTTTCTAAAGCAATAAGAATGCACACTCCTCTGCTGTTAGAAGTAAAGCTGGAAAAAAAACCAAATTACCCCCTCAGTTTTCCACAAGGATTCATCTTTTTTGTCTGAATGGGTTTCCTGTAAAAAAAGAATGTCAGAACCAATACTTCTTAAATAATGAAATATTTGTTTTCTCTTATAAAAATCCTGCAGACCTCTGCAGTTAAATGTGTGTAATTTTAAATCCATAAGGGTTTTTGTATGTAGTGAGAACCAATTATCTGATGGAGGTAATATTTTATTCTGAAACGTGTTTTTAAAGTACACATACATCTAGAAATCGAACTCAAACTTAAGACACCAGTACTGTTATACAGAAAGAAATATAAGACCTGCCAGCTAACAAAAAAAGGAATAAGAAATAACAATAAAAACATGAATTAAAGTTAAGACTAACAAGGTGAACGAAAGTGCGCATGATGGTACACCAGGCTTCAAATTAAAACCAGCCTGGTTAAAACGCACAAATTGGCACATAGTGAGAGCAAAATATTTTCCAGCTGTTGGGATAACAATTAAAAATCTAAACACCTATAAAAGTCACCTCTTCAATCCACCCCATAACTGGCAAGCTTACATTGGTAGACAGTATTTATTCCTGGGGTGATACCAGTCAACCATTAGCATCTCTGACTTTGATTGTTGCTGGAAGACAAAAAAAGCCTTGACTCCTTTAGCTCTGAGATTTTTCAGCCTTGGTAGGTTTGCTTTCCTCATCTCCTGGACTTTCTTACTATAATCATCAGCAACAACCATCTTGAAATCTGTTTTCTCCTTGAAAATTTCAATGAACTTCTTCTTAGCTGTAATGAATAGCGCCAGCTACGTTCAAAAATACTCTACATGGCGATCTGTGCATCGGCCACTAAACGTCTACAAAGCAGACAATAAAGACTCCTGTGAGTAATTATAACGTAACTCTGACTTATGTCCTAATTTATGTTATAGCTAGAGACATATAACATGGTGTCAGAAGAGGGATTTTGTTGATATGAGCCCACTAGGGACATAAACATCGATTTATGGGCGAGTGTTTGAGCGATGTGGACTGTGCTGAATGTACGTGAAATCGCCTGTGTACTACCCCGACAGCTGCAACTGGCCGAGTGACCGGATACTCCTGATAGATTTTCGCCCATAGACCTGTACAGTGAGCTTTTGTACAATGGAGTCGATAAAGCCCCCCAGAGAACTAGAGATGGATTCATCAAACCTGCCACGAGAATGGAGGCAGTGGAAGGAGACATTTACTTTGTATGTCGATTTAGCAATGAATGGCAAAGAAGATAAGGTAAAAATAAAAATGCTCCTATATCTGGTTGGGACAAGAGGACGGGAGTTATACAAAACAATCAAACCAGCTGAAGAGAAACTAGACAAGGTTCTGGAAGCGTTTGAAATATATTGTAACCCGCCAAAGAATGAAACGGTAGACCGTTACAAATTTTTCTCCCGTAACCAATCATGCAATGAAAGTTTTGATGCATATCTGACGGATCTACAGTTATTAGCTGCCAACTGTAACTTTGACAATCTGAAAGAGTCTCTCATACGAGATAGAATTGTATGCGGAGTCCAGAATGGAGGACTAAGAGAGAGATTGCTGCAAGAACTTAATTTAACCCTAGACAAGTGTGTTAAAATTTGTCGAGCATCTGAACTGTCCAAGGCAAACATGGAGACCATCTCTGGAGCTGCCCATGCGGTGGATGCCATCAGAAGGAAATCAGAAAAGAAACCGTCAACGAAAGAGAGTGGACAGAAGAAAGCAGAGAAAATGCTGAAAAAATGCAAGTTCTGTGGGAAATCTCATCCCATGAATAAAGAGAAATGTCCAGCATACAAGAAACAGTGTACAAAGTGCAAAAAGATGAATCATTTTGCTTGTATGTGTAAGAGTGCACAAGGAAGTAAAGTACACCAGTTTGATGAAGAAGCTGAATACGACGATGACACCCCAATGGTAGATTACGCCTTGGGAGAGATACATGCAGCAGACAAGGAAGACGAATGGTTTGAAGCTATGGAGGTTGAAGGGAAACCATTGAAATTCAAACTTGATTCAGGAGCACAATGCAATGTCATTCCAAAGTCAATCCAGGAACAGTTCCAAACACCATTGAAGAAGTCATATGCAAGGCTGGTGTTATATGTAACGGAACACAGAGTGAAACCAGTTGGAAAGACGCAGCTTGTGGTAAAACACAAACAGAAGTGCTATACAATAGAGTTCCAAGTGGTCGATAGTGATGTGCAACCAGTGCTCGGTCTTAGAGCATGTCGAAGAATGAATCTCATACAGCGAGTCGACGCAGTAGAAAAGGACTTGGAAGAAAAGTATGCAGATGTCTTCAAAGGCTTGGGATGCCTGCCAGGAGAGCATAGTATCAAAGTTCACCCAGAAGCTGATCCAGTAATCCATCCACCACGCAGAGTGCCTGTGGCGTTACGAGACAAAGTCAAAGAGGAACTGCAAAGGATGGAACAGCTTGGAGTAATTGAGAAAGTGACTACACCAAGCAAATGGGTGAGCAGCATGGTGACTGTGAGGAAGAAGAACAGTGACCGAGTACGAATCTGTATTGATCCAAGTCACCTGAATGAAGCTATCCAGAGAGAACATTTCCCAATGCAGACCATAGAGGAAGTTGTATCCAGAATGCCACGAGCAAAGATATTCTCAACTTTGGATGCAAATTCAGGATACTGGCAGTTGAAGCTTGATGATGATAGTGCTGATCTATGTACCTTCAACACCCCATATGGGAGATACAAGTACCTACGGATGCCTTTTGGGGTGAAGTCTGCACCTGAGATTTTTCAGAGATCCATGACACAGATGCTAGAAGACCTTGAGGGAGTAGAGGTTGTCATGGATGATATTCTGGTCTGGGGTGAGACTACTGAACAACATGACAAACGCCTAGCAGCAGTGATGAAACGTCTTAGACAACAGAATGTCAAATTGAATCATGCAAAATGCCATCTGAGACAGAAAGAAGTGAAATATCTAGGTCATGTTCTGAGTGAAGGAGGGCTAAAAGTAGATCCAGCAAAAGTTGAAGCGGTGAAGGCGATGTCCAAGCCAACCAACAAGAAAGAGATGCAACGTTATCTTGGGATGGTGACGTACCTAGGAAAGTTTGTACCAAGCATGTCACAAACAACAGCTCCACTCAGACAGCTGATAGCGAAGGATAGAGAATGGATCTGGGAGCCAGAACATGAGGAAGCATTTGAGAAGCTACAAAGAATGCTAATACAAGCACCAGTACTGCAGTACTATGATGTCAAGAAACCAGTGGTGGTTAGTGTTGATGCCTCAAAGGATGGAGTAGGAGCTGTGCTCTTACAAGAGGAGAAGCCAATTGCCTATGCTTGTAAAGCATTTACAGACAGTGAGAAGAGATACGCCCAGATAGAAAAGGAGCTTGCTGCTGTCGTATATGGCATAGAGAAATTCCATCAATATGTATACATGCAGAAATTCAAAGTTGAATCTGATCACAAGCCGCTCGAGAACATAATAAAGAAACCCTTGGCAGACACACCCCCAAGACTTCAACGAATGTTGTTGCGACTTCAAAAGTATGATGTGGAAGTGCAGTACAAAAAAGGTACAGAACTTTATGTAGCTGATGCCTTAAGCAGAGATTTCATACAGAAGGCTGAGGTCGATGATGAACACAATCATGAAGTAGAAGTGTTCATGGTAGATGTCCTACCACTATCTCCAGCGAGGATAGATGAAATCCAAAGAGAAACCAAGCAAGATGCAGTGCTTCAAAAGCTGAAGAAGGAGATCCAAGACGGCTGGCCTGAGGAGCGATCAAAGGTAGATGCAGAAATAAAGCAATACTGGGACTACCGTGAGGAGCTAACAGTTGAGGATGACCTGATATTCAAAATGGACAGAGTCATTGTTCCATCAAAGATGAGGAAAGACATGCTCAACAAACTCCATCAAAGCCACCTTGGCATAGCAAAAACAAAGAGACTGGCAAGAGATGTAATCTTTTGGCCTGGAATGGGAGGAGAGATTACAGATATGGTGAGCAGATGTGAAACTTGCAACCTACACAAGAACAGAAACCAAAAGGAACCACTACTACCGCATCCAGTTCCTGAACTACCATGGCAGAAGGTTGGTGTTGACCTATTCGAGGAACAAGGAACAATGTATGTGGTGATGGTTGATTATCTTTCAAACTATGTTGAAGTGAGCAAGCTAGTATCAACCACGAGTGCTGCTGTGATATCGTGGTGTAAGCAAAACTTTGCACGCTATGGGATACCAGAGGAGGTATTCTCAGACAATGGACCACAGTTTTCCAGCAAGGACTTCAAGACATTTGCAGTGGAGTATGGGTTCAAGCATACTACATCATCTCCGACCTACCCACAATCGAATGGAAAGGTCGAGAAAGCAGTCCAGATAGTCAAGAACATTCTGAAGAAATGTAGAGAAAGCAAGAGTGATCCAAATCTTGCCATACTACTCTACAGAAACACACCTGGAGATGGGATACCTTCACCAGCTCAAATCCTGATGGGAAGAAGAACTTCTACTACCCTGCCAACATCAAGATCATTGCTGAAGTCTGAAAAGCAACCAGATGCTACAGAAAGACTGAAAAAGATCAAAGAAAAACAGAAACAGTTCTTTGATCGAGGAGCGAAGCAACTACCCCCACTACAAGTTGGTGATAGAGTGATGATGCAGACTGAACGCGATGCTAGATGGATAGCAGCATGGGTAATTGCTAAAGATGGTACACCACGGTCTTACATCGTCAAAACTGAGGGACCTGGAGGAATCTACAGACGAAATCGCAGACATCTTCGGAAAGTGCCAGACAACCAACAGCATGTACTGACCAATCTCGGTTCTCACGTGGAAGATGACAACGCAGATGATCAGCGTGATCAACACCCTCCGGACGAATCAACCCGGGAGAGACGCTACCCACTGAGACGTAGGAGACCCCCTAACCGCCTTGATTTGTAGAAGGAAGATATGATCGGTAACCATTTTCCATAGTCTAATTTAATGTATCTGCACGAAGATATTGCATGTTTATTAACAATAATTAAGGAACATTAAACACACAGCAAATCATTAAAGGACTGGAAATCATTTGAACTCTGAACAACATTGGAATTTTGAGTGTTATACCGAAATGGACAATCAACCACGCAAATGCAGACGCTAGACACTTCTTTAATTCCTGATAATATTTTATTTGTTTTCTTTTTTACATAGTTGCCAACTATTTTGCAATGAAGAAATTATATCATTTTCAGTTTGGAATTGCCAAAGTGAACAAGTGATCAAGTGATCAAAACCTTAGTTTGATAGGAAATGACCAAAACTACATGAAAAGAGGTTATAACTATGCAAATTCCTATACAACATTGTTTGGAATTCGGATAGCTGGCAGCTATGACTTTATCAACACAAGACATGATGAATGTTGATACTTATATTTTATATATTGTTTCTTTCTTTTAAAAGAAAGGGGATGTAATGAATAGCGCCAGCTACGTTCAAAAATACTCTACATGGCGATCTGTGCATCGGCCACTAAACGTCTACAAAGCAGACAATAAAGACTCCTGTGAGTAATTATAACGTAACTCTGACTTATGTCCTAATTTATGTTATAGCTAGAGACATATAACATTAGCTACCTCCTTTTCCCTGTAAGACCCAAATCCGACCTGGATCGGCCGCGGATTCCCATGACCCCTCACAGCAAATGCACCTGAGCGATGGGCTCGTTGTGGGCGGGCAGCCCCGGCAAGAAAATTCTCAATGAAGCGCATACAATCCCCTTTCTCCTCATGCTCTGGGGCCCCCCAGATTACAAGATTATTTCTTCTACTCCTGTTCTCTAGATCATCAATTTTCTCATTTGCTTTATTGATAGCCTCTTTTAAGCTTACTCACGTCATCCTTGCAAATATCAACATCGAGACGAATCGCCTGTACCGCATCACGTAGTTCTACGAATCTCTCCTCCTGGCGGAGCTCAAAAGACTTGAAATGTTGCTCAAAGTTCAAGAACCAAGCGGGGCCGGATCACTGCTGCTCGCCGCTGCCCCAAGCCTAGGGGAGGGCATATCGTCGACATCGCCCATGTTGACCTTGTTGCTTCCTGAACGGGAAACGTCACTTGCTTTCATGGTTTTTTTCTTCACTGGAGAATTTTCATCATCATAGTTCTTCTGGTGACTAAAAAATGAATCAGAAGCTGAATCAAAAAATGCTGAAGCGCCGTAATATCAGCCATTAATTATTGTTGGGCAGAAGGAGTGTGAAGTCTGACATAAGCGCTATAGAAGAACCCAATATTATCATTATTATAATTTATTTATTTATTTATTCTATGTTCTTTATACAGGGTAGTCTCTTCACACATAAAACAGTTAAAATACAATGTAGTACAATTTCAGTATAATAAAATATTACAACTAACAGAACAATACACAGAAGAATTTGTTATAAGTATAAAATTGGAATACATCTTAAATACACAGCTCAAATATACATTTATTAGAACCGATAAAATACCACAAAAGATCAATGGTTTGTGATCCATTTCCATTTAAAGACCCCCCCCCCCCCCCATCCCATTACAGGAGTATCATTATCATTATTTACTGCAATAAATCATATATACCTACCTATTATGCCTGTAGTCTTGACTACGGGACCCCTTCGAGAATTATCACACATGTGTCACAATATTGTGCGCACCCCCCGTAATCCTATTGTCCCCTTTGCCACTCACGCGCGTCAATACGCTACGGCCATCTTTCTCTTTCTTGCTCGCCCCCGACGAGTTAGGACGTATAGTCACAGCGCTCCTGAAATCAGGTCGTATAGTATCTTTTTGGTGCGCTTTTTCACATAGTTAAAGCACTTTTAGGTACCTATATTCGTTTAGATTATAGTACTTTGTGTTTTATTAGTCACTCTTGCCGATTGCAAGGGATTTTTTGATTCCCTTTCTTGGCATTTATTTTTCTCTTTCACGGTCAGCCCCACGTAGATATTTCCGTGTTTGCGGGTGTTTCCGTTTGTCACCGAGCCTTCGGGTTCGGTGTTTGTTCTTACGGTTTTTAGACTGTGAAAATTTCTTTAGTGCGTATCTCCCAAATAAACTTTAGTTTTATTTACTGCATTCAGTTGAAGTATTTCTTAATTTGAAAAGTATACTTTATTGTCTGTTTTATTGCAGTGGTATGAATTCGGAAGAAGAAGCAGCTGGGTCAAGGAGACCTGCTTCTTCCGAAGAGTTGTCTAGCAAGACGACTCGGCCTTCCAGAACTCCCCCGAGTACAGCGGTACGCGGGGGAGGGAGGAGGGCTAAAGGTAAGTTGCCTAGTGGTGTTCCCTTGCAGAGTTTGCCAGTTTCGGAGCTTGCGGCTTCGGGACGGGTGGCGTTAACTGAATCGGGATTGTCAACTCCGAAGCCTGTGGTTTCGGGGTGGGTGGCGTCAGATTCTAGTGGTTTGGATATCTCGAATCCAATCCCCCGTCGCTGAGACCAGAGGGGGGGGGGGGGGGGGGGGGCTGTTGTTTCCCGTACGGTAGCGTTCACTCGCTCTGATCCGTTAGGGGAGACGCGCCCCACTACTGCAGGGCAACCCACGGGCTTAGTCCATGTTGGTCTGGGTTCTCAAACCCTAGCCCCCGGCAAACGCCATATGGGGGAACGAGTACTTTCTGGGCTGTCTCAGTTGCCAGCTGATGGGAATGCTCGAGCTAACAATTATGGACGCTCTTCGGAGCAACAGGTGTTTTCACCTGAGTGCGTGACTACTAGTGCTCCCCTATTGCTGCTTTCGAGCGGTCCAATAGTGGGTTCACATGCCTTTAGTAGTCATCGGGCACATACCGAGTCATCTCGGTCTGCCCACGCACTGGGAGCTTTTAGCTCCCAACCCATGGCTACGGCATCTTCTTGCCTAGCCAATATGGGTGATTTGGGCGATTCTCTAGGCTTACGCCATGAGCGCTCCAATCCCTTTATGGGAAGTGAACGTCCCTCCGCGGAGGAATCGGTTCGTGTTTCCGAAGAGGCTTCGGGGATCCGAACGAATCCGATTAAGCGTTCTAAGAAAAGGGTTTCGGCTACGACTATTGTCGAGCCAGCCAAGAAAAAGGCCAAGAAGAAGGCGAAAAGCGGCAAGGCTTTGCCGGCCTCTTGCCCGTCTGGCCTGGCTGACCCGGCTAGCTCCTCTCAAGCTGACATGTTCAGTATGATGCGGGCTTTTGCTCAGAATCAGGGTTGGTCCTTTGTACCGGCTTCTTCAACCCTGACTTCTGTCCCTATTCAGGGATCTCGCTTTGAGTCTGATCAGCCTTTTGTGATTGATTCCTCTTTGTCTGAGACTGATTCGCATGTGCCTCCTATTCCCGCGGCCCTTGGGGCTCCGCCGGGCGAGGAGACTGTTGGTGAACCATGCGGGGACCCGCCTGCGGAGGCCTTTGTTAGCGTTCCTTTGTCTCATTCCACTCGGGTGGAACCAGATTTGGATGCGTCCTCTCAAGCTTCGGTTCCCGAATCGCTTGGGCAGGCGGAGTCTCAATCGCTCAATCTCTATGGAGTGGAAGCGATTGCTTTGTTGTCCAAATATCTCCCTGAAGTTCAGTAAACCCGCGCGCAGGGTTCGACTTCGCGTTGGAATTTCAAGCAGCAGGTCTCCTCTGAGGGTATTGCTCTTGAGGAGGTTTTCAAGCTGGAGTATGACCGCATTGAGGCCGCGGTGTTGGTTAAGCGATCTAATGCGGTCAGGGGTAAGGCCTTTGCCTTTTGTTCTCAGGACCAAGACAGCTTTTTCAAGGCTAAGATTCTTTCTCCTGAGATTTTAGAGGTTGGTCGTCGCTTGCGGGCGACTAATCCGCTTACCTCCGCTGCGTTCAGGGCGGAGGATAAGATTTGGTCTAATATTGAAAACCACATTAGGTCAGGGATGCGTTTGGCGGCTTTTCAAGGGCTTCTCTCCGACCTTAGGTCCAGGGCGGAGGAGTTGAATGTTACCGATGGTGACAAGCTGATTATTGACGACTTGCTGCATACTCTTTTTTGTCTGCAGTGGTCGCAGCTTTCCACAGCAGCTGCTTCGGCTACGTTCCGTCGCAGGACCTCGGCTCTCTCAGCACTGGGTGTTAGAGAGTCGGGCATTGCTCAACTTCTCCGAGATGTTCCGTCTCGGGGTCCTTCGTTTTTTGGTGGTAAATTCGCTACGGTGTTTCAAAGAGAGATCGATGCGCGAAAGCAGATCTCGGATATGACTAAGCAGTTTCACACTAGCTCTAAGCCAACGCGGGCCCCTGTTCGGCGTAGACCTGCTGGTCCTGTTTCGGGTCAACGCAGTCGCGTGTCTAGGGTCCCGCCTCCTGAGCCTCAGCCAGCTCCGTCTCGTGGGAGAGGGAGTCGTGGCAGGGGCTTTTCGAGAGGTTCTCGTGGTAAGGCGATGGCTTCGCAGAAGGCCAAGCCTGGATTTTGACGTTTTTCCCCGAGCGCTTGTTCGACCGAATGTGGTAGGTGGCCGACTTCATGCGTTTCTCCCCGCTTGGGAGGCCATCTCCGGGGACGTGTTTGTTCTCTCCGTCGTGCGAGACGGATTCTTCATAGATCTTTGCGCCTCGCTCCCCGGAGGGGCTATAAGAATTCGGTCACCTCCCATGTCTGCCCTGTCTCGGTCTCATGCTTCGAAGGAGATCGAGTCTCTTTTGGAAAAGAGGGCTATAGAAAGGGTAAGAGACAGGCCGTCTCTTTCCCTTTCTCCAATATTTGTTATTCCCAAGCGCTCGGGAAAACTTCGTTTGATACTGAACCTAAAGAGGATAGACAAATTTATTCCTCCGGTTCATTTTCGGATGGAGACTCTTGCCTCCATTCTTCCGTTGATCAAAAGGGAAGACTACGCGGTCTCGATAGATCTCAAGGACGCGTACTTTCACATTCCCATTCATCGCGCATCTCGCGATCTTCTGGGGTTCTCCTTCCTCTCGGAGACTTACCGTTTTCGGGCTCTTCCCTTCGGGCTGCGCCCGGCCCCTCGGGTTTTTACTCAAGTTGTAGCGGTGCTAGCGGCCTTTCTGAGGCGTCGCGGCCTGCGGTTGTTTTGTTACCTGGACGATTGGCTTCTCCTTGCGGAGTCGCGCGATCGTTTGTTGGACGAGACTCGTTTGCTCGTCTCTCTTACTCAAGACTTAGGTTTCCTAATAAATTGGGAAAAGTCAGAGTTAGTCCCCACTCGCAGCCCAGTTTTTCTGGGGGCGGTGTTAGACATAAGGAATCAGTTAGCTCGGCCCAGTCGAGACAGGATTCTCACCATTGTCTCTGCGGCTCGCAAGCTCTTGCTGGCCAGAAGAGTCTCGGCCAGACAGTGGCTTCAGTTTCTAGGTTATCTAGCCAGTCTAGTCGATGTTTTAGAGGACTGCCGGCTCCTCATGAGACCCTTTCAGAGACATCTCCTCAGGTTCTTCAAGCCGGGAAAAGACTCTCTTTTGGTCTGGATTCCAGTACCAGTAAAGATCAAGTCTCTTCTCGCTTGTTGGACGAGCGAGGTGTTTCTCGCGCGAGGCAGGTCCTTCTCTGTCCCTCTTCCGTCGATATCGGTTTCGACGGACGCCTCTCGGTTGGGGTGGGGAGGACACTGCAACGGCAGCACGGTTGCGGGGGATTGGTCTCATCTTGGGACTCTTCCTCATATCAATGTCCTGGAGTTTATGGCAGTTCTGTTGACCTTGCTCCATTTCAGAAGTCGACTTCTCAGTCGTTCGGTTCTGATTCTCACGGACAATGTTACCGTGGCGGCATATATCAATCGGCAGGGAGGCACTCGTTCGGTTGCCCTGAATGCCCTAGCAGCTCAGCTGTGGAGGTGGTGTCGTCGCATGGCAATCACACCCGTGGCCTCTTTCATCCCCGGTCGGGAAAACCTCATTGCGGATTTTCTGTCCCGGGGCAGGTATCTTCCATCGGAACGGATGCTCCATCCGGAGGTATTTTGCCGCATTCGCAGTTGCCTAGGTCCACTGGAAGTGGATCTATTTGCGTCGGTGCTAAATCACCAGCTGCCGAAGTATTGCTCCCGTGTTCGCGATCAGGGAGCATGGGCTCTCGATGCTTTCTCCCTCAGCTGGGAGAACCTTCAGGGATTCGCCTTTCCTCCCTTCCAACTGATTCCGCGTGTCTTGCGGAAAATCAGGGAAGATCGGGCGAGGGTGCTTGTAATAGCTCCCTTTTGGCCCAGGAGGAATTGGTTTCCGGAGCTTATGAGCCTTCTAAGGGCTCAACCGTTAGTTCTCCCGTTAAGAGCGGATCTGGTGTTACAGCCCCTATCGGGGATTCTTCACCACAATCCGGAGTCTCTTCATTTGACTGCTTGGCCCCTGTCAGGGAATCTGCAAGACAGTCGGGTCTCTCTGATAGAGCCGCGGACTTTTTAATGTCCAGTCGTAGGGTTTCTACTAGGGAAATTTACAATTCCCGTCTCTCGGTCTTTTTCCTTTGGTGCAAAGAGAGAAATCAAACCCCTTCTAAGGCTCCTATTGGTTCAATTGCGGATTTCTTAATCTCGTTATTTGACAAAGGGAGATCTATTTCTACTATCCGAGGCTACCGTTCGGCGATCGGGGCCATTCATTCGGGTTTTTCGGATGGTTCGGGGATTTCCAATTCCCCGCTACTAAGCGGTTTGATTCGTTCGTTCTTTCTGAAACGACCTTCGTTTTCTAAGTTAGTGCCGTCTTGGAGTCTGCCTAAGGTCCTGGAGGCCTTGGCGAAACCTCCTTTTGAACCGTTAGGTGAAGCTTCGCTTCATCATCTTACGGTTAAGACGCTCTTTTTGGTAGCTATTGCCTCTGGGCAGAGGCGCAGTACTCTTCATGCTCTCTGTCTTACTCCTGGTCATGTTCGCTGGGAGAGAAAAGGTGTTAGATTGATTCCTAGGGCTTCTTTCGTTGCCAAGAATCAGACAGCTACCTCCGGTCCTGTTGAGATTTTTCTTTGTCCGCTTTCTGACCTTTCTTCGGTGCGTGAGGACAAAGTTTGGTGTCCTGTTAGGGCTCTCAAATGGTATATTGATAAGACTAAGTCTTATCGTAAGGATGATCAGTTGTTCCTGATCACTAGAGAGCCTTTTTCTCCTGCCTCTCTTGATTCCATTTCTAGATGGATCGTTGAAGCTATTAGGGCCGCTGGCACAGAGGCTCTTTTATCCGACAGTAAGCCTCGTGCTCATGATACTCGTAGTGTCAGCACTTCTTGGGCTCTGTTTCAAGGTGTGGCGCTTGTTGATATTTTGAAGGCTGCTTATTGGCGTTCGCCCAATTCCTTCATTTCTTGCTACCTTAGGGATATTCCCGCAGGTGAAGCTTTGTTTGCGTCAGCCACCTTGAAGGCCGCTGTGTCTTCTTTGTAGTCTTTGGTGTAATCCTATTTCCTTTGCTCGAAACATGCCTCCCGGTCTTTGAGTTGGCGCTGGTCTGGCATAATAGGTAGGTATATATGATTTATTGCAGTAAATTTGTAAAATCAGCACTGATTTTCTTATTTACTATATAAATCTATATACCTACCTATGACCCTCCCTCCTTCCCCGCTCCTTGCAAGCAACATGTTTCTTCTTGGGGTTGCTCGCAAAAGAGGAAGATGGCCGTAGCGTATTGACGCGCGTGAGTGGCAAAGGGGACAATAGGATTACGGGGGGTGCGCACAATATTGTGACACATGTGTGATAATTCTCGAAGGGGTCCCGTAGTCAAGACTACAGGCATAATAGGTAGGTATATAGATTTATATAGTAAATAAGAAAATCAGTGCTGATTTTACAAATCGTTATTATTATCAATGTTATTATTATAACAGTATTATCATTATAATTATTATTATTATCATTAGTATCATCATCACCGGAGCATGTTGGATCACCATTTTCTCCTATTCACCAAACAGGTAACCACCTGTGACCTCACGAGATATGCTATAGAGGCTCCGTGGTTCTGTACCGCACCAACGAAGACCAAGTTGAATTGCTCAGACTTTGCATGGACTAGCGCCAACAAGAAATACGCTTCAACTCTCATCGCTGCTGCCATGACAACGGACGAGCAGAAATTATTCACACGGTAAGAGTGTTCATAACGGATTGTCAGACCTATGTACATTTTGGTGACGCGGACACCCCCCTTCCACCACAGAAAGACAAAAAACAAAGGAAGAAAGCATAAAACCCGGCTCATCCGATTTCTTTGATTGTAACTGAAAAATATGCAGATGCCCATACTCGAAACATATTTCTATATTCTCCTCAAGTGGAATACAGAGCAGATTAAGAAAATTTAATAGCTCTTTTAAATTGATTTAAGTTACAGTTTATTTAAACTCAATGTTTCATGAAATTTCTCAGTTGATTTCTTCTTCGTCTTCCTCGTTCTTATATACCAAAACATGTGTAGAAACATTCTTGCTTCCACTGATGTGCCTTCAATACTGTAATTTCTAGTCGTCATATTTGAGAAATACAAAACACATCGGTCCAGCAGCATGGAGTATTTTTATTTGGCTTTGATTTGAATTTCAGGTTTTGTACATTTGCATTAAAAAAAAATTATTTTTTTATATCTCTGTACTTTTGAAAAAATAATCCAGGCAAAAGCGGCCCATTCCCGTGCAAGGCGCCAACTTTGTAACAGTGATTGAACGAGCCAAAAGTAAGTGTGAACAGGGAGGTGGAAGAGTCCCTGGTGTGAACAAGCGTGTCGAACTAACAGTCGTTAGCGATCCGTGTAGGCCCACTTTTTAATCAGTAGGAGCTAGTTGGGTGGGATGATATTTCTCTCTTATTTTTTTCCAATGTGGATTTTTGTTAAAGTTATAATAATAAGTTTGAAATATGAAAGACGTAAGGAAACATCTAGCTTTGTAATGCCAAATCTATGCCCTTGTTCATATTTCTCTCAATTTCTCAAGTAGGCTACAATCTCCATAATGAGTTTAAATTTTATATCTTCCAGATGAATCGAGTCCTGCACACTGCTATAACGAGAGGCTGCATCCTTGCACATTGGGTTCCTTTAATCTTTCTGACCCGATGGCAGCCGGCTACTTCTTTAAAGGACTATGGCATTCCAACTATTGCCGTGTTCGTAACTTTGAACCCCCCGTTACCTTGAAATGCCTTACCAACAAAACCCTCTATTTCCATGGCGATTCAACTACGAGGCAGTATTACGAATACCTAGTGAAGAATCTGAAGACTACCCTCAAACTGAACCCGCCCACCGTACTATCTAACTGGAAGGTAGGACCGTCAGTGGCTGAAGATAAAGTTCACAATTTCACGGTTCACTATCGTCACCATGGATACCCGATCCGCAATAACTGGACAGATGCATCAGAAGTGAAGTACATTGAAGAAGCTCTCGATGAGTTACAGGCTACACCAGACACCGTCTTTATCTTTACAATCTGGGCTCATTTAACCACAAAAAACATGAGTTATTACGAACATCGCGTGAGAAGGATAAGGGCCGCGGTGGAAAGGCTGCACCAGCGAAGCCCTGAGACGCTTGTCGTTATCAAAAGCGCCAACACCCGTGCCCATGGAGGCGCAGGGTCGTCTGTAACTATGAGCGATTGGTACGCGCGTGAACTGGACAACAAGCTAAGGGAAATATTCAGAAGCTACGATAAGAAAATTGGATTTATAGACCAGTGGTCGATGGTAGTAGGTTTCTCAAATGTGGATGCTGTTCACCCTGGTCAAGGCGTTATATCTAGTGGTATACGTACATTGCTGTCATACATATGCCCCAACGCATGATACTGTCATTTTCAAACTCTAGTATTTAATTCGTTAAGCCCATCGCACACTGTACGATCGACTGCCTTCCGATCTTGGAAATAAATCGCAGTAGCATTAAATATGAGCATTTTAATAAATAAATTATACCTGATTCAGGTTTTGAACAATAATATGAATACTAAACATATGATTTTGGTGCGCTGCCATCCTCATACCCGTAATAGGGGCCAAATAAGTTTCAAATCGTAGACAATCGTAAGACTGCTCTGACGTCACTACGACCCGGAGCCGATTTGGCCTTTTCTCCGACTAAAAAGCTCGAAATAGGCCGTATCATCGATTTTACCATTATATGACTACATGTATTTAGAATCTCAGTCAAAAAATATTTGATGTGCTTAAATGTTCATATCAAATGCTATTAAATTTGTTCCTCAATCGTATCGCAGACCGATCGTTGTGCGGTGGGCTTGAGATATAAAGTTATACTATTTTCCCACTGGAATTCAAGGAAAGATACAAGCAGAGCCATAGCGTCCTCGAGGCGGCAGACATCACTCATAAGTATTTTTAAAGTTTCATTCCCGAGTCAAAATGACCCCATCAACATTCACATACATTGGACTTGCCAAGCAATAGAGGTTGCTTGTGTTTGGTTACTGCACACAGGACCACAATGTATGTCTCGTATGCCTTCTGTAAACTTGTCTCACGTGCCTTCTAACCACTTTTCAAATCGACATTGTGTAATACATGTATTTAGTCATTCCATATAAATTTATTTGTTTTCATTCTTTGCTGTATTTACATGTATCTTTGGTATTCTCTTCCTCTTTATATCTTCAGTTCAGTTCAGTTTATTTATTTTAATCATTAAACCATCAAAGTAAAATACAAAAGTAACATTAGTCAATCATAATCATACAATATTGGAAATCATGATGAAATGGTAGACTAAAAGGATGTTTGAAAAACTTGTAAGCAATCATCCCCTGTCAAAGAAAAGAATATTACACTGTTGTACACATTACTCAGAAAAGAAATACAATTTAATATTAACACGTTAGGAATACACACCAATCAACATCACACGCACACACCCACAAGGTACGTTGCATGGTAAAACTTTATAACAGGAAATATAATTTTAAAGAGTTAAGAAGAATATGAAGAAATCAACTGTCTCTACAATGGAGCCTTAAATGTCCACTGAAAACCAAATGCAAGTTGATTTATGTTGATGTGCAGGGACGTATACAACTCATATTGAGTTATTCAAACATCTAAATATGTTTTATAGATTTTTAAATATTTTTTGAAATTATTTTCTCGAACATGCTTTTAAGCTCCACCCTAAAAAATGCTCCAGATCTCATTACTGCAGTGACAACATCTGTCAATCATTAGTGAGCTAAGGAGAGACAGCTAGTGGTATGTATAGCTTTGCCAGAAATGACCATCTGTTCTAATAGACCATACAATGCCTACACAGTCGTTGCTATGTCAGACATGCTGTAGCATCACCAGGAAAAGAATGGTACTGAGGCGGTATTGTTTGAAAGCATGCAATTCTATTGTGAGCATGTGCTGCGCTGAGGGAAGTTACATTCCATTGTCTATTGTAGAAATTTAGTGTAGCTGACTGATGATTGACAGATGATGTCATTGCAGGAATGAGATCTGGAGGGTTTTTTTTTTTAGGGTGGAGCTTAGGAGGTTGGAAAAAATATTTCAAAAAATATTTAAAACTCTATGAAACATATCTAGATGTTTGAATAACAGAATATTAGTTGTATGCAACCATGCAACCCTGCACATCAACAGCAAAAACACTTGCATTTGGGTTGCATTTGGTTGCAGGGGCCCTTTAAATGATGACAGAGTAGTGCATAATGTTAGAAGTTAAAATCATTCCAAATACGGGGACCATTATGTCTTTGTAATTATTTTTTTTTCCTCTTGAATTTCTTCTCACTCTACGTTTCCATATTATTTTCAATTCTATTTTCTTCTTTCATCTTCTCTTTCTGTCCTTGATTTTGTATTTCTTTGTTTTTTGCGGTCTCTTAGGCTTGAGAACCTTTTGGAACTCTCGGTCTTGTGGCATATGATGGAGTATGATTTGTTTTTCGATGAAAGAAATTATATATTTTGCGAGTTTTTCAAAAGCAATATGATACTACATAGTTGTCTTTCAGATTGTAGCTTTATATTAAGAAATCGGCGTTATGTCTTCCAGCAATAATCATGGCCGGCGCGAGAATGCGTTTGTCAATACATGTAGCTATGGGGGTGGTTTATACGCTGCCCGGGGCTAAGTCCACCCTAAAAATTTATCTCTTTATTGAACATTGTTTTGTTGAATCATTTGTTATTGTTTTACACTTTTGTGTTCGTAATAATGAAATAAAAATGGATAAATTGATACTATTTTGTCAGCGTAAGACCAATGGGATTTGGGGGGCTGGGGCTTTGGATTCTTTAAAGAAGTTAAATTAACCGCAGCGCCAAAAGTAAATTTTAACCAATCACAGCCACCCGTATAACCCAGATAGCTCAGATACGTTGGGCCGATAGTGGCAATGGTCGGCACCGTCGCAGGTCGGCAAGTTGGTTTGTCATATTTGTTGGCCGAGCGAGGGATTAGTGTCGTATTTGTTGGCGAAATTAATATCGGATTAGGGTCGGGTAAATGACGTTGGCGCAGCGTCAGATCATTGTCGTATTTGTCGGAGAAATCGGCGTAGAGTTTATTAAAATTTTAAAGGCACACATCAACACTGTCATTCTTGAATTGTGCAAAAGTTTTCATTGAAATTTTGGACAAAAACAACAGAAAAACACTAGCCCATGACTCAATTACTGAGATAACAAAGAATGGTTTTATTATTTTATTATTACTATTTTGTAAACGAACTTTTTCAACGAAATAGTGCATAACCACAATTAACAAACATATTTCATTCAATACCGGTATGTATTTTATTTAATAGTGTTATGGTTTTATGTAAATGTATTCGAGAGATGTAATTGTATAAACATGACAGTTCCTTGATAGGGTTTATATCAATTTCAATAGTAAAATTGTACTTCAATAGTAATTTCTACTTCGATTTTTTTCTTCTATCCTAATGTCTGTGATCAACAAAATTCTTTGAAAATGACGGACGACTTATCGTCACATATTATTATCATTCATGATTATACTAATCGTTGTGCCTTTGCCATTGTTATTCACATCTACTACTCGGGTCTTTCCCTCTTGCCTTGGTGTCAGGCCTTTAATAATATGTCATTCCTTTGTTGAGCTCATCGAATGTTGCACACGACGATTTGCCTGATGCAGGACAGCGTCAGTGATTGGTGTGGTTTGATTAGCGCGTGTAAAAACCCAATCAAAACGACGCCTCTTGTGTCACAGACATGATATATGATGTTTGGCATTTAAAGATGTTTGTGGTGAAATTTGTGTCAATAAATTTATGTCTTGTGCTGAAGATTGTATGTAGTCCAGATGTTTCAGTTATTTCTTGTTGATGTCTTTAATGATCAGTTCCCGTTTTGTGTAATAGGCCTACCCCCCCCCCCCCAAAAAAAAAATAAAATAAAAAAATCTAGGTCATTCAATTACGAAGCGTTAAACTAATTTTTTTGGGGAAATAGAGTAAAGTACAGTTTGAATTTTGTTTTTATAAGAAGAACAACATATCGATAATGTAATCCCAAGCGTTCAGGAAGGAATCTCATAAAAATTTTCCAATACATGTAATTTAACCAAATGAGGTTAATGATCGAGTCCTATCTCATGCAATGCGGTATCGTACAAAGTGGAACGGTGACAGGAGGAAGGAGATAGAACAAGCAATCGCATACCCAGTGGAATGGAGATAAAATGAAAAGAAAAAGAGACAGATGGGGAGAGAGAGAGGAGAGAGAGGAGACAGAGAAGGGGTTGGAGGGAGTGAGAAAGAGAGGCGTTGGAGAGAGAGAGAGAGAGAAAGAGGGGGAGAGAGAGAGAGAGGGAAAGAGGGAGGAAGAAAGAAAGAAGGGGAAAGGCAAGGTAACAGATGGCTTTGTTTCTCTCGCATTTGTTTTATCTCTCGTAAAAATAACTGTTTTTTATGGATACTAAACAGGAGGAAGGAGGAGGGGGGGGGGGGGGGGGGGGGGTGGTGTGTGGGAACCCATTTAGTTTTAATGATAGGCTAAATACTACATAGAATGGTACAATGAATAAAGACCAGGCTCACACGAAGCGTTATTTGCTGACGTTAGGACCGCGTCAGTGACCTGTGCAGAATTTGGCGCCTCTTGAAAGAGTAATCAGGGGAGCGTTTTATCAAGCGTTTTGTCAAGCGTTTTGTCAGTGATTTTTACTGACAGCTTTGCTCTCAGCCAATCAGATGCAAGGATTTCAGTAGCTTATAACAGTTGTCGGTAAAAGTCACTGACAAAACGCTTGATGAAACGTTCCCCTAGTATAAAATCTTTTAAAAAGTGATCGATTTCCTTCACAGGTTCAATTAGCGCAGGTACTGACGCAATCGAAATGAACCGGGCTTAATAGAAGCCAGAGGTCCGACTTTAGCTCACTGTGACCTGGGGTGGGGGTTGTTTCATAAAGTTGTGCGTAAAGTTACGCATGACTTAAATATGACAAGCCAAATGGGATGCTCAATCATTTTTAACTGCATCAACTAAAGTTGAACTGTGCGGATGTAGATTAACATTCTTATTATAACAAACATTTTAATGCAAAGTATATTTTTTGGCCATAATTTGATCGAGGTTATTGGATATACAGTCACACTTTGTTAAAACATCAGGAAAAATGGCGGTATGCTAACTGGCACTTCATATTCAAGTCGTTCGTAAAGTCATGCATATGACTTGTCTTTGTAATACATGAAACTGATGCTTTATCCTTGCATATAATTCAAACGGAAGAGTATTATCATTTCGATAATTTTCCTCTGTCTATAGAAACAAAAACATGACTTTACGAACGACTTTATGAAATACCCCCTAGGGCAGGTGTGAGTTGTCTCTCCTGTGACCTATATACAGGAGCATGATTATCTAAATTATGAACATTGAAAAAGAAAAGGACGGTGTGTCTCCTACTCACATCAGCAGATGTGACTCATAAAAAAAAATGATCAGCTGTTTTTGTTTCCATAGACAGAGGAAAATAATCGAAATAATAATGCAGTTCCGTTTGCAATAACATGCAAGGATAAGACATCAGTTTCATGCATTGCAAAGACGAGTCCATTCCATAAATAATGTGGACTTGTCCCCATTCATCGCAAAGCACGTCATGAAAACACTTTTGAAATAGCTGATTCAACACAAGTTGAAGGCCACTGGAGTAATTAAAAGACCATAGAACAATGCATCAACTTTGGCAATTTCCGATTGATTTCAATACTGGACAGCCAATATCGTAGGTACATGTACGTGACACACAACAAAAGGAAGTTCCACTTTTGGAATACATCATCAATTCATAGTACACAGAAAACACTGTTTTTAAAATGCAAACAGTCGTTTATAATAAATATTAAACAGGTTAACTTGTTCGATATAATCTAATAACAAAAATATGTAGGCTCCCGTAATATGTGAGTGGAATGTTATGTCTGTGTTCAACCTGACGTACGTTGTATATTCCAGCTTGCCCATAGCAGAGCTCAGAGGGGCGTTTCATGAAAGGAAGTTGTTGGATATTTTACCTGACAACACCCTATCAAAAATAAAATCCCTCGTGTCCGAATTTCTGGTGTCAACACGGCGCCGGCACTGAGCCAGTCCGTAGCCTGTGCGCTGTAAACTCCTGGAACTGCTCTGTCACGTCGGCAAACAGCTCAGCCAACTCGATTTCCGACGGAGAAAAGTCAGCTTTGTCGCCGGCAAACACGAAAACAATGGAAACATCACTGCCGGAGTCCTATTATTGAATCGTTTTTAATGATGTGGTTTCCAACAAAAGAGTCAATGTCTTGTTAAATTGGCTCAATGATCCTGAACAAAAGAGTAATTGGTCTCACTGACTGCACAGTCAACAAGTTGACGTGTTTTAGCGTAGATCGGGTACGTTGCGTAATACCGTTTTAACTATGGTTTGAGTAAAAAAAAAAAAAAAGCCCTCTATCGGCAGCTATAAATTACGTTGGCCGATCAAAATACCATTCAAAACATGTCATTATTGAGTCGTGAAGAACCTATAATGCGGAAATAAATACCCTTTATTAGAAAATAATCTTCAGCGCACGCCGTGATTAGATCGTCCGCCGATATCATTTTCAGTATGGTGGTGTGACCATATTTTGCGCATGACCTAAGTTCGCGCACAGGGCAATATCTAAAAAACTACAAAAAATTTCGAAAATCTGATAGCGCTATTAGATAGAGGAAGCTAAAATTACATATGGACTATATTTTCTTTTAAGTTGGGTGAGAAATTATGAAGATATTGACAAAATATCGGCAATTTTTCTACTTTTTGCGTCAGTTTCCGAAAAATATGAAGTTACCGACAACGGTCCAAAAATCCTCATTTTGATAGAAGATGTCATCAAAGTTGTAGGTAAATCGTGACACCAAATGATATGATATTTTGTCTTACAAATGATGCAATTATCTTCCCTTTGCTGGACCGCTAACTTAGATGTTAATTTACGTGCGCGAACTTATTTATGCCCTTTTTTTTTTGTTCAGTGTGTTGCGATCCGACACTGGGTTTTGAGATCGCGATATTTCCGAAATTCTTCGTCGATTAATGTTCTTGTTGAATCAAGTTTTAGTCCAGAATTTTGCTTTCCGTTTGGTATAAAACTTTATAAATTATTGTAGAATATGAGAAATCAAGTATCGACTATCACACTTCTTATAAAAATTTGAATGTGCGCGACATTATGGTCACCCCATCATACATAATACTTAACCAATAGCGCGCCGCGTAATAATTTGTCATGTTACGTCGGACGCAAAATGCTAATTTTAACACAGAAAAGGAGGAGAACTCGACGGGCTATCATAGTATCACGATATTTATATTTATTTATTATACCCTTTCATAGAAAATAATCTACAGTTTGAGACAAGCGTAGATTTTCAGATGTTCAGATCTGAAAACAGCGCACACCATGCTAGACCGAAATTTTCTGTCTCTCGTTCGTTAGCCTCTTATTTGGATAGGGTCGGCCCTTCACTTGAGCTAACGAACGAGAGACAGAATTTTCGTTCTATTTTCGTTTCGCCGGCATCATATAATAATATAATACATGGTACTGATGTAGCGCTTTTATCATGGGTTTCAAAGCGCTGTACAAAAAGAAGGTAACTACTAACTGCTTAATATAAAGCATTAGTACATAAACATAATAGTTTAAGTTACAGGATTATATAATGCAAATAATAAACTTACACAAAGAATATAGCATCAAGACTCTGAACTTAGGATACAAAGTGAGAGATGAGTTTTAGAACAGATTTAAATGATTCAAGAGAAGTGGCCTGACGGACATGTAAAGAAAGATTGTTCCATAGAGTGGGAGCACTGACTTGAAAAGCACGTTGACCGTAGCGAGTGTGGGTGCGAGGTGCAGGATCGAGTTAGAAATAAATGTCGGAAGAAGACGAATATCTAAGGTTCCGAGAAATTTTGGAGGTATGAAGGCGCTAATCCAGATCGAATTTTAACAACTAAAAGAAGAATTTTAATCTATATTCGCTTATCAATGCGAAGCCAGTGAAGAGAACGCAGAATGCCAGAATGTGTGTAATATGGTCACGTAATTTTGTTCTTACAATTAGTCGTGCCGCACTGTTCTGGATACGTTGGAGGGGAAAAGTACATTATTAAAGGCAAACTGAAAAGGAGACTATTACAATAATCTAAATGTGATGATACAAAAGCATGAATGAGACGTTCAGTGGAGTGTTGGTCAAGATAACGCCTTTATCTGCCTATTTTTTTTTAATAAATACCATATGAGGCAGCCCGGCAAATATTACGAATATGTGTATCCATTTGCAAATTATTATCAAGAATTACTCCGAGATCCCTAACAGAATTTGACACCTTCACAACATTACCATTAATTTCTAGATTCAACAAGATTCCTACTTAACCATAATAGCGCGCCGTTATAATTATATTGTCGTGTTAATTACGTCAGACGAAAAACGCTTAATTTTAACACAGAAGAGAAGGAGAACTCGGACGGGCTATCACGTACGACAGCGCCGTTGTGGCCGCTGAGTAAATTCTCCGTCAACTCCATGCAGAAACTCCGTCAACTCCAGAAACTCCGTCACATCCACTAATACTCCGTCACATCCACTGATACTCCGTTCATACACGCCGGTGCTCATAGTACGTTCAAAGTAGCGACCGTCCCATGAGTATTCGTTTTTTGACGGAGCATCCGTTATGCGTGCAGTAAGACGCCTAATACGAGCCCAATTGGTGATCAGTACTTATAATTTTTTATATTCTCAAAGTTAATTTTGGTCGCACCTTCACGCCTTACATTAGACTAGAGCCACTGACGTATTTAGGATATGTGTTGTGTATGTGTATGTGTGTGGGGGTGTGGGCGTGTGTGTACATATATGTGTACACACGTTCAAGGTCCCCTCTCTTCTCTGAGATCTTTTTAATAATGTACCCGAATTTACAACATATGCAAGCACACCGTACTCGCTAACGCCAAGTGTATATTAAATGTCTGTCTACATTTATAAGTTTATTACTTATCCTATAAAGCCTATCATTAAAATATAGTTGATCGCGATCTATTTATTTATGATTTATGAAATTCATAAACTTACAGCTGTGCCAGTTGAACAAACGAATCGTTTTAACGTACTTTGCCCGGCTCTTTGGAGCAACGTTGTAAAACTAAAGCTTAATATGTATTCAAAAATCGTGAATTCGTTTACTGCAATTGAACAGTGCCTGGTAGATGGTATACCAGATGGTATCCCAGATGGTATTAAATTTTAAAATACCTCTTTCAGAATGTACGAAATGTAACAGGTATGAGGAATTTATTTTCATCCGGTTGGTCAGACTGACATTCCTATTAATGAACCATATATGCCCTATGTAATTTTCACGGAGTTTTGGAATAGTCACGACAGCGCCGTTGTGGCTGAGAACATTCGCCGTTAACTCCAAGAACTCCGTCACATCCACTGATACTCCCGTCATTTAAACAAAAGAAGCGCTCAATTAGGGCACACTCACGCCGGTGCTCATCTACGTTTGACGGAGGGTTCCTCAATGATAATGCTCCATATTATACAGTACCGCCCTGAAGACATGCTGATCACGCAACATGCAAAACACGCAAACCTGGCTGTTTCACTAAAAAAAAATACCATGTTCGTCTACCGCAGACACGGACCCGATAACATCGTGTTTCGTGTAAGGGTCTACACCATGTTATGCTGCCTTTCCCCATCCTTAATCCCTTAGAAACCGTGTTCTACTACCTTCTTAATCTCCGGGGGTACTCAGATTATAATCGGACGGGGGTGTGCGGCTGAGAACTCCAGACCCATACCCACATCCAAGGGTCCTTTTGCTGTAAATAGGCACCCATGTCTAGTGATTTTTTGGTGAAAAATGGACCCATGTCTAGTTTGTGAAAAGGTAGACCCGTACACATGATGTGCGCATATACTGTGTGAATTAATACGGGCGTAAACTTTACAAACTCGTGCATAAAGTCGCATACAGTATTCTACAGTTGCTCCATACTCGCACGTGGCATCTCATAACTCGTACATTAACAGATGTGTTTAAAGGAGAATTAACCTCAAACAATAAAGACGATAGTGTTCAAAGGTGTTATTTATTCCTACTTGTTAGACTATATGGCTTCGCGTCAAAATATACGAGATCGATACGAATCAAGATTTTCTGAGCAAAATTTATCATCTGCTAGCAATATGTATCGTCTGCTAGCAATACATGGGGGCTGCCATTTTTTTTATGTGTACAAGAAGATTTTCTTAATCCAAATGCCCAATTGCCTTTTTCAAAATTAAAAACCCATTTGAGATTTAAAATATAGAATAGATATGTCAATTTATTTTTAAACTGAAGATTTCCTTATATATTTCTGTTGAAAATCGATATTCGCTTAATATAAATCTATTTTCTAGATACTGTGACGCAATGGACGGAGCAAATTAATTCAAATTTTATGGATGCTTCTTCCCTGAGCATCTATAGCGGCAAACTATGCATTCACCTGCTTTCGGATAATGGGACTTGAAAAGTCAGAATGCATGCTGCATATATTATGTTCTGCTCTGTTTGGCAAACCCAAGAAAATAGATTTTTGTTAAGCAAAACCAGACAATTTAAAAGTATCATTATAAAGATTTAATTTTTATAAATCATGTAAACACCCACTTTATATTTTTCGTCACATATGGGATTTTAGGTAATGAAGAAAATCAATTTAGGTCTTGGATTCAAAATATCTTCCTGACCGGAACATTTCTCAATGGTTCATGTACAAATCCAAATCAGCAAGAAAATGGCAGCCCCCATGTAAATGAGTAGTAGACGATACCGGGTGTTGGAATATCTTTATTATACCCTTTTCTGATATCTTATTGGAAAATGATTTAGGCCAATAAGTAGGAATATACTACACCTTTCAATATAAGTAAATTTGTACTCAGGGGTTAATTCTCCTTTAACACCAACGAGCATGATGTGACACGGTCACAATTTCCTGAAAAGTTGAGCAAAGAAGTAACATATTACTGAAATCAGATTAAGAGTACATGAGCGATATATCCACAATGATATCCTTCGTTATGCGAAAGTGAAAAGCAAGGCAGTGCGTGGGAAACATTAACAAAATATGTGTCTCTAGATCTATAGAGTGCTAGTGCTAAAGTGCGCGCGCGCGATCAACATTTCCATTCATAAAATTGGGCTTGTGACCTCATTTTGTTAATCACAAGTCAATACGCGAAAAAATATGCCAGCTAGACCATGAAGGTTTGTGCCCTTTTTTTTTTACTTTCACACCGCGGCGACATTGGGCGAAAGGCGCTTAGTATAAACAAGGGGTTGTCTGATAATTCCTTGGCATAAACAGATCGAATTTCAAAAGGGAAACCATGGTGTTAAAGGGTGAAATTACGGTCGGGCAGAGAGAATAATGTTGGCTTGATATTTTTTGATGAAGATGATATTGCTTTGACGACATGATTACCAAGATAATGATGATATAATGATTATTATATGAGTTAATGACGATATGATGATGATCATGTTCGTTAAAAGGATGAAGTTACGGACGGACAGGGAAGAAAATGGCTTGATATATTTTTTTATTGAATGATGAGTTTGATGATGATAATGATGACAATGGTATGATTATCAAGATAATGAGGATAAGATGATTATGATAAAGATACGATAACGATGCCATGATGATGTCATGATGATATAATGATTATATGAGTTAATGAAAGAAAAGCAATATGAACACTTCAACCCGTTTCCAAAAATAGATGACCAATCATCGATAACCTCTATACTAAATGAGTTTCGCATGATCTTTTTTCACGAAAGCCATGTTGGTTATCACATAAAATGTTATTATTGTTAAAATGTTGAAATAGGCGTTTACAGACCATTCTTTCTAAAATCTTACATGTAACAGACATTAATGATATTGGCCGGTAATTACTAGCGTCTTATTTGTTGCCTTTTTCATATATACTGTAGGACAAACAGCGGCTCTGAGCCAGTCTTCTGGTAAAATGCCGGATGACAAAGGCATGTTAAAAAGTTTACAAAAAAGAAGGCGTAATTGGTCTGCTCGTTCCTTTAAGTTAAAATGCTGAAATAGGCGTTAACAGACCATTCTTTCTAAAATCTTACATGTAACAGACATTAATGATATCGGCCGTTAACTACTAGCGTCTTATTTGTTGCCTTTTTCATATATACTATAAGACAAACATTTGCTCCGAGCCGGTCTTCTGGTAAAATGCCGGATGACAAAGACAAAGTCATGTTAAAAAGTTTACAAAAAAGAAGGCGTAATTGGTCTGCTCCTTCCTTTAACAAACGTGGAGATATTTCATCAGGTGCCTGTGCTTTTGAAACGTCTATACAGTATACTTTTTAACAACTTTAAAACCTCGGTCTCTGCACATTGAATATCATTCATAATAGGGGCTTTACTGCTATATTTAGGTATTGAGAGGCTTACATGTACGTGATCGTTAAAAGCTTGATTAAATTGTACATTGAAAGCATCAGCCTTTTGTCGATCTTCTGTTACATAAGCATGCCATTGACTGTTAAGCATTCAACCGTACTACGATCACATTTTCTAGACTTGATAAAACTCCAAAACAATTTCGGGTTATGTTTTAAGCTTTTATACAAATCATTCTGTAAAAAAGACACATATAGTTAGATTTAGTTTTCTTCTTTCCCAGTGAGAGAGAGAGAGAGAGTCAGAGAGAATGAATAATTCCCACCGCCCCCCCCCCCTAAAAAAAAAGACTTTGTTTTCAGTTTCGGTTATATCAACTATTTTTTAATTCTAAATGATCTAATGAGCGTGTATGTGTGTACTGGCAATGTGTAACAGTAGACTGTGCTACATGTGTGTGTGTGTGTGTGTGTACTTTGACTGGGGTGAGACTCGCAGGGGTGTTTCACTGAAAGAGGTGTAGAGCTCGCCATTTTCGCCAGAAATACTACGTGTGGAGATTGTCGACAAAGTGCCTCTGTACGATCACGCTGTCAAAATTTCCAAGGGCTACTCGTGCAGAATTACTTTGACCATGGATATACATGTACTAGTTATCCACGCTTCGACGAAACTTTTCTATAAGAAACTAGTGATCCAGGCCTATAATCCCCTCTAATCCCTGTTACACTCGGTGATGTATCGCGTCTCCCCTTCCCTGGACAGGAAGTTCTTTCAAATCGGGACACTTTGATGGATTATAGACAATAGCTGCAACACTACCCTAGCTAGCCTCATGACATCACCACCTAGCTCTTCCTCGACAGAAAGGTTCTTACAAGTCTGAAATTATTGATGGATTAATGGACCATAATAGCCAGACACAATGCTATAAACACAGTCTGCATATCATATTCAAAGGAACAATTATCATCTCTCTTCTCGTCTCATACTTTGCATTTCTGAGTACTTTTGTTTGTAAAGAAAGATTTCAATAAATAATTTTATTTTCTTATCCCCGCTTTTCAGACAAAAATCTGTGTTCGCACTCCCAAATGAACAAAGTTAGATTGTTATTAGAAGACAATGGTTTTGCTAAAAAGGAAAATTTTGATGTTTACCAAATCATATACGAGTACTTTTTTATGCACTCAAAGATTCAAAGTTAGAATTAACAAGAACATATTGTGACGTATAGTTCTGACATTGACATTGACGGAATGTCGGTCACATTTGAAATGTCTTAATAAATAAAATTAGGTCGGAATAATGATAGCGTTCCGACATCAATTTTCTAACATTTTCTCAACACCCTACATTGGCACAATGTTGGCTCGATATCAGTTTGGTCTGAATTGTGACATCCGCCCATCATCAAACTTCTTACCATGCACCCTCGCAATTTTCTCTCTCCCCTTCAGGCGCGGATCCAGGATTTCTTAGGGGGGGGGGGGCCGAAACTTTAAATCATGTGAGCTACATATTGCTACAACAATGGTGACAAATGGCGTATCTGACGCTCGATCTCGGGGGGGGGGGGGGGGGTGCAAAAGCATATAAAGGGCTTTCACACCCGCCGGAAGAACATTCTGAAATTTTTAAAGTCCATACAGATCATTATTATAATGACTAAAGTTTCTAAATTCCGAAAGAAAATATTTACAATTTGACACCTATGATTTCATCTCTTGTTCGGTAATAACTAACGTCTGTTTCTGATGGAGTCATTATGGTCATGTACGCTATAACTTCCTCGAAATCCGCCCTAAACACCGAGTTTCGTGAATTCTTATTAACATGCGTCGGCTCTTGCAGGAAGCCAGGAGACGTACTAAGGGCTCATTACTGTGGCAAATCATTACTCCTCGGCGACAGTCGGCGAAGATATAAACAGTATTATGTATCTGAAAAGACTGAAATGGCATATACTGTAAATCAAATTTCAAAAGGAACAGCACTAATATTTTTTTTGTGCAAACCAGTCATTATGATGTTCACCCATCTGTTATCAAATGAGATGAAATTGTTATTCTTAAATTTTAACATATATAGATATTCAGAATAGTAATGCCTTTGATAAGCATTTAAATTACTTTATTGATAGTAAGCTTCTTTTTTTCATTTCCAGGAAACTTACATCCCTTCTGTTCTTTTCTTTTCTTATTCCTCCGCGTTTTCCTTCCCTTTATATCCTCTTTTTTCTTTCCCTTTCACCCTGCTCTGTTTTTTTTCTGTTTATTTCTTAGAGATGGGGAGATGAGACGGCCTTCTTCCCCCTCCCCCTTTTCCTTTTTCTTTTTCTTCTCCCTCTCCCTCTTTTTTCCCCTTTCTCTCATCTATCCCTTTTCCTTCCTTCTCCCTTTTTTATGGAGGGGGGAGGGGGGGGGGTGGAACAGTGGAAGGCCCTTTTGGCGCCCGGCATCCTTTCCATTTTCATTTTGTGTTCCTATTTTCTCCTTTTCTCTCCTCTCCCCCTTTCCCTTCTCTCTTTCCCTCTTTGTTCTTTCTAATTTCCTTCCTGCTCGCTCTCTTCCTCTATCTCTCTTTGCGAGGGGGGGGGGGGGGGGGGGAGCAACAGACCCCCTTTGCAAGGGGGCCTGGGAGACAAGGCCCTTTCAGTCCATGGACTCTCCCCCTTTTTCTTCCTCTTTAATTTCATTTTTTTTTCTTTCCATTCTCTCCTCTTTCCATTCCCCTTCCTTCCCTCTTTTTGGCCGGGGAGGGGGAGGCAGAACGGGGAGGCAGAACGGAGAGGCAAGGTCCTTTCGGTCCCCGGGCCTCCGCACTTCTTCCTCTTTTATTTTTTTTTTCTTCCTTTTTCACTTCTCTCTCCTCCCTCCCTTTCTCTTCTTTTCCTTCTCTTTCCCTCTTTTTTCTTCTTTCTACTTGCTCTCTCTCTTTATGGGGAGGGGGGGGGGATGCAACAGGCAACACTACACCCTGGGAGGTAAGGCCCTTTCGGCTCCGGACTTTTTTGCCTTCTCTTTTCTCCCCCCCCCCCCTTCCTTCAGTCTTTTTGGGCGCGGGGGAGGCAAGGCCCTTTCGGCCCCCGGCCTGTTTCTTCCCCTTTTCAAATTTTCTTCTTTTGCGGGTACTTGTATATGTTATGTCAATTTGTTAATTATGTTGTCGATGCATGAAAAATCGAAATGTGAAATCTGTCCGTTACATTGTAGGCCTAAATAAAGCAAAATGAATCTCCTAAGAAAAAGACTGTAATGGAACCAAAGAAACAAAGAGCGCTAATAATGTACATGATCTGATATAAGGCTTGATATTATTTGTATTTTCTGTTTTGTTTCGTGCTTGGAACAAAACTTGCCATACAAACGTGTCCATCCGTCTAGTATGTACAGTATCACATTCAGAGGTGACGAGAAACAAAATGCATAAATTACTTGCCATGTTCTTTTCGCTCCGCAAAGCCACCGCCCTTTTATGGTGAAACCGACATTTTGTGCGCTATTGTAAACATGTCAATAATTCTGGTCGTGTGAATGGTATATGACCTATTTTTGTCAGTGTGCCTTTTTCCTTCCACATCTACAGCGCACGAATAAAAATGTAATGTCTTATTACTTCTAACACACGATTATCGATTTTTCTCTCTCTCCTAAATCATGCACTTGTATGATAATCTCGGCTGAGTTCACTTTCTCTCTGCTAAAGTAAAACGGTCTGTGTTTCCGCTCTATTTACTGCAGTTTTTTTTTAAATCATAACTGCCTCTTGTAAAATTAACGCCCTGACAATTCTTTCTCTCCTTCTAAATCAAGTACATGTATCATAATGTCGAAAGTTCTTCTTAATTCTGTTTTGAAATTTGTATACTCTTTCCTTTTTACTGGATTAAAAGCGATGGGAACAAAAAAGGCTAATGTGGATATATTATTTTACCCTGCTCTAATTATTTTAAAAATGTGTATCTACGGGTTTCTAAAAGCCAAATTTCTTTTCTTTTCCCCATGTCTGCATGTTACGGAGGTATAAAATCCGCCCCTTTCAATTAATGAAGCACCTCCTCAGGCCCCTGCACGAGACGATTATTGATTTTTTTTCTCTCTCTCTCCCCCTATGTCCTTCTAAATCACGCGTTTGTTTTATAATCTCGACACATACATGTCCATTTGTTTCTGGTTATAAAGCTAACTTTGTTTTCTTTTCGGCTGTAATAAGAGTTACATAATTGAAATGTATCATCCTGATGTTAAACAGCGGGACGAAGATAAACTGCGTTTATATATAGCTCGAATGTCAACGCTTCTCTCCGCTCTAGTTTACTCGAGGTTAAAATAAAAAAATCATGCACTTGTTTCATAATCTCGAAAAAGATCCTTTTCTTTCTGGTCAAAATGTTGACTTCCTTTTCTTTTCGGTTGTTAAAAGAGTTACAGAATTGGACTCTTATCATCATCATGCTAAACTGCGGGATGAAGATAAACTGCGTCCCAGCTCGCGAGCCATCGTTTCTCTCCGATCTATTTAACTGGAGCTTTAAAAAACAATTCTCTCTCTCCAAAATCACACACCTATATATCATAATTTCGAACGCTCTTCATAATTCTGTTTTGAAAGCTTACATTTACTTTCTGTGAGGGCATTTGAAGAGCAATCCTTTTCAGGGGACATATCTAATAATCTTCCAAACGAACGTAGTAAGAGTAAACAAGTTCAGAATTTTTTTTTTTTAACCCTTTCCCAGAACTCCAGCTCCCCTTTACACAATAGACGTGTGTCACCTTTTCATGGCATGGTCATTAATCTATCAATGGGTTCCGATTTCTAAGAACTTCTTGTCATAAATTGGAAGGCAGGGGTTTGACACAAGGAGGGGAGTGTCGATACTGAAAAGAAGAGATCGTTTTTGTTGTAAATAATGATCAATAATCCATCAATGGACCATCAGTGGACCTCCCGCTTTCTAAGAACCTCCTGTCTTTTTGAGGCACGGGGGAGGTCGTACATAGTAATAATTTGTAATTTTCTAGCGCCTTTCACTATGAAGGGGTTTTTTTTCTTTATTTTTTGTGAGGGGTGGGGGACTTTGACACTGCTTTATACAGTTTAAAGATCACATTGCAAGAAAATTCCATCAAAATAAATATTGGCTTAATACTTATTATTGCATAGATGGCATAAATTATACAAGGTTATCCAAATTCAACGCTTGGAAACATTTGAATTAATGATTATTATCAATTATAAAACGGTAAAATACAGCCCCCGATATAGCAGCTGAAGAGCTCCTTGAACGCTGATGAGATGTGTGACGACACACGAAGGACCAGTCCTGTCTAAGCAGACGATGTCCCATAACATCTTACACATTTTTCAGTGCCTGTTTTGTCATCTCCTCTTCACTTATTTCTCTTACTTGACTAGCGTCAGTCTTAATGTTAGTCTGTTGCCTCACTCTTAACTTCGTGTATGGTATTATTTTGATGAAAAATGCAGCGTTAAAAAAATAAAGGAATCAGTCACTTGTAAACAAAATAAGACGCCATTGTATATTTTCAGCTGCCTGCACCGGGGCATGTTCGGCGTTTCAAGAGGGAACGAATACAATCTGTGATATTATTCGGAGGGCTTTTCAATTTGAAAATGGGGTTTATTTCATTGATCATTGACCCATCTCCTGTGTATTTACAATCAAACGGTTTTAGTTATCAGAATCAGCTTCACTTTCCCTTTTAGAATGGTGTGAAATAAGGTCATGTTAAATATACCAAACTCTTTATAATTTGATAAATAATTGCATTGCAATTACGTTCATTCATTATAGGACGTCGTCTGCTTAAGCAGGATCGATCCCTAGTGTGACGACATCAGAACATCGCTATATTTCTGGCGAATCCTCGGATATTCCAGATGCTTAGAAGAGCTTTTATTTATGTTGTTTTTATAATCATCAGATACGCAGTTGACATAAAACTTATACGATTGCCATCTGTAAGCTTCCCAGTTTCTAGTGATACATTAATTGCCATATTTGTGATTTTCTTGCAATGTGATCTTTAATGATTATTGATCCTGAATTTAACATCACATAAGAACCTAGAATAGAGTGAAAACATTAGGGGCGGGGTGCAATACTGCACTGTATACAATGTATGAAAGGGGTGGTGCAGGGAGGGGAAAGTTTTCCCCCTTCCCGCGCGAAGCGCGAAATCTGTGACGACTTGGAAAATTTGAGAGAAACACGGCTCGTAGCAAACAGTTTTTCTGGCCGAAAAGTTATAGTTCGACGTCATGACTGCTTTTAACTTATTTAGACGGAAATTACTATGGGGCAATACTGCACTGTGTGTTACGGAGGGGGTCCCACCCGCCACCCCTCCCGCGAGAAGCGCAAAAGCTCTGACGTTTAATAGCAAATTCGACATAAATACGGTTCGACGCCCGGACTGATTTTCAACTGACTTGTGTTTAGACGCTATGCTGCATGCACTGCATGTAACATGCATGGGTGGGTGCAGGGAGGGGAGTTTCTCCCCCACCCCAGCCTCCTCCCGCGCGAAGCGCGAAAACTTCGACGTTTTAGGAGAAAAAGTACTCCGGGGCATATACTGTACTGTGTGTAACAGGGGTTTCACCCCCCCCCCCCCCGCGAAAACGTTGATGTTTTAGCAAATTTTGAGAGAAAGATAACGGCTCTAGCGGCTTAATTAGGCTTTTTTCTCTCACTTCCCCCGCTTTTTCGCTCTCGTTTTTTTGGTTTTTTTTTTAGTTGGCGTTGGCGACCACCCCCACCGCACCCCTGGCTGCGCGCCTGGTGATGATCTAAAACAACAGAGATGTCGCTCGTTTTTATCATAGTATTAGTTAGTTACATAGTAAAATTGAAATGACAAGAAGTTTTCTCTTACTTTTATCTCCAATGTTTCTTAAGCAACATAGTGCATGGTCGCGGCTTGAAATGACGGCATGAATTTTATAGTAGGTGTAATAGTATTTCAGAAAATTCGTTTTAGAACTCATCAGGCTTGTAATTCCGAAATACAAATTTTCCATAGTTAGGGGGTTCACAATTCCAAATATGTGACGTATTTTTGTGAAGATTCGTTATTCATAAGGTTGTATATTTCGGAAACGATGTACGCTACATGCAGGATTCGTAATTACGAAAATATAATAGAGCCCTATGACTATGACTTTTAGGAAGAACCTTCAGAAATATAAACATTTTTTTCTTTCCCGGAATTATGAACCCCACTTCATTTTCGGAATTATGAACCCAAATCTAGAAATTTGGTTCGGCGAATAAATTACAAAGAATCTACTGACCAAATGAAACAACAAATAAATTAGAACTAAGACGCAAAATATATTTATCGAATCGAAAATTGATTTGGCGCGTAACTAATGGATAATATTCAACCCAAATTAAACATCAAATGAATGAAGTATACAACGCAAAATGTTTATATCGGATAGAAAATTGGTTCGGCGCATAAATTACAGAGAATCTACTGACCAAATGAAACAACAAATTAGAACTATAAGACGCAAAATACATTTATCGAATCGAAAATTGATTTGGCGCGTAACTAATGGATAATATTCAACCCAAATTAAACATCAAAATAATGAATGAAGTATACAACGCAAAATGTTTATATCGGATAGAAAAATGGTTCGGCGAATAAATTACAAAGAATCTACTGACCAAATGAAACAACAAATAAATTAGAACTAAGACGCAAAATATATTTATCGAATCGAAAATTGATTTGGCGCGTAACTAATGGATAATATTCAACCCAAATTAAACATCAAATGAATGAAGTATACAACGCAAAATGTTTATATCGGATAGAAAATTGGTTCGGCGCATAAATTACAGAGAATCTACTGACCAAATGAAACAACAAATTAGAACTATAAGACGCAAAATACATTTATCGAATCGAAAATTGATTTGGCGCGTAACTAATGGATAATATTCAACCCAAATTAAACATCAAAATAATGAATGAAGTATACAACGCAAAATGTTTATATCGGATAGAAAAATGGTTCGGCGCATAAATTACAGAGAATCTACTGACCAAATGAAACAACAAATAAATTAGAACTATAAGACGCAAAATACATTTATCGAATCGGAAATTGATTTGGCGCGTAACTAATGAATAATATTCAGCCCAAATAAAACATCAAATGGATAAAGTATACAACGCAAAATGTTTATATCGACTTGAAAAATGGTTCGGCGCATAAATTACAAAGAATCTACTGACCAAATGAAACAACAAATAAATTAGAACTAAGACGCAAAATATATTTATCGAATCGAAAATTGATTTGGCGCGTAACTAATGGATAATATTCAACCCAAATTAAACATCAAATGAATGAAGTATACAACGCAAAATGTTTATATCGGATAGAAAAATGGTTGGGCGCATAAATTACAAAGAATCTACTGACCAAATGAAACAACAAATAAATTAGAACTAAGACGCAAAATATATTTATCGAATCGAAAATTGATTTGGCGCGTAACTTTAAATGGATAATATTCAACCCAAATTAAACATCAAATGAATGAAGTATACAACGCAAAATGTTTATATCGGATAGAAAATTGGTTCGGCGCATAAATTACAGAGAATCTACTGACCAAATGAAACAACAAATAAATTAGAACTATAAGACGCAAAATACATTTATCGAATCGGAAATTGATTTGGCGCGTAAACTAATGAATAATATTCAGCCCAAATAAAACATCAAATGGATAAAGTATACAACGCAAAATGTTTATATCGACTTGAAAAATGGTTCGGCGCATAAATTACAAAGAATCTACTGACCAAATGAAACAACAAATAAATTAGAACTAAGACGCAAAATATATTTATCGAATCGAAAATTGATTTGGCGCGTAACTAATGGATAATATTCAACCCAAATTAAACATCAAATGAATGAAGTATACAACGCAAAATGTTTATATCGACTTGAAAAATGGTTGGGCGCATAAATTACAAAGAATCTGCTGACCAAATGAAACAACAAATAAATTAGAACTAAGACGCAAAATATATTTATCGAATCGAAAATTGATTTGGCGCATAACTAATGGATAATATTCAACCCAAATTAAACATCAAATGAATGAAGTATACAACGCAAAATGTTTATATCGGATAGAAAAATGGTTGGGCGCATAAATTACAAAGAATCTACTAACCAAATGAAACAACAAATAAATTATATAAGACGCAAAATACATTTATCGAATCGGAAATTGATTTGGCGCTTAACTAATGAATAATATTCAACCCAAATTAAACATCAAATGAATGAAGTATACAACGCAAAATGTTTATATCGGATAGAAAAATGGTTGGGCGCATAAATTACAAAGAATCTACTAACCAAATGAAACAACAAATAAATTATATAAGACGCAAAATACATTTATCGAATCGGAAATTGATTTGGCGCTTAACTAATGAATAATATTCAACCCAAATAAAACATCAAATGGATAAAGTATACAACGCAAAATGTTTATATCGGATAGAAAATTGGTTCGGGGCATAAATTACGAAGAATCTCCTGACCAAATGAAACAACAAATAAATTAGAACTATAAGACGCAAAGTACATTTATCGAATCGGAAATTGATTTGGCGCGTAACTAATGGATAATATTCAACCCACTACATGAAATGAATGAAGTATATAACGCAAAATGTTTTATCGAATAGAAAATTGGTTCGGCGCATTAATTACAGAGAATCTACTGACCAAATGAATTAGAACTATAAGACGGAAAATACAATATGTGGGCAGCGGAATTTTCTGTAAATTTCCACTACAAAATTAGAAGCTCGAAAGTTGTTTTTTGGGGTGTCAAAGACATCGGAGCAATGAGACAAATGAGAAAATAAAGATGAAACACAAATCATATATAAGGTTAAAGGATGTTTTGGTAACATCGGCAACACCTTGTCTTTAACGTCTTGAAAGAGAAGGGACATTGCAGAATTACAAAATGGAATATAAACAAGAGAAAACAAAGATGAAACATAAATCAAAAAGATGTCGGACCCGTGCCGTTCTCGCGGCTCATCTCAAACATCACGCTTCCACACAAACCCTCGTCCGGCCGTACTAGGGAATTTAGACTAGTCCGTTTACCCTAGTATGCCCGAACGCGTTTAGACGAAGTACGTGCTGCCGCAATGAGGACGCGTGACGTTTCCCGCGGGCGGAACTGTAGAACCATTTTCTTGCTCTTTGTGGCGAGAGATAGCCTCGTGGTTTGTTACATTGCCGCATTTATTGCAAAACGAACGATCATGAATAATTCATAGCACTCGTGCTGGGTTGAATAATAACATCCAATGAAAGGATTGTTAATGAGGAAATTGTGTGTCCCAATTTATGACGTATAAATTCATGAGACTTCCCGTTCAACTGCGCTTGAGTGTGGACCGTATCTTCTACGAATTATCGAACATGTTATGTCTTGCAATGAAAATATTTTCTCACCAGGCATTAGCACCTACATCTATTGTGTATGGTTAATTGGTAATTGCTCTCAATAACTCCGGCAAAATATAACTGTGTCAGTAAACACGGGCATGGCCGCCGGCATTGCCGGCGAAATGGTCAGTGACGGAGTTTCAGGGAGCAGGATGTCCGAATTTCCTGACATTTTGGCTCAAGACTCGCTCAGTGCCGGCTCAGTGTAGGCTCCACAACCATTGTTTTCTTGCTCAGTTTACGGAGTTTCTTGCTCAGTTAACGGAGTTTCTTGCTCAGAAAATGTTACCGGAGCTAAACATTTTTGATAGGGCTGTTATAAGCTACTGAAATCCTTGCATCTGATTGGCTGAGAGCAAATTTGTCGGATAACATATCTGACCAGTCCTTTCATGAAACGCCCCCAGGTATAATCATCATCCATGTCTGAAACTACACAATGATACATTACTGTCTGCAAGGAGCACTGCCAGTTGATGGCTTCAATATTATTTCACACAAATGGTCCAGAACAAAAAAGAAAAAAATCAACAATTTTTGGCCAATGTGGTATCATTTTTCTTCTGAAAACATTACTCATCTACTGGTACAGGTGAAATTTGGGTCACCCTGTATATGCTTGCAGCTATCTTCATGACCAACAAATTTGTCTCCTTTGAGATGTGATATTTTTATTCAATACCACATACAGTCTGGGAGCCTGTCCAGAAATAGTCACCCCATTCTACATATACGATTTAACCTCTTCCATTTACTTAGGCCATCCTTGTCATTTACAAAACGCTTGTCAGCTCGAACAAAGCCGTCAGGCTCTGCCCCCAGAGACCACAAAAGGGCCCCGTGTCGGGTCGATTTCAACTCATCTAACATATGCACCAAACTTTGTCAGAAGGAAGGTGTATGATTATACAAGGGGCGACGTACACTACCAAAACACAAAATTTTCCGTCAGGATGGGTTTTCAGGCGGCCCATAAAAATTGGGGTAACTTTCTCCCTTAAGGCCCATGGACCAAAAGAGGTACACTGTACATGCATGTGTGTACATTACCAAAACATAAAAAACTGACCAAACGGGAAGGGGGTATAACATGCCCCTGAAAAAACACCAAAGTGCCCCTAGACCAAGCTTTGCTGCCCCAAAATTCCAAATGCTCTTGATGTCAAGTAAAAACATATTTTGGCATTAACTACAACCTTAATAACTCTGAAGTTTCTTATTCAATTCAATTCATTGGAACTTTTTGGGGGTGCAATTCAGAGGCGGCGGAACGTTGGGCTCGGAAAAATGAAAGTGGGGGTGCACTTTTTGTTAGCGGACAAAAGGTGCCCCTCGACGTTCCGCCGCCTCTGGTGCAATTTGGTGACAAATGATATCAATTATAAGTTATTAATTTGTGAAAATTGTATTGCTTTCTTAAAAAGTTGTCAAATTATATTGTCAGGATTATGTAAACACATCCATTGCCCATCTGCGCCTGTTTGACAAGACATAATAAAGGAGCTTGCAAGGTATTTGGTTAATTAACACATGAATGGTACATTTTAGCATGGCAGCCACATACCACAGATACAACAGCAAGCTCCTCGATTAAATCTTGTTAAACAGGTGAGGCGACATTTAGATTGTGTCTGTACCTGCGCTAATCGAGTCTCTGAAAGAAATTAATTAATTATTTACTATTATAATATAATTACGCAATGTAACTAAAATTTAAAAAAGAATGGGAGAGTTTGTTGCATACTGATGAGGGGATTTACTTCTGTTGTTAAGCTGTTTTCTACATTCATGTTCCAAAACACTGGGAGCAAACAGTACACGATAATCACTAGAAAAACACTACCAACACTGTATCATTTTTAAATATATTTCATTATATTTAGTTCTGTTGCAGGCAATAACATTGTAGGATAATGATCTAATCATGTTACTGTACATAAAAAGATGATACAAAGATGTAGTTCAAAATAATGAATAAACTGTTATCTTTTGATAATTCTAAATTTAAGCATATTTTGAAATTCATCAATATATATGTTCAACCTTAATGGCAAGTTGCTCTGAAAGAAAGAGGAAAAATCAGAGAAGCAGATTGGTGAAAGTGTGAACAAAATCTGTCAACCAATAAGAAAGTTATCAATTATTAAAACCTGTAATCACACTGGGTATTTCAATTTGGCAGAATAAGTAATGTCCCTGGGATGTAGTTGCGGACAACTCCTCATTTGCTCCTACAAAATGTAATTTTTTTCAAAATGTGTTACTCAGTAGGATCTTTTCCTTTCATGAGGACCTATAACAATATGCCCTCTGCAATATATTTTGAGTAATGCCAAGAGGGTAAAGGCGCTTCGGAGAAAACCGCAAATTAACAATATTTTTGTGTACGACAAACAGGAGAGTTGTCCACAAGTATGTCACAATCGACTCACTAAATTGCCCATTTTGAGATTCGCATAGATGAAGTGATCTCAAACATCCATAACTTTCTTATTCCTTGTTCGATTCCTTTCAGACTTCACCATCCTGTTTTTCTTATTTTTCTGCTTTCACACAAATCATCTTATTACCAAGGTTGGATTGCCCTTTAAGCTGTAAATCGCAAGTTTGGAAGCACTTTTATCAGTGAGATATTTTGCTGAGTGAATCTGTCATAACTAAAGAAATTCCAATACCAAATGTGATATCTTGAAAATGCATCTGTTCCAGAACAAACTTTATAGAGGTTTATGTACTATCCTCATATGATTGGTAAACAATCGAAAATGTACATCCAGCAAACAGGGAAAAGAGATATTTATTTTGTCAATTGAACAGTGAATTCTGCCCCTCAAATGCTTCCGAATTCACATCTTTTTCAGGTAATACATGTATGTGCAATCATTATATGAAGGGTGTATGTATGATTCAATTAATGCATTGTTTAGTACACAGAAAATGGGGAGATTCCTCTAAAGGTGTGTCACAAAGCTCCCAGTGTGTGCTTGATCAATTAGATATTTAAAAATGAATAACTTATTTTTAATTTATGCTCTTTGCAATTTTCCTACGTCTTGACGTGTCATTAGGTTTCTCTAAGCTACCTACTTAGATTGTACACTTTTTCTTGTACTGTATATCAAACATATACAACGATTAGCAATATGGAACAAAGACTAATCTATCGCTGGTTCATTGACATTTATGTTTATGTAAGCCTTGGCACAAGGTTGCCACAATGTCACTGGAGTCTAAAAAATAGTGTCCATAAGATTTGAAGTCTTCAGTCTCTAAGCATGCTAGGGGGAGCAGGACCAATGTCACGACAGTTTGTTGAATGTGTGTATCCGCACACTCCCATCAGAACTGCAGCTAGCCAGTTGTAACCGGTTCTGACTGGATTCAAGTGGTTGAGTGATTCTTCTGGCTGGTCTCCATCTCAGTCGCTTAACAGTCATGGTGTGGCAAGACCTTAAGTAAGTAAGAAGACAAAAGGAAGTAAAATAATACACTCTCCATATTATTTGGGAACTAAGTTGTAAAACCAAAAACTTTTGCAACCTAAAATTTTTATTTAACCTGAACTTATTAAACCTGAGACAAATTGTAAATAAAAGCCAATTATGCAGCAAGAAACTTTCATGAATTGCAATAATTTGATGTTGTATCAATTGTGATTTGATTATTTCGCGGCATGAAACTTTCGCGAATCTTGACCACTCGCAAGTGTCATGCACGCAAAAATTTGTGGTTTTACAGTAGTGGTATGACACATCCAAAAAGGATCTGTGACAGTTTTCAGTGTCTATGGTTCAGACATGTTCTTCAGACATGTATGTATGTGATGATCACCAAAACAGCATTATTGCATGGATACAGACAGCGAAACTGTGACAGGTAAATCCCTTTTGAGAGTGTCATACTTCCTCTCTCCACCCAGGTGCTAAATGGGTACCCAGTAGGATGTGAAGGACAGTGTGACTGGATGAGCCTGTGGTAGTCTTACAGTACAGACACTCTGTTTCCACTGACCAGGGTTTGTGCCTGCAGACTAGCCTGATGCCTGGTCTGACCCTGATAGTAAGATATACAGTGGCTTAATATTCTAACTCACTTTTTAGGTAATGAGACGAGACATGTCCATGATGCAGGTTGCGAAGGCAGCCAAGAATGTATTGATATTGCTCCTGATTCTACTCCGACAGCCAGAATATAACTGTCAAAATAAACATAGATTTAAAGAGAACATTGAGCTCTAGTAAAGGTGAGAATATGTAGTTAGATTCTTGTTTTTTAAATTCTTATGTAAAGAATACCACAAAATATCTCCCATCTGTGTGCAGCTAACTTCACAGTACAAGAGAATTTCAACAAGTCATTTTCTTATCATTTTGATGATTCCAATACCTCACAATACCCAATCATTTTTATATGTACTGCATAACAGACCTTTTCCATAGACAGTTTCTTTCACAATACAATGGCATGACCAAAACTCATTTCTATCTTTTAACCCTTTATTGTACTAGACAAATTTCAGGCCGCACCACTTTCTGACATTTTTCTGTCAAGTCTCATGCATATTTTGACACCAAGTTCACGAAAATCAGTCATACCGTTACCAAGTTAAGCGACTTTTTGTGACCTCATGTCAGCCCGAAAATGGAGAATTTCTGAGTTTTGTGTGCAAAAGAATGGGAAACTGCATTTCCTCATGTTCCTCCTTAACCATGTATAGTTTCTTCTTCAAGCAGTAATCATCATCTATTCTAACTGAATAATATACTGGTACAGGTAACACTCTGAAACAGCAACATGACTGTAAGTTAATGGCAGGATACCAAATCAGTCCACAGCCATTTGGTAGAAAAATAAAGTCTGGAAAAGTTGACAGATAATAGATAGTGTGTATACGGTGTGTGCCGGTATTCTGTGCAATGTCTTATTATGGTATTACCCAAGACTTTACCTTGGTTCTTGTTTCTAATATTCATTAAATTCAAAATTACTTAAATGAAGCTGTCTTGACAAAAGCTATTTTGGTATTTTAACAGCTGTGCCTTATTCTGTTTTTTAGTAATATGTCTATACATGTATTAATTTTCAAATGTGGAATTGCAAGTTTTAACAATTGTGAAAATGTTTTTATTGAGATGGAATCAAATTCCATGTTAACTGAACTGAACTGAACTGAATGGCATATTTTTGCAACTTGAATGCATTTGTCCAGTAAATGCATTTGTCCAGTAAATGCAGATAAAATACACAACATAATAGAATGCCCTGTTACTCGTGGTTATAAGGCCTTAACCACAAGTAAACTTGTAAGTTTCAAAACCATGAGTCCGTTCATACAGGCTGAAACTACAAGATAACTACAAGTTAACTTAAAGTTTTTAAACTACAAGCGAAACTTAAAGTTTAGCTCCCTCGTGTGAACGTAACTATTATCACCACAAAATTCATAAATTCTCTCACGCTATCAAATACCTATCTAGGCTTGCTGCTGAGTTGAAATGCATGTATATCAGCACTTGGAAAATCCTGTATTTATCATTCATATAATTTGAACTCTGGAGAAGTCACTACATTTAAAATACACTAAAGGAAATTGATTCAGCTCAAAACTAATCATTTTCTCCCCAAACATTTTGGCAATGACTGTTGCAGAAGTCACTAGAGAAGGCTCTCATAACATTCATGATTTTTAATGAATTCAATGAACCCGGTGCAACCATCTGGAAGGTGAATAACTATACAGAGCATGAGCTCTCCTACATTTATTGAAAGAAAAAAATGCAAAAACTCCCACAAAAACCAAACATAATGGTTATTAAAAAATCAATGTATGTAGTAATGTAAAAAAAAAATCAATTATGAACATACAAAATGTAGTAAAAAGTCAATTATGAACATACAAAATGCAATAAAAAAATCAATGCATGTATGTACACAGTAATTCTTTAGTAAACAGCTGCAACCCAAGACTATGTTGCAAGCACCTGAACAAATTAGCCTAGGAATGATCAATTAAAAAATATTGGTGATAGGGCAATCTAAGTTGTTAACCTAACAACCGATTGATTGCTAGTTGTCCTTAAATTTCTCTGTACTCCTATTGTTAATAAGATTAAAATTTAATATTTCATTGATTCTATATCTAATGACACACATGTTAATCTTCATATGGCACTGAGGAACTAACTGCCTTTCACAAATTTTGCAATAACTTCACAGGGTGATGAAATTTGGCAAAGTGGTGACAGAACTATTTTGCTTGCGCATCTTTTGGCCAACAAATCATTGTTGCATTATGAACTCTTTGGAGACAATTGACCACATTTTGTGGTTTGGCTCAATAACTTTTGAATCAGAGCTCTAAAAATATACCAGATGCATGAGTAGAAAGAGCAAAACTTTCGGCACACACTATGTCCATTTCGTTGCATGACCATATTGCGTTTGATGCAAGGAATTTTAAAAAGGAGAATAAGTTTTAAAATCCTTAAATTGGCAACACATTGAGAGGTTCAAAATCATTGTTTTTTAATGAAATTGTCAATATTTCAACATTTCGACAAAATTCTTAAAAAAAAAATTGTTTGCAGAGACATTGCACCTTATTAGAAAAATATTATTGTTGCCAATTTGAAGAACAAAATGTGATCAATTTTGCCCTGAAATAATTTCTGTCCTGAAAGGGTAAAACTGATTTACATCTAATTATGGGGACATTCTAATGGGCTAAATGAGAAGATCCAGTGAAAGAGATTATCATAACCCTAAAAGGGCCGGGATATTTTGGCTATGCCACAGCCGGGGGGGGGGGTGGAATCCACCCCTCCTGATATCTCGACCGTCGACCGCGCGATCACGCCGAAAATCGGCATGCACGTCGTCCACAACGTAATCAACAAATCTGTATAGTTAAATGCTCCGAAAAAAGTTCACATTAATTATGCAAATTTATGCATGAAATCAAAATTTTGCTCTAAATCATTAAATAAAGCTCAAAATATGCTAATTTTTGGTCTAGATACTCTTTTCAGTATTCTTAGCAAGTATACTTGAAAAAAATTTTGTATCAAAATTGATTTCTCATGTATTTTATTGTATTTAAAATTTCTTATGTATTTCTTTGTTTTTTTTACCTTTTGTTTTTCATTGTTTTTTGGATGAAATTTGTCGGGGACACTTTCGCGAACATAAACAGCATAAAATAAATTAATTTCAATCAGCAAATGTAAAAATATTCCTAGTTTTCTAAATTTTGGCTGAAAACACAATTTCGCGAACATAAACAGCATAAAATAAATTAATTTCAATCAGCAAATGTAAAAATATTCCTAGTTTTCTAAATTTTGGCTGAAAACACATTTTGTATTGAAATTATACATGAAATCACGTTTTTGAGCAATTTTCGGTATGACATGCAAGTACGAAATGTTGCGTAACTTCGGACCCGCATGCCCGGACATCGCGAATTTGGTCTCAAAAGATGAGATTCGAAAGAAAAAAGTCATGAAACGCTGTGGCGACTGCTTTGCACGTTGCGGACATATCGCGAGAAACGTCTAGGGGGGTGGATTTTTTCGGAGAGGGAGCTATTCAGAAATCAACGCACATACATGTACTAGTAAAGTTCAAAAAATAATTCTGAAAATAACACAATTTTCTTCTAAGTGTTACCAAATTGTTGTTATTACTAATACTTTCTTAAAAGCAAATCATTTATAATCCTTTTCACGTCCGCACAAGTTTTCTAATCCTAATTCTTTTGTAATTTATCGTATGCTCACAAAACTTCAACATTTAGGGCTGCACAAGGGTTGAAGTACACAAACTTTTAAGATGTCTGAAAACGATTTGGCTTTTTTTTTTTGAAAGCTATATCTGAATTTCTATGTTTGTTTGGCAAGCACATGCAATACTATTATTGCTATCATCATTTCACTAACGTACTCACCTTCCATTAGAGGTTAAGTGTCCGGCAAAATCTACAGCTGTAGCTGCGTCACCAATGTCCAGTGGTGTGGACAATGCTCCATACTGACCAAGAGGACCCTCTTCATTTGGGTTCTCGACCGTATCCTTCATCTTACCCCATACAATCACCTGAAGCAGGAAAATCAATGTTTTGAATAACACATTCACTACTCCTGAATATTACTCATTGGAAATTATGAAGAAAGAAGAAAAAAGAAGAAAGAAGAAAGAAGAAAGAAGACAAAGGAGAAGAAGATCAACAACTGAATGTAAACAAATGTTGCTCAATGTAAAATGAGATTGGATAAAAATTTGCAGACAATATTGGTTGCATTCAAATATATGCACAGAATATCAACTTGAAAGTGATTGATACAGCCAATTCTCAAATTATCCTGCCCATATCAACATTTTGAGCATAAATCAAGCATTCTAAATATATGATTATAATAATATGCTACCATAGAAATTTTTGAGGGAAAATTGCAGATTTTTAAAAGATATTACCTTATTTCATCATTAAACAATAGTAAATAAATGAGAAACCAAAAAAATAATGAACAAAAAAGAAACTAAAATGTAATTTTCAATAATTCTTATGCCTAAAGTTGGGTAAAGTAATGTTTGGTATCACAAGAAATTGTAAATTTTGTACACAATATTTTGTGCAATAATAGATGGAAAATGAAGTGCATACACTTGAAAAGTAAGCATTGATCACATTTTGGTAACATTTTGAAGAGATCTAAACCCCTTGGCACAATAAGAGTTAAAGAAACTAGTTTTGGGGGAATTAAGTCAGCTGACACATGTTTTGTATCAGGTTATATCATGGACAGCACCAGAGCATACAAATTTACAGCTCATCAGCAGGCATGAAAAGTGCTGTTCATGAAAAACACTGAAAAACTTTCGCGAACCAAAGCGAGGGAGCGACGTGACCGAGTAGGGAGAGGGTGTGGTAGCAAGATTTTTCAAATTTGGGGTTCAGAATTGTGCAATCTAGTGCATTCTGTGGTGAGATATTTAACCTCATATTCAATGAGAATCTGTATCAAGATGATTCTATATAGCACAAGTCAAACCAAAACAGGCTCTGAATACACATTTTTATCAACAGATCTACCATCAAATGTGTATTATGTGCAGAGTATTTTGATGAATAAAACTGAGCTGAATAAGCAGCAAATAATCCACTTTTTTATCCGCTTTATTTTGAGGCCACAAAATGCCATGATTTCTGCACTGTTTATGATCTGAGGTTGTTTTGACTTCCTGTGTTCAACTTCAACAACACGGCTGCCAGCGAGCCGGCGCCGTGAGTGATCAAAATATCCCATCGTCGATGATCACATACCTTGCAAAATGCATGCCGTTTGTTTTTTCCACATGCCGGGATAAAGTCAAACTCTAGTATTATCCACACAATCTTGCTGTAAAATTGGAACTTTCCAAGGCTTATCCCTTTAGATTTACAATTCAACTCGGCAAAATAAAGATTATTCGCTTGCTTGAAACATCGCAAAGCCAAAGGAGCTGTGAAAACATGGAACACCCTCCCTGTTAATGTTGTGACAGTCCCTTCAGTCAACGCCTTTCGACTTCACCTGTCGAAAGGGAGCAGAAACTAATTCCAAGGCAGTTTTTACTTGCACCTTGTAAATTATTGGCACATGCACCCCTTGAGACACACACACACTATCTCATGAAGTTCTGCAAGAATCTTCAAGCTTGAAGGAAGCAGACTACTCCTAAGAAGAAGAAGAAACGCTTGCAACTGCACATATGGCATACGGCGTGCACTGCACATGGGTTGCGTGACTGTGTACATGTAATAACATGCATGTGCATGTAGTATGAATAGCCTTGTGCCATCATGCAAGTGCTCAATTACGGGAGGTATTTTGTGTGTACACACAAATCTCTGGCGGTTGTTATGCGATCCCTTTGCATGTACGTTTTACGTTACAACGTATAGTATAAACATGGACACAAGTTGCTGCGATTAACAATGCGTGTAGTAAGCTAAGGGATCGCCTCCGATTCCGTGTTCATTCCATGCCCATGTGTATACACGCTGACGTCAGCGCAGAAATCCGTAATTTTTAAAGGAAATTGTGTGAAATACGCGGAAAAAATCTAGGCTTGGAGGAAAAAGTGGAAATCCGTGCATATGTGGAAAATTTTCATGCCTGCATTAGTCACATCAACATGCACTCATGTTAAGCCCCATCCAGATTTATTATTTTGTACAATGCAATGTTCAAACTACAAGGGGATACATATTCTCCATCAAGTTTTCGTTCGAAACCATGCTCAAACATGCATTTTGCTATACGACGTTTCATTTTACGAAGTTCAGACGTTAAAAATCAATGATTTATCATATACTTGTACATGTAGCTATACAGTTTTGGTATAGCGAAACAATGAATTTTCTTAGTCTGAATGGGGATGGGCTTACCTTCTTATCTCTAGATGCTGTAGCAAAGAATCTATCATCATGTGACCAAGAGCAGGCCCAGATGATACGAGAATGTACTGATGTTTTCTTATCTGTGTGTGCAATCAGCTGATATGGGTCACCTATTAAGATCACCAAGAGAGAATTAAAGACAAAGTGACGTTGGGTGGACCAAATCTACACTGCAAATTCTTAATGTGTAACTTTACATGACTGTAGCTGCTTAGAAAATTGTTTTTCAATTCCTATACATGCACTGAAGTAAAAGGCATCGATCAGTGGTTGTTGGTATTGTGCCAAGTAAAACTCTTGGACAAAGAGCTATGGAAATTAACTGACAGATTATTGTCTAATGCATTCCTCCATTTCAACCAAGTATACTCTACCCAAAAGCACAGAATACCATTCTTAATCCTTCCTGATCCTACATGTACATGTAGCTGGCAAGATTCTTAATTAGGGTTTATGAATAACAATTTAGTTGGCATCTTGACACAAAGGACTTTAATAGTGCTGCACAAAGAATTAATGTAAATTAGCCTTTCAGATTAATGTATTTTTAAAAATTTATTCCACCCACATCTACTTCACCACAAGGCACGCAATGGCCAGTTTCCAACTAGCTTAATTTGTTGGCCACTCCATAGTTGGCAACTAGGGGTTTTATGTGGCTCCTCAGGCCTACATGTAGTTGTTAAAGAGAAGGTTGAGTTTTGGGAAAGGTGAAAAATAATTTGTGAGCTTTCTCTTTCCTTTTATGTCAGTTTGGAAGAACATCATAGTAGAAATGTCTCCAGAAAAGGATTGCTCTTCAAATGCCCTATTATTCAAAATATGACGAGAAATTGCTGAAGTGCTCTAGCCGAACATTCATGCCACACATGCACGTACCAAGGGGGGGGGGGGGGTGTTTTTTAAAAAAAAATTGAATTGCTTGTCAGATAATTCATGAGTAAGAAAACACCCCAAAATGCTGATTTTCTTTTTTGCTTGTCAGAGAATTCTCAAGTAACCCCCCCACCCCTTTAGAAAATCCTGGGTACGCCACTGTCGCATATACCCATTTCTGTGTGCAGTGCATGTGCTTTTTAGCGAGAATGGGTCAATTTCTTTCATTTTCACAATTCCAAAACCTCACAGTACACACCAATTCTTATGCAGACATGATCAACCTTTCCCAATTGCTTTGAACAAGTTTCTTTCACAATGTAGTCTCATGACTAGAACTCAACTTTATCTTAACTAGCTTAGTAAGGTTTTATGAATATGGACCCAGGTCTGCAGTCTAACCGGTCAGCCCACTTCTCACCTTCGCGTTTGGTTTCTTCAAAGAGAGACCAAGTCCTGTCCCTGGACACTCCCAGCAGAAAGCGGCCATCATGAGAGAAAGCAAGCTGAGTGACCGTCAGAGAGTGAGCCTTCAGGTGACCTTTCTGTTGCCATGATGATGTGTCCCACAAGATGATGGCTGCATGCTCTGGCTTAGCAGCCTGAAAAAATGTCAGGAAAAAGAAGCTTTTATTACTTCATAACCAAATTTAGGTCCATTTGTGTTTTGATTTGATTTGAGCCACAGATAGATACATGTAATACTATATATTTTATTGATGCAAACAAAAAATGCATGCATATGATACAAAGTTAGAGCAAAAGATAAAAAACTAATGCATTACACCCTGGCATCACTCCAAACACAAAGTATTGATATTAATTCTACAGATGATCCAAATCAGAAATATTATTACATGATTAATCAAAGATTTAAATACAGTATACAGTGCATAATTCAAGTAGTTTAACTGAATCCAAGCAAAGACATCTTGATATGGCGACAGTCAGTCTTACCTTGCATGCTGATGCAATGATGTTTCCTGAGGGATGTGCAGCAACGCTAAAGACCTCATTACCATGTCCATATAGTTTCTGAGCCTCAGGCCACAGGGTGTTCTGAAGCAGGTGATCTTCCGTTGGTGGGCCTGTCAGGCAAAATGGAGAAGACGATTCAATGTCTCTCTAATTGGTCATCTTGATTTTTTTGGTGATATTTAAAATAGTTATGACAAGGTCTATGAGAGACATTCATATTCCTAAACATAGAATGGTTTCATTAAAAAAAAAAAACATTTGTTTTTACTGGTCCAAAACTCTGGAAAAATTTAAATGACTGTCAAAACATTCCCTTCACTACTTATATTTATCGTACTATATCAAAAATAAATTTTTTTATACAATACAGTCCATAGCACATATTTCAGATATATTTTCCTCTTTCTTTCATTTTGATAATTTTTATTTCTTTTAGATATTTTCATATGCAATGTATCGTTATGTCAAGTATGTCTCTACTGTATCGTTATGGCACTCACATCACAAACTTCATGCTTTTTATAGTTAATCACACCTCCTTCCTCAATATACATGTATGTAGACAATGATTTTATATTCATTTGATACAAGAAGAAAATAAAAGGGTTTTGAATATGAATCAAAATCTGAACTTACAGCTACCTAAGTATGACTTACTCTCCAAAGAAACCGGAGCAAAGTAGATCTCAGTGTATTGTTCACTAGGATGGTTAATCTCTCTGTCTGTGCTAGGCATGCCACCCTCTCCCTGGTAAACTGCCTTGTTAGATAAACCCAGAGCTGGCACACTTGCACCCTCCGCTAGATTCTTGGCCTCCTGGAAATGGAAATAAAGTTAAAGGGAAAGTAAATCCTGGCGATTTAGTTAGCTGTTTAGTTGAAGGGCACATTGTTGATTATATATGTCGAATTTCAACAAATTTGGGCCCCCCTAACGCCGTCAACAAGTAGTTAGAAATATCATTTTGTCGTCTGCTATAAGGTCCTATATCGATCGTTTAGGTCGCCATTTTGAACAGATAAGCCCCGCCCTGTGACGTTTTGTCGGACCTCTCGGACCAGAAGTACCCGGATGCCGCCATTATTACGCGTTTCAAAATGGTGTACTGCCAGGCGTTCGGATGCTCCAATATAATAAAAATGAACAAGACGTTCCGAATTTCAGCCAATCACAGTTCCTCCTTGGCATGTCTGACAAAACGTCATCATAGCACGGGTGAATACAAAATATGGCCAACCCCGATATCAGGCTGTAGCAGACGATCATTGCTCACCAAAGTGTGAATTACTCCACCGTCAAGCGTTCATAAGAGGTAAATTTTCACAGTAATGTCAAGAATTGTGCTCTTAACACTCTCAGTAGGCCAAAAGTCCAGGGTTTACCTTCCCTTTAAGCGTTGCGATTGTTCTGAAATTACGGCGTCCGGGTTCATTGAGTATAGTTGATTTCGAGTAATTTGTTATATACGTGCGTGATAACCTGATGAGTGCAGGTCGAAAAGCTTTGTTATCATGTCTCTTTTTCATGCCATATTGAAATAAAGTTAAAGAGAGAGTTGAGTTCTGGTAACGGTTTTGATTTTCTTCATACTCCGTAACTATTACTCTGTAACCATTACCCCATGAAATGCCCAGTAATCTTTTTAAAGGTTGATTTTATACATTCTAGCTGTACACCAATTCATTTATATATCCAGGTACATGTAGTTGATTGGTACCTTTTAATCATCTAAAAATTCATTTTGTTGAAAAAAATATTTGTTGGCAGGGTGGGGTGTGTAACGTTGGTACCTGAAATGCCCTAGTTTAAAAGTTTTTCACTCAGTCAATGTGTTTCTCAGCTATCTTGTAGTCCTTACCAATTTGGCATGATGTGTCATGGGTCAAAAATTGCCAAGTACATGAAGTAGCTATCTAGTTATGTAAACACAACTACATGTACATAGAGTAAGGTGTGTTTATTGGAGGGTGGGGTGGGGGGGGGGGTGGAGGTGCATGTTTGTACCTGTAATGCCTTGGCTGAAGATGTGTTAACTCCAGATAGCTTGTTCAAGTTGTCAAGAAAGTTTGTTGGTGCTTCAAAGACTCTAAGAACCTGAAGGAAGAAAGATAAAGAGAATAATAAGAAGTGTGATGACTCCTGATGACGGACAGTCAACCTTTCCGAAACGTGCAGTCTTCTCCACTCTCAGCCTTCTCATCTGGTTTACAGTCCTTTTCAGGACTTCACACTTTCAAGAAAGATTACTTCTACACTCGCTGAATTTCTATCTCGCCTTTCCTTTTCTTCTCCTCTCAACTTTTCTCCACTTTCTTCTTCTTACTCAATAGTCCTTTTTTCAGGACTAACCACATGGTGAACCGTAAACCTTCTCCACGTTATCAGTACCACCATGCAAACCTCTACCTTCAAAGATCATCCGAATAGGAAGTGTGGTTTAATAAGCCAGCTTTTTAATTAGTACAAGGTAAAAATGACCCTGAAATGAAAAATGACCCTGAAATGACCCTGAAATGACCCAAATTTGTACACGCACCCGCATCAGTTTCGGTGGTGGAGCTACTTGTTAAACAACTACAATCATATTGGTCCGTGCATTATGGCTATATTATGAAGCGTATAAAGATCACTGTTACTCGGTAGAAATGACCTTTCTCTGTACATGTGCAAATTGTAATTACAAACAGGCTTATTAGCTATATTAGCTTAATAGTTATACCGGTAATTATGAATATGTCAAATAAGACAATGGCTGGTCTTTACGTCATTCTAAATCATATACTCGATATATAACCATTTCAGGCGTATATTAAAGGCTTTATAAATTCTAAATCTTTTGATGGAAAATTTATATATGTGGCGATTGTTCATATTGGCAATCATGATGTTCCGAAACAGTTGTATGGATATTTCATGATAGCCACCTAAATGTAAAACTAGAAACTCCTGCGATATGAAACTTTCATGAACTGTTCATGACAGCCATATTTGGCGGCAAGAAACTTTTGCAACATTACAATGTTGTGATTCATATATATTGTGGCATGAAAAGTTTGCGAATCAAGACCAACTGCGCAAGTCACTCCAGTTTCTTGCACTCCAACGTTTCTGGTTTGACACTGGTCCTTCTAAAACCCATATTCACCTTCTCATCCGCTCCAGATACAAATGTGTACGGTCCTATCATAGCCAAGCAATGCATGTCATAGCCATGGATTTGAGGACGAGCTATCTCATGCCAAGACTGGAGAGGAAGATAAAGCACATAGAAGAAAAAACAAATCATCAATGATTGATTTATTGAATATCAGTGGTGTATCCAAATGATAGAATGATCCCTGTGTATTACCCTCCCCCTCCCCCCGAAAAAAAGACCGAAATAATAAAACTTGAGGTGGGTACACAAAAGCCCAAATTCACGAAAGAGGTTTATCTATCCCATGGTTTAAACCTCCATAAGCATAGTGCACGCATGTCCTCATGTTCAATGGGAGGATAGTAATGCGCTTATATACGCTTATTTACGCTTATTTACGCTTATGTTAGTCCACGGCGGAGGTTTAAACCATGGTTTAAGATAAACCTCTTTCGTGAATTCGGGCCAAAGTGTTGCTGAGAAGGTAAGTATTAGCTTGTTGATACACATCACAGAAACAACTAGTACTTAAATCTCTTGTTACCAATGCTGCAAACCGAACCTTTATGCACTGTTTGTAACAGAGAATTATATTTTTCCACTGTAATTTACTGAAATGTCCTCTTTTGCTGAGTTTTATGTCGTGGCAAAGCCATATTCTGTAGTTTTTGAGGCAATAAATATGTCAGGGATACCCAGAGAATTTTTTTTTTAGTAAATTTGCAACACAATCACAAAAGTCAAATGTAAAGAGAAAAATGAAAACAGATTCCTATAGGACCAAAGATCCATTCATGAGACGGATTGACTCCTAATACCCAAGGGCAAATGCGTAACTGATTGTTTTGACATTTGCCCCCGGTGATAATTGCTTCGGGCCTTATTTCGTCAAAGACATTGGATTGGGGTCCAACTGGGTTTTAGGTTAGGTTAGGTATGGTAAGGGGTCCTAAAGCTACGCACCCCGCAAATATGCGCAATGCTTCTAACTTTTGGTGTGACTGATCAACAAAATTATCCTTTACGTTCACCAAAAGGAATGAGTAATTTTCCTTCATTTTTGTGATATTATCGCTATTTTGAAATCAGGGCAAAATTCACATCAGTCAGCTTCAAAAAATCAAGATTTGCATTCATTTACTACATGTACTATATTTGCATTCATTTACTACAGCTTTAGGACGCTTTTATTTTGTCAAACAAAATTCGACATGGGCATCGACATCGACTTGAAAATGGATGTTACTGACATTTGTCCATTGTAATTTTCTCAGGGATTTAATTTCAGAGTATGTAGAACCAAGGTATATAATAGAAATTAGCATAAATGATTGCAAAAATGACCTTTTAGCCGCTGGAAAAAATGTGTAGCTTTAGGTCCTCCCATCATATAGTATTTTAGTTAGGAATATTGTTAGTGTAAGAAATTGACTGCAAAGAAATCGTCGCTGGAGCATGCATCGTAGAAACGAAACTACATGTATCTTGTACCTCTTTGCCATCCCTTCTCCACACTGCATGTAGTCTGGTGGTCTGATCTAGACCCACACTCAACAAGAAATCACCATCAGGGTTCCAGGCTAGGTCCTGGACACCAGAGAAATGACCGCTTACAACCACAGATGGACTCCAGGAGCTTGGACCCTGAGGGGAAAAAGAATTGTAAAAACGTCAGTGTAGGCTTCAACCTCAATTACCCTAAAATACTTTAACAAAGTTTGTTAATGCTTAGTATAATTTCTTTAAAAAAACAAACAAACAACTTATTCAGCAGTTAAATGCAAGTCAATAGTTGAAGAGAATAACACTTTCTTGATATTGACCGACGTTGAGGGGGGATATCAGAATAATTATACATTATAGCCACTGGAAGCATCATAATTGCGCTGAGGCATAGACAAGCACAATATGGTTTCGTCAAAGCGTTCAGGGCTAAATCGATGAGACCCAAGATATTATCTCCTATTTACATGTACCAGTGAGTGCTTTCCACAATGCCTTGGGCACCATCTTTATCCGGAGATGGAAAGCTCCATTGTAGGTTATACCTCCTACTTACCGGTACCCAAGATTCTTCTGATGTGTTGGGGCCTTAGGGGCACCTATGTCTACAGATGGACAGTTTCCTTAAAATCAGGAGAGTCTGTCTTCAAAGCTACATTACTTAACAGCGGTACTACCCCTATGTATAATCTCCTACTTACCTGTGTTTCTTCTGATGCCTTTGGCGTCCCCTTTGTCCAGAGATGGAAAGCTCCCTGGTAGCCATGAGATAAAATGGCTTGACCGTCGGGGCTGAACTGACAGCCATACAGCCCTAAGGTATTACCTCCTACTTACCTGTGTTTCTTCTGATGCCTTTGGCGTCCCCTTTGTCCAGAGATGGAAAGCTCCCTGGTAGCCATGAGATAAAATGGCTTGACCGTCAGGGCTGAACTGACAGCCATACAGCCCTAAGGTATTCCCTCCTACTTACCTGTGTTTCTTCTGATGCCTTTGGCGTCCCCTTTGTCCAGAGATGGAAAGCTCCCTGGTAGCCATGAGATAAAATGGCTTGACCGTCAGGGCTGAACTGACAGCCATACAGCCCTAAGGTATTACCTCCTACTTCTCCTACACGCACCTGTCAAAGGTTAAAGATAAAGTCACCATTATAAAAGACTAATTCACTTTAATAAAAATGCAATTCTAATGTGTTTGAAACAAAATTTTCTCAGGTTTAGTCATAGACCCCGTTTACACAGAGACTGAACTCGACTTTAGTCGCAATTAGAACTCGAGTTCAAAACTCGAATTCGAATGACGACCCAGAGCAACTTTTATCGAATTCAAACTCGACTATTATCGAATTTAAATTCGCTATTTGCAGTGTGAACAGACACGTAATTGAAAGTCGACTAGCAAATATCCAGCCAGTGACCCCGTCATACGTCACTTCCGGTATTGCTAAGCAACGCTAAGCGTCGCGTCAGTAAAACAAGCGTCATTCAACAAGTGAACCACAACGAACGACGACACATTCACCGAACTGGCTTGATTCAATCCACCACGCGCTCATCATATCTGCAAATATTCGTTCATAATTTTGTAATTCCGACGTAAAATCATACAAAACCAGATCAAAATGGCTGCGCTTACAATACTCGCTACCACCATTTTGAACTCACTCGCGGGGTTTTCGCAAATTTAACCCGGAAGTTGATTATCACGATATTCCCACCAAGCGAGGGCGTAATCAAGTCGAGTTCGTCCAACGCTTGGTGTAAACAGCCCACCGAAAAATAATTTATGCTAATCCAAGGTCGCAATTGAATTCGCTGTCGAATTTGAACTCGAGTTCACTCTGTGTAAACGCGGTCATAGACAGGTCTATTAATCAAATACACATATAACTATTGATCGGATATATAAGAATAAAATGTAAAGAATATGAGGGCAAAGACTTTCAAGAAATCAATTCACAGTATACGGACACTTTCAACAGCATTGTGTATCACCTGTTGAAATGAGCAAATAATACAATGAAAAAGTACTTAATTAGATATGAGTTCTACAAGCAAATCAGAAGGATAGTGAAAATGCCCTTGAATTGATTTCTTAAAAGTCTTTGTGATTGTGCTATGGACACCATACAAGGGCACCACTGACCAAAGAAATCACCATTAGAAAAATAAAGTTTCAAAACATTGCACCATTATCATGGGTGTTAAGCCCGCAGCAAACTACATTTATACAGTCTGATCATAATCTGATTCTGGAAGATGTCCTCATAGCATTTGATATGAAAGTAAAGCATGTGAAATAAGAAAAGTAGCAAAGATGGAAAGTCTACTCATACCCCCCGCCTCCCTCCCCCCCACCCCCTCCCCCTACTCTTACAAATACCACGTACAGGGTGTCCCTGAAAAAAATAAACCGTTACTGATAAATTACTCAAGAACTCTCATATGGAAGAAGAGAATATGAGCTTTTCAATGATGTGTATTTTTATTAATGAATAATTCCAAATCATTTCCTATCATTTCAAACCAAAACTTGATTCTTACCTCATCGATCCACATTGCACTCTGATCATCAAACCTCCAGATAATCATAGTCTTGTCCATTGATGCCGATAACAGGCACAAGGGTTGGTGATGCTTGCCATCTTAGCATAAATGAATAGATAGGAACAAATAACAATGAATTCAACAGTGAAATATTTTTATATTTGAAGTATATAACGTCTGTATATAGAGGTGTTGTGGTCTAGTGGATAAGTCTCCAGGCCGTGAACCACAAGGTACAGGGTTTGCATCCCTGCAGAAGCACTATCATCCTTTGGCATGACACTAATCTACATTTGCCACACCCAACACAGGTGTTGTATTAAAGTGGATACCTGACAGGATTTATTCCTTGACTGCACTGAGCACTACGGTTGCCAGAGATAAAGCCAGGGTAATAATATCTAAAGTCCTTTGGCAGTGCATACAGACGTTACATCATAATGTGATGTGCACCATACAAGAACGGAATATTATTATCGTGCTTGAAGGAAATTCATGAAAATGAAACCAAATAATAGAAGAATTTCAAACCTTTACTTACCTGACTTGAGAGGCTTTTGCCAGTGTACTGCATAGATCCACTGTTCATGACCTGCTAATACAGACTCTAAGCTAACAGCATACCCCTGCTCAGAACCTGTTAAGAATGTAAAAATATGGTCAACTAAGACAATGACAACAATAAACGGGAAAATAAATCCTGCCAAATGATACAAGTCCAAGGTATGTCCCACATGTTACCGAGTATTATGAGATCAGCTGAGGACAGACGTTATGGTGAACCTGTGCCTCAAGATAAAATGACATAAAAATATAATTTTTCTTATGTTGTCTGATGGAAGCTCTGGTAGGCAATCAGCCGGACACAGTCATGACTAAAATCTTAGACGTGGGGTAATTGGAACAAGGTGTAGACATGAATCATTCAAAACCAAGTATACATCTAAAAATCAGAAAACTGGTATCTCATGAATACCATTTAATAGTTGATTCACATGCCCTTTCCAACAACCCAGCCTGAGATTCATCGTATCTTGGGAACCATCAACTGGTTTAAGAGAAAGGTATTGTATTGTAAGGATTTGTTAGGCTTGCAACAGCCAAAAAACCCCAGTGATTTTCCAGACAAATAAGTTCATGATCAGCGCAATATGATCTAAATGTGTACCACAAGCACCATAATTTAATTTGCTGCAGCCTTTTGAAGTTATTCATCGCCGCATGTCCTATTGACACAGCCTTAGTAGGAAGGTATTTACCAATGCTGGATACTTACCATTACAAGAAACTGTGAAGGTATTCTTCTTAAGTTGGATCTCTCCATCTAGCGCATTGTTCAATCTGCTAGCTGATATCCTCCACAGCCTGATGAAACAATCCTGGGCACAGGATGCTAATAGTAGGTCACCTTCATCTGAACACCAAAGCAAAAATACAGTGTGTATCAAAATAAAGGAAATCCAGATTCATAGAGTTAAAGGGTAGCAATCACTTAAAATATATTATACCAAAAATGTAAGTTCCCCCTGACATTTTTCAGTATAAAGTAAGTCAAAAAATATTTGATGAAATCTGTTCATTCTACTAGCAAAGTATGCAGAATCTTCTCACCCACTTTTTGATTGGTTGTTTGTTTATGTTGATTATGTTTTCATAATGAAATATACTCTTTAATGTAGTTCGCACAGAAAAAAAAACTTGCACTTCCAATGTCATTAACATCTGGTCTTATGAGAGTCACATCTCATTAACATTCAGCCTTGTGAACCTTAGGTCTTCTGAACCCTAGGTATCAACAACCTTTGCTCTCATTAACATTTAACCTTATAATAATATAATAATAATAATATGTCCATTTATATAGTGCAGCTACTATACAAATATACTCTACTGCGCTTAATACAAGGCAATCAAGGAATTTCTTCCTACCGGGTACCCATTTACTTCACCTGGGTGGAGAGTGGCAAATGTAGATGAATGTCTTGCCAAAGGACATTAGCGCCGCGGCGGGATTCGAACCGCGAACCATGTGATCCACAGTCCGAGCCACTAGACCGCGACACATCTACACCTGAACCTCAAGTCATAACAACCTTCATTCTTGCGAAAATTAGGTCTTGTTGACCCTAGGTCTCAACAACGTTTGGTCTCATCGTTTGGTCTTATGAACCTCAAAGTCCCATCAACCTTTGTTCTCGTGAATATGATGTCTTGTGAAGCCTAGGTCTTATCAAACCTCTTGTGACTTGTGACCCTCAAATTTCATATAGGTCACATTAACCTTTGTAGTTATGAACATCAGGGGCCTGTAACATAAAGAGATACAATCAATCTTACAATGTACAATCAATTGTAACTCTTCAGCATATGGTTTGCCATAGACTTACGATTGATATCAATCGTAAGTATTTCTTTATGTTACAGGCCCCAGGTCTTGTAAACTGTATGTCTCCTAAAACTTTGTTCTTATGTCTCATCTAACTTCTGGCTTGTGGACCAAAAGTCTCTTTAACCATTGTTCTTGTGAATATTAGGTCTTGTGAATCCCTGGTCTCATCAAACCTAAGTCTTGTAAAACCTTAGAATTAACAATATTTGGTCCAATGAAACTAGAGGTAACATCAACCTATGTTCTTGTGAAACCGAGATCTCATCAAACTTCAGTCTTGTGCACCTTAAATCCTATCACCCTTTGGTCTTACGAACTTCGCGTCCCAACAACATTAGGTCTTGTAAACCCTTGGTCTCATCAACCTTCATTCTTGTGAACCTTAAGTCTTGTTAATTTCGTCAACCCTGTCCATCAGAATATTTCCTACCATCATGTGTAAACTCCAGTCCTCTAATCAAGTCCTCATGACCAGAGAGACTCTGTACTCTTTAATTTCGTCAACCCTGTCCATCAGAATATTTCCTACCATCATGTGTAAACTCCAGTCCTCTAATCCAGTCCTCATGACCAGAGAGACTCTGTACTCTTAATTTCGTCAACCCTGTCCATCAGAATATTTCCTACCATCATGTGTAAACTCCAGTCCTCTAATCCAGTCCTCATGACCAGAGAGACTCTGTACTCTTAATTTCGTCAACCCTGTCCATCAGAATATTTCCTACCATCATGTGTAAACTCCAGTCCTCATGACCAGAGAGACTCTGTACTCTTAATTTCGTCAACCCTGTCCATCAGAATATTTCCTACCATCATGTGTAAACTCCAGTCCTCTAATCAAGTCCTCATGACCAGAGAGACTCTGTACTCTTAATTTTGTCAACCCTGTCCATCAGAATATTTCCTACCATCATGTGTAAACTCCAGTCCTCTAATCCAGTCCTCATGACCAGAGAGACTCTGTACTCTTAATTTCGTCAACCCTGTCCATCAGAATATTTCCTACCATGTGTAAACTCCAGTCCTCTAATCCAGTCCTCATGACCAGAGAGACTCTGTACTCTTAATTTCGTCAACCCTGTCCATCAGAATATTTCCTACCATCATGTGTAAACTCCAGTCCTCTAATCCAGTCCTCATGACCAGAGAGACTCTGTATTCTGGTGAAGACACCTTCAATCTCTGTGTGCAGGTGAACCTTGCAGTCATCACCTCCTAGAGCTAACAGGGGAACTGAATGAATGAAATCAGAAGACAATCATTTCAAATTGATCTCCAAATGAAGATATCAGGCAATAAAAAAGTGGGCTATGAAAATAGAATATCAAATTATTTGTATACAGGATGCATTTAAAGTGGCATGATACCACTTTCAATTTTGATTGTCAGCTATATTTCATACCTATATTTAAACACTAATTCAGTAGAAAATTTTAAATAACCAAAATTAAATCAAATGTAAGATAATATAGTAACAAGAGAAATATAAAAGTTCAAACTTGAATTGCAGAAGTTTTTTGAGTGGTTTTTTATTTTCTATCAAATTTGTTTTGAAAATATCCTTTATTGTTGTTTTGAACATTTCGTGTAACTTCCACCTGATTCTGACAGAATCCATTTCTGTTACTTCAAGAATTCAAGATTACTCTCCAGAATACTTGAGCCTACCATTGCTGCTGCTGAAGACGGTCAATGCAACATCCACAGCAAAGCCTGATCCAAATGAAATACTCTGCTTATGAACGAACGCATGCTTTCCTTCCGCTTCTCCTCCTTCTACTCCTCCTTGATCCTTTCTTCGTATCCTCTCCCATACCAGGACAGTGGAGTCAGTAGATGCGCTCATGATCAAAGTTCTGTATGAGATACCTGATTCTGAAGAGGTTGGAATGCTAATGGCATCTACTGCAGTCACAGATCCAGAATGGCCCGACAAGGTGCTTGAAAGTGTAAGCTGGAGAAATAAGAACAAATAAGTATATGTACTAATTCCCGTTGAGACACGAGGTGGTGAACAGCTTCAAAAACCCCCACGGCAAAATAAAACTGGTCAAAAGTAGTGTGCTTCACATAACTTTATTCCTAAAAAATACATATCAGTTTGTACGGGTAGGGCCAATATCGCATGCAGCTACAAGTGTATTTATCATCACACTATTGTCTCTTGATTTTCATTTACAACATTTGACACTGTAGTTCAATTTTATTCAAGTCGTTCACCATGTGAAATCTGAAAAGTCCTTTAGTGAATTCTCTCAATCTTACAATTCTTTGCATCAATCAAAACTTTTTCTTACAAAGCCAGGATTCCTGAAATCATATTCCTGGAAAAACTAATGTCAGGAAAAATTTTGCACCCCCCACCCCTTTGTGACAATCTTGGATCCACCCTGGCAAAATCCCAAGGTTCACTCTCTCCAAGATTTAGGAATGACATTTTCCTTATCAATTCCTTTACTATCATCCTGCCTGCAGAACAGAACTTTGTACATGCTACTTGCTCCATAAATTGTTTACTATCAATGGGGGGGGGGGGGGGGGTGTTTACTTCAGTCAGTGTACAAATCTTTCTTTTCGTTCAAAAGAGCTCTTTCTGGATCTTCTACAGAAAATGTGAGACTTCTTCAAGTAACATAACATTGGCCCTATATATTTCATTTTCAAATCACCACCATGCATTCTTTTTTCCCTGGATTTCTTGTAACACATGTGTATACATCTTACCTGCCTATCTGACCCATGCCACAGAATAAGAGCACCGTCGGTAGATCCAGATACAAGTTCCAGGTCCTGATCATGTTTGTTATCTGATTCACATGATTCTATCCACCTCACACAATTGACTCGATCCTTGTGACCATTTAACATTGAACACACTGGAAGCATGCCATCATCCTACAAGGACAATAAATGTTATAAATAAGGAAATATATTAATTACTTATTTAGTAACAATAATTACCCCCAGGACAATAACCTCCCAGGACAACTATATCCCCCTCCCTAAGGACAGTTACCCGGGGGGTGGGTAGTTGTCTAGAGGGCACTTGTCCAGGGGGTAGTTGTCATAGAATCATCTCGCACTCGTCTGCGAGTTTCCAAAGGAGCAAGATTGCCGGCCATAAACAGTATGAAAGTTTCACTCGATCAAGGTGATCGTGATTGAGATTCAGTTGAAGGAATCGTATGAAAATAAGATATTTTATCATCCTATTACACTAATGGAACCATCACTATGTGGGGCTGTGTCAATTTCGGCGGCGGTCACGACCTCTAAGTTGAAGAGGTAAAAACACCAATATAATCAGCAAAATTTTGAGAAAATAATTCCTTCTACTACTAGTTCTACAATATAGAACGATAGAATAGCCGATTTCATGCCAGACTCTTCAATAGAATCTTGACTTTATCAAATGAAATTTTCAGGCTGTCTGACAGTTATGACAGTCACAGTGAATGCGCATGCGCCAAAAACACGTCTAAAAATGAAGTTCTAATTTCTAAAGACTAAACTGTTAACACAACAGCTGACATTTGATTTAATCTGCTGATTATTAGAATAGATCTATTAATATTATTATAATATAATATAAGAAAGATAAACCATGGAAATTCAAACATCGGCGAGTTTTCTTAACAATTTTACACCTTTTTCTTCAGAAATGGCCAAAAAAAAAAAAAAAATTGGCGAGGATTTGTTCGGTTTCGGACATGATTTTGATATTCTCGGGGTCGGACATCCGGGAACTTTCGCTCTGTGAACGGCACTTCCGCATAGCAACCGATCGCGAAGGTGCAAACAAACGAACGATCGCTCAGAAAATCACGCGATAGCGCATAGCTTGCATTAATTGCCGTACAGTTGCATGACAGTCATGACACTGGGTACACCACTCATAGCTACATTCCTATACTTCGTGTGTATAATTTAGGCAGTCATACACCTCAACTTTTTAAAACACCACTGCACAAAAGTCACAAACATTCACTCAAAATCGGCATTTAATTTACAAAAACCGACCACTAAATATCCAAGAAATACAATAAATTCAACTCACCGATGTTGGAAAAGATATTTCCAAAAATCAAATCCGTAATTTACTGTTGATTCTCGCGAAACGAGCTATCGGAGTCATTGTGTACATTTCCTGGTCGCCGCGGGCGCTGACATCTCCCCAAAAGAGTTTTGTCCTTAAAACTTCGGTCTCTATGTGGCATACACGGAAAGTCCCGATTTTCTGTGTGCGCGATCGTAAAGATCGCTGTGCGCTTGCGATCCCGAGTTTCTTCGTGGACAAAAATTTTATTGGCCGATTTTAGTCTAAGACATCGGCAGTATGTAAACAACACGCGATCGCGAAACAAATCGGCGGGGATTTCTCCGGTTTTGGACAAGATTTTGACTTTGGATTTTGCTGAAAATATCAAAAGTTCTTCCTAACGGCCATTTGAGGTAGGAGTGAGATTTTTAAGGGCTGAATTTGAAAGCAAGGTATTTAAAGTATTTATCTTATTTCCCCCCATACCTTTACTACATGCGACAGAAAATACCAACTATTTTACAGGAATGTACCCGTGAGTGGGGTACACCTAGCCAGGATTAGCTTCGTGAATGTAGAAAAAAAAAATTGGCTATACGCCTTCTACACACGAAGCTAGGCGTTATTACCCAGCAATCAGATTCCGCACGGGGTAGTACGACATGAAAAATGCCCTGAAATCACACTTTTCTGATAGTTTCCGCGACCCACAGACCCTTCCCCACAGCGTTTCCTCCTAGGGAAACGTTTGTAATGACAATTTTTTTTTGATTGACTCTAATTTTGGAAATATATCCATAAAAAGATGATAAAAATTTCAGAAAACTCACCAGCGTTTGCGTATCCATGCCTCCGAGGTCATGCAGATCAAAATGGCGGCACGATCGCCGTAATCGAAATCATGAAAACTATTAGGCGCCGTTTGTAAATTTATTATTTAGCTCAATTATTTACATATAATTCACTATTTAGCTCTTTTCTACGATTATTATACGATAAAATGACATAAAGGATACAATGTTTTATAAATAATGAATTTTGCAATTTCCATAATATTTGATATATAATGAATTTGTGAAATCATTATTTATAAATAATGGAAACTTCAAAATTCATTATTTATATATGATGAATATTGTAAAATCATTATTTAAAAAAAATGGAAATTGCAAAATTCATTATTTATAAAACATTGTATCCTAGCCTAGCTTCGTGTGTAGAAGGCGTATAACCATTTTTTTTTTCTACATTCACGAAGCTAATCCTGGCTAGGTACACCTAGACCGAAAGCTTCAGTCTCTGTTCGTCGGGTGTTCCACTGGACTACGTCTTGCTTCACTACACCTCCTTACATAGACTGAACTCGGTCTCTCACTCTGTACCAGGGACTAAGGACGAATTTTCATTTTCCAATAAATACATTATTTTATTAAAATAAACAACTCAGAATGAGAACAACGGTAATATAATATGCTTGAATAAATTTCTTACCCCAAATTCCTCGTCTGGTACACGAATCTGATCATTTGAAGCATGGAAGTTGCACGTCAGTAGCGAGTCGCTGACAGCCTTCTTGGTTATAATCACATGACCCGGAAGTAGGCCTAGTCGGAAGCGTATAGAGATTGTGTAGTAAAACGCAGCGAATACTCAGTCAGTCAGTGCGAAGGGAGTTCAAACCAGAGTAAGTCCCAAATTTTGTTAATTATCTGTATATTTTGGGGGGTTTTTTGTGATGTATTGAAATATGAGAACCCTAGCACCATCTATGTGAAATTTTAGAGAAAGGGGATGGCTTATAGTAGGCTCGCCAAGCCAAAAATTTAACTTCTTTAATATTACAAATCCAAGGTCAAAAATGGCACTAAATTAAACTTAATTAATGACATAAGCAAATTCACCAATTTCCTGCTTCAAAAAGAGCCTCCAAAATGTAGAAATCCAGCACCAAAGTAGACAGTTCTTCTGACGCCAAACCGTGCGTAAACGCCCCTCAATGACCTTAAACTAGCTATAATTATGTTTGCTCGATTACGTTAGCAATTAGTACAGTTACACAACTTCTAACCCAAATATGGTAAATTTGAATTTTCCGCGCGCCGACCAAGTTTCAGTCGCTAGGCTTGCACAAGGCGCAAACAATATTTTGAAATCCGAACGAATACGAAATGACTAATTTCAGCCTCAAATGATGTAAAATACCTCTTTTTCACGATAATGTTGCTCAGATATCTGCTAACGATCATGATTTCATCATTCCTAGACTCTTGAACGTATTATTTGATGTTTTTCTTGTCTTTCGCAGTGTATCATTAATCTGCCCACGCACGAAGCTCATCCCGCACACGTTTATACCATACAATGACCGTAACGTATACACAAGCACACATATCATGCACTGCACTGAGATTCGTTCACTGCATTGCGATCGCGCACTCTCGATTTCTCTCCAGCTCTCCCGTCACTCTTTCTCTCTTTCCCCACACCCATGACCAGCACTCGGAGAGCTTCCATTGTACAAAGACATGTTTTGCTTTTTCCCCCTCACTGTTTACCATAGTTTGTTTGTTTGTGTGTTTTCTTTTATTTGTATACTTGTATAGACTGTTACTATCCATAATGACCGTACCACACTGCACGAGCTACATTGTAGTGAAATGATTCACCTCCTGCCTGGGGAGCGTTTCATCATGCGTTTTTACTGACAAATTTGCTCTCAGCCAATCAGATTCCAGGATTTCAGTAGCTTATAACAGTTGTCGATAGAAATCACTGACCGTACGCTTGATGAAACGCTCCGCTGTTTATTCACATGTACATACATCATGAAATTGCGATTGCGCACTCTCGATCTCTCTCTCTCTCTAGCTCTCACGTATACCGTACGCTATGCTTTCTCTCTAGCTCTCTCTCCGGCTTCCACGATCTGCCACCACGACACTCGCAGAACAGAGCTTCCATTGTACACTTGTGTATCATGCATGCCATGCATGACATGTTTTGTTTTTTTCCCTCACTGTTTACCATAGTTATAGACTGTTATCCAGTCACCTTTACTAAAATATCCTTCTGAAACACTTTGCACACTCATACGGTAGTGTGTGCACCTTGACGTTGTGTGTAGTAAAATGTAAAACGAGGACTGTTTTCGAGACTAGCTCCGCGACGGGCCCTGCGTGGACTCATGAATATTCATATCTCTTTAGCGATATCATAAGTAAAGCGCGCGATCTCAGAGCAAATATGACGTCATCTTTCCACAGTTTTCCCTCTATTTTTAAGATGGCTACAGCTATGGACCTCTAACCGGATTAAAATGAACTTAAAAATCATGTTTTATCCACACATGCTTGTCAAAGTCGTAAAAGTGTCGAATAAGACAAATATCCTGGTTTTTGTCTATATTTTTAAGTGTACTGGGGTGACATAGCTTGACATCTGACGCATTGTACTCTATCAAAAGTTCTTTGACTGAAGTTAGAGACTATATTTTTAGGGTCAACCAGTTGCCAATTAGAAGGATTTTTAGTGATCACCCCAAAGCGCCCTCTCTAAAACCCGCGTATTCCACGTATTAACTCTATGGTGCGATGTTCGTTTTTTACGTTGGCGATCATTTGTGCTTCTGCGGAGGAAGGTTTTGGGCCGAGTATCCGCCATTTTATGGATATATTGTAGACACAAACGTAAGTACGCTAAAAGATCGTAATTTCAGCTATGTCTTTTATTGAAAAAACGTAGTTATTTCATGGACCTCTTACAATAAGTATTTTTAAACTACAAATTTCTTAGTTCCAACATTCACAAATTGACTTAGTCCCACATGCAACAATTCTGACATGTCTGACAACGTACGCGGACGTGCGCGTTTAGGTAGGCGTCAGGGTATCGCACGGACGATCTGTCAGTGCTACTTATAGGGATGGAAAATCAGATCCCCCCTTTTGGGGGGATATGCTCATAGGCCATGTATTGTAAGATCCCCTTATCTACCGCGAAGGTTGGGTAGCCGTCTGTGTAGGAGGAGAAGGTAAAAATAAGAAAATGTTAAAGACTCCTCCGAAACAGACGGTTTTCGGCTGGCTAGGTACACCATGTACACGCACAGTCTCCGAACTTCTTCACATTTTTTAGTATATTATTGGAAAGTTTTATTCGTTTATAAATCAAAGATGTCATACGAATACTCTGATGGCCTAACTGGATCGAGATTCTTTGAAAAGATATGACCACAAATTAGCTGTAAGTTAGTTGGATTGGATTCATGCCCCTACAAAGTTACAACTACATTGAACAAGTGCCCGCACATTCGAAAACACACATCATAAAAGTCAACATGTGGGGCAATGTTTCAGAGAACGGATAATGGTGAAGAAAAAATCCTTCCAATTTTAATTGGAAATAAGTAATCAACTTACAGAAACCTTTGTTACCGCAACTGAGTTTGAAGTGCCAATGGCAATTTGTCCATGATTGCCCCACTGAACACAATTTGGCACCCGATTGCAAGCTATTGCATGATATTCCGTTCGAAAAGAACCCATCACAACGTTCTATTTTATATGGTGAGCTGACAAAGACAAATCCTGTCGCTCCTTGAATCTGGCGACCACAAGTTCAGCGACCAATTAGGGTGTCGCCGAAACGTCCAACAGAAAACAGAAAAATATTTCTAAATTAAAAAGATCATGTAATACCATTCATTTACTAAATTTGGAATCTGTAGAGGGTGAAAATTGGTCTAAAAATAGTCTTCGTTGCATCTTAAATAGCATGGGCCAAACTATTAAAATTTCAAACCAATAACTCGGAATTTATTGCTTTCATGAGAGAATTCGAATACCGTACTTCCGGCGAAGAACATCGCTCAATTGAAAATAAATCAAGCTAGTATTACAAGTGTTACAGATGTTCGCAAGACATTTCATATTCTTAGCTGTTTACACCATGAAAAAGAGGAGATATTCAGCTTTATCATGGTATAGGTCACTATGCTTAGCAAGTTGTCTGGATCTTACTGTTTAAACTTCAACACGGCACATATTCTCGAAATATTATACACTTCGTATGAACATTAGCGCCAGTGCGGTATTACATGCTGCTTCACGTTACTCAATAATGAAGTTCTGCAGAAAAAGTGTTATAAATATTCGCAAGACATTTCATATTCTTAGCTGTTTACACCATTAAAAAGAGAAAATATTCAGCTTTCTCATGTTATAGGTCACTATGCTTAGCAAGTTGTTTGGATCTTACTGTTTAAACTTCAAGACGCCATATATTCTCGATATTATTACGCTTCGCATGAACAATATAGCGCCAGTGCAATATTCTATGCAGCTTCACGTAACTCAATAATGAAGTTCTGCAGAAAAAGTGTTATAAATATTCGCAAGACATTTCATATTCTTAGCTCTTTACACCATGAAAAAGAGGAGATATTCAGCTTTATCATGGTATAGGTCACTATGCTTAGCAAGTTGTCTGGATCTAACTGTTTAAACTTCAAGACGCCATATATTCTCGATATTATTACGCTTCGCATGAACAATATAGCGCCAGTGCAATATTCTATGCAGCTTCACGTAACTCAATAATGAAGTTCTGCAGAAAAAGTGTTATAAATATTCGCAAGACATTTCATATTCTTAGCTCTTTACACCATGAAAAAGAGGAGATATTCAGCTTTATCATGGTATAGGTCACTATGCTTAGCAAGTTGTCTGGATCTAACTGTTTAAACTTCAAGACGCCATATATTCTCGATATTATTACGCTTCGCATGAACAATATAGCGCCAGTGCAATATTCTATGCAGCTTCACGTAACTCAATAATGAAGTTCTGCAGAAAAAGTGTTATAAATGTTCGCAAGACATTTCATATTCTTAGCTGTTTACACCATGAAAAAGAGGAGATATTCAGCTTTATCATGGTATAGGTCACTATGCTTAGCAAGTTGTCTGGATTTTACTGTTTAAACTTCAATACGGCACATATTCTCGAAATATTATACACTTCGTATGAACATTAGCGCCAGTGCGGTATTACATGCTGCTTCACGTTACTCAATAACGAAGTTCTGCAGAAAAAGTGTTATAAATGTTCGCAAGACATTTCATATTCTTAGCTCTTTACACCATGAAAAAGAGGAGATATTCAGCTTTATCATGGTATAGGTCACTATGCTTAGCAAGTTGTCTGGATCTTACTGTTTAAACGTCAAGACGCCATATATTCTCGATATTATTACGCTTCGCATGAACAATATAGCGCCAGTGCAATATTCTATGCAGCTTCACGTAACTCAATAATGAAGTTCTGCAGAAAAAGTGTTATAAATGTTCGCAAGACATTTCATATTCTTAGCTCTTTACACCATGAAAAAGAGGAGATATTCAGCTTTATCATGGTATAGGTCCCTATGCTTAGCAAGTTGTCTGGATCTTACTGTTTAAACTTCAAGACGCCATATATTCTCGATATTATTACGCTTCGCATGAACAATATAGCGCCAGTGCAATATTCTATGCAGCTTCACGTAACTCAATAATGAAGTTCTGCAGGAAAAGTGTTATAAATGTTCGCTAGACATTTCATATTCTTAGCTCTTTACACCATGAAAAAGAGGAGATATTCAGCTTTATCATGGTATAGGTCACTATGCTTAGCAAGTTGTCTGGATCTTACTGTTTAAACTTCAAGACGCCATATATTCTCGATATTATTACGCTTCGCATGAACAATATAGCGCCAGTGCAATATTCTATGCAGCTTCACGTAACTCAATAATGAAGTTCTGCAGAAAAAGTGTTATAAATATTCGCAAGACATTTCATATTCTTAGCTCTTTACACCATTAAAAAGAGGAAATATTCAGCTTTCTCATGTTATAGGTCACTATGCTTAGCAAGTTGTTTGGATCTTACTGTTTAAACTTCAAGACGCCATATATTCTCGATATTATTACGCTTCGCATGAACAATATAGCGCCAGTGCAATATTCCATGCAGCTTCACGTAACTCAATAATGAAGTTCTGCAGGAAAAGTGTTATAAATATTCGCAAGACATTTCATATTCTTAGCTGTTTACACCATTAAAAAGAGGAAATATTCAGCTTTCTCATGTTATAGGTCACTGTGCTTAGCAAGATGTCTGGATCTTACTGTTTAAACTGCAATACGGCATAATTATATTCTCGATATTATTACGCTTCCCATGAACAATAGCGCCAGTGCAATATTCTATGCAGCTTCACGTAACTCAATAATTAAGTTCTGCAGAAAAAGTGTTATAAATGTTCGCAAGACATTTCATATTCTTAGCTCTTTACACCATGAAAAAGAGGAGATATTCAGCTTTATCATGGTATAGGTCACTATGCTTAGCAAGTTGTCTGGATCTTACTGTTTAAACTTCAACACGGCACATATTCTCGAAATATTATACACTTCGTATGAACATTAGCGCCAGTGCGGTATTACATGCTGCTTCACGTTACTCAATAATGAAGTTCTGCAGAAAAAGTGTTATAAATATTCGCAAGACATTTCATATTCTTAGCTCTTTACACCATTAAAAAGAGGAAATATTCAGCTTTCTCATGTTATAGGTCACTATGCTTAGCAAGTTGTTTGGATCTTACTGTTTAAACTTCAAGACGCCATATATTCTCGATATTATTACGCTTCGCATGAACAATATAGCGCCAGTGCAATATTCTATGCAGCTTCACGTAACTCAATAATGAAGTTCTGCAGGAAAAGTGTTATAAATGTTCGCAAGACATTTCATATTCTTAGCTCTTTACACCATGAAAAAGAGGAGATATTCAGCTTTATCATGGTATAGGTCACTATGCTTAGCAAGTTGTCTGGATCTAACTGTTTAAACTTCAAGACGCCATATATTCTCGATATTATTACGCTTCGCATGAACAATATAGCGCCAGTGCAATATTCTATGCAGCTTCACGTAACTCAATAATGAAGTTCTGCAGAAAAAGTGTTATAAATGTTCGCAAGACATTTCATATTCTTAGCTGTTTACACCATGAAAAAGAGGAGATATTCAGCTTTATCATGGTATAGGTCACTATGCTTAGCAAGTTGTCTGGATTTTACTGTTTAAACTTCAATACGGCACATATTCTCGAAATATTATACACTTCGTATGAACATTAGCGCCAGTGCGGTATTACATGCTGCTTCACGTTACTCAATAACGAAGTTCTGCAGAAAAAGTGTTATAAATGTTCGCAAGACATTTCATATTCTTAGCTGTTTACACCATGAAAAAGAGGAGATATTCAGCTTTATCATGGTATAGGTCACTATGCTTAGCAAGTTGTCTGGATTTTACTGTTTAAACTTCAATACGGCACATATTCTCGAAATATTATACACTTCGTATGAACATTAGCGCCAGTGCGGTATTACATGCTGCTTCACGTTACTCAATAACGAAGTTCTGCAGAAAAAGTGTTATAAATGTTCGCAAGACATTTCATATTCTTAGCTCTTTACACCATGAAAAAGAGGAGATATTCAGCTTTATCATGGTATAGGTCACTATGCTTAGCAAGTTGTCTGGATCTTACTGTTTAAACGTCAAGACGCCATATATTCTCGATATTATTACGCTTCGCATGAACAATATAGCGCCAGTGCAATATTCTATGCAGCTTCACGTAACTCAATAATGAAGTTCTGCAGGAAAAGTGTTATAAATGTTCGCAAGACATTTCATATTCTTAGCTCTTTACACCATGAAAAAGAGGAGATATTCAGCTTTATCATGGTATAGGTCCCTATGCTTAGCAAGTTGTCTGGATCTAACTGTTTAAACTTCAAGACGCCATATATTCTCGATATTATTACGCTTCGCATGAACAATATAGCGCCAGTGCAATATTCTATGCAGCTTCACGTAACTCAATAATGAAGTTCTGCAGAAAAAGTGTTATAAATGTTCGCAAGACATTTCATATTCTTAGCTGTTTACACCATGAAAAAGAGGAGATATTCAGCTTTATCATGGTATAGGTCACTATGCTTAGCAAGTTGTCTGGATCTTACTGTTTAAACTTCAATACGGCACATATTCTCGAAATATTATACACTTCGTATGAACATTAGCGCCAGTGCGGTATTACATGCTGCTTCACGTTACTCAATAACGAAGTTCTGCAGAAAAAGTGTTATAAATGTTCGCAAGACATTTCATATTCTTAGCTCTTTACACCATGAAAAAGAGGAGATATTCAGCTTTATCATGGTATAGGTCACTATGCTTAGCAAGTTGTCTGGATCTAACTGTTTAAACTTCAAGACGCCATATATTCTCGATATTATTACGCTTCGCATGAACAATATAGCGCCAGTGCAATATTCTATGCAGCTTCACGTAACTCAATAATGAAGTTCTGCAGAAAAAGTGTTATAAATGTTCGCAAGACATTTCATATTCTTAGCTGTTTACACCATGAAAAAGAGGAGATATTCAGCTTTATCATGGTATAGGTCACTATGCTTAGCAAGTTGTCTGGATTTTACTGTTTAAACTTCAATACGGCACATATTCTCGAAATATTATACACTTCGTATGAACATTAGCGCCAGTGCGGTATTACATGCTGCTTCACGTTACTCAATAACGAAGTTCTGCAGAAAAAGTGTTATAAATGTTCGCAAGACATTTCATATTCTTAGCTCTTTACACCATGAAAAAGAGGAGATATTCAGCTTTATCATGGTATAGGTCACTATGCTTAGCAAGTTGTCTGGATCTTACTGTTTAAACGTCAAGACGCCATATATTCTCGATATTATTACGCTTCGCATGAACAATATAGCGCCAGTGCAATATTCTATGCAGCTTCACGTAACTCAATAATGAAGTTCTGCAGAAAAAGTGTTATAAATGTTCGCAAGACATTTCATATTCTTAGCTCTTTACACCATGAAAAAGAGGAGATATTCAGCTTTATCATGGTATAGGTCCCTATGCTTAGCAAGTTGTCTGGATCTTACTGTTTAAACTTCAAGACGCCATATATTCTCGATATTATTACGCTTCGCATGAACAATATAGCGCCAGTGCAATATTCTATGCAGCTTCACGTAACTCAATAATGAAGTTCTGCAGGAAAAGTGTTATAAATGTTCGCTAGACATTTCATATTCTTAGCTCTTTACACCATGAAAAAGAGGAGATATTCAGCTTTATCATGGTATAGGTCACTATGCTTAGCAAGTTGTCTGGATCTTACTGTTTAAACTTCAAGACGCCATATATTCTCGATATTATTACGCTTCGCATGAACAATATAGCGCCAGTGCAATATTCTATGCAGCTTCACGTAACTCAATAATGAAGTTCTGCAGAAAAAGTGTTATAAATATTCGCAAGACATTTCATATTCTTAGCTCTTTACACCATTAAAAAGAGGAAATATTCAGCTTTCTCATGTTATAGGTCACTATGCTTAGCAAGTTGTTTGGATCTTACTGTTTAAACTTCAAGACGCCATATATTCTCGATATTATTACGCTTCGCATGAACAATATAGCGCCAGTGCAATATTCCATGCAGCTTCACGTAACTCAATAATGAAGTTCTGCAGGAAAAGTGTTATAAATATTCGCAAGACATTTCATATTCTTAGCTGTTTACACCATTAAAAAGAGGAAATATTCAGCTTTCTCATGTTATAGGTCACTGTGCTTAGCAAGATGTCTGGATCTTACTGTTTAAACTGCAATACGGCATAATTATATTCTCGATATTATTACGCTTCCCATGAACAATAGCGCCAGTGCAATATTCTATGCAGCTTCACGTAACTCAATAATTAAGTTCTGCAGAAAAAGTGTTATAAATGTTCGCAAGACATTTCATATTCTTAGCTCTTTACACCATGAAAAAGAGGAGATATTCAGCTTTATCATGGTATAGGTCACTATGCTTAGCAAGTTGTCTGGATCTTACTGTTTAAACTTCAACACGGCACATATTCTCGAAATATTATACACTTCGTATGAACATTAGCGCCAGTGCGGTATTACATGCTGCTTCACGTTACTCAATAATGAAGTTCTGCAGAAAAAGTGTTATAAATATTCGCAAGACATTTCATATTCTTAGCTCTTTACACCATTAAAAAGAGGAAATATTCAGCTTTCTCATGTTATAGGTCACTATGCTTAGCAAGTTGTTTGGATCTTACTGTTTAAACTTCAAGACGCCATATATTCTCGATATTATTACGCTTCGCATGAACAATATAGCGCCAGTGCAATATTCTATGCAGCTTCACGTAACTCAATAATGAAGTTCTGCAGGAAAAGTGTTATAAATGTTCGCAAGACATTTCATATTCTTAGCTCTTTACACCATGAAAAAGAGGAGATATTCAGCTTTATCATGGTATAGGTCCCTATGCTTAGCAAGTTGTCTGGATCTTACTGTTTAAACTTCAAGACGCCATATATTCTCGATATTATTACGCTTCGCATGAACAATATAGCGCCAGTGCAATATTCTATGCAGCTTCACGTAACTCAATAATGAAGTTCTGCAGAAAAAGTGTTATAAATATTCGCAAGACATTTCATATTCTTAGCTCTTTACACCATGAAAAAGAGGAGATATTCAGCTTTATCATGGTATAGGTCACTATGCTTAGCAAGTTGTCTGGATCTAACTGTTTAAACTTCAAGACGCCATATATTCTCGATATTATTACGCTTCGCATGAACAATATAGCGCCAGTGCAATATTCTATGCAGCTTCACGTAACTCAATAATGAAGTTCTGCAGAAAAAGTGTTATAAATGTTCGCAAGACATTTCATATTCTTAGCTCTTTACACCATGAAAAAGAGGAGATATTCAGCTTTATCATGGTATAGGTCACTATGCTTAGCAAGTTGTCTGGATTTTACTGTTTAAACTTCAATACGGCACATATTCTCGAAATATTATACACTTCGTATGAACATTAGCGCCAGTGCGGTATTACATGCTGCTTCACGTTACTCAATAACGAAGTTCTGCAGAAAAAGTGTTATAAATGTTCGCAAGACATTTCATATTCTTAGCTCTTTACACCATGAAAAAGAGGAGATATTCAGCTTTATCATGGTATAGGTCACTATGCTTAGCAAGTTGTCTGGATCTAACTGTTTAAACTTCAAGACGCCATATATTCTCGATATTATTACGCTTCGCATGAACAATATAGCGCCAGTGCAATATTCTATGCAGCTTCACGTAACTCAATAATGAAGTTCTGCAGAAAAAGTGTTATAAATGTTCGCAAGACATTTCATATTCTTAGCTCTTTACACCATGAAAAAGAGGAGATATTCAGCTTTATCATGGTATAGGTCACTATGCTTAGCAAGTTGTCTGGGTCTTACTGTTTAAACTTCAACACGGCATATATTCTCGATATTATTACGCTTCGCATGAACAATATAGCGCTAGTGCAATATTCTATGCAGCTTCACGTAACTCAATAATGAAGTTCTGCAGAAAAAGTGTTATAAATGTTCGCAAGACATTTCATATTCTTAGCTCTTTACACCATGAAAAAGAGGAGATATTCAGCTTTATCATGGTATAGGTCACTATGCTTAGCAAGTTGTCTGGATCTTACTGTTTAAACGTCAAGACGCCATATATTCTCGATATTATTACGCTTCGCATGAACAATATAGCGCCAGTGCAATATTCTATGCAGCTTCACGTAACTCAATAATGAAGTTCTGCAGGAAAAGTGTTATAAATGTTCGCAAGACATTTCATATTCTTAGCTCTTTACACCATGAAAAAGAGGAGATATTCAGCTTTATCATGGTATAGGTCACTATGCTTAGCAAGTTGTCTGGATCTTACTGTTTAAACTTCAAGACGCCATATATTCTCGATATTATTACGCTTCGCATGAACAATATAGCGCTAGTCCAATATTCTATGCAGCTTCACGTAACTCAATAATGAAGTTCTGCAGAAAAAGTGTTATAAATGTTCGCAAGACATTTCATATTCTTAGCTCTTTACACCATGAAAAAGAGGAGATATTCAGCTTTATCATGGTATAGGTCACTATGCTTAGCAAGTTGTCTGGATCTTACTGTTTAAACGTCAAGACGCCATATATTCTCGATATTATTACGCTTCGCATGAACAATATAGCGCCAGTGCAATATTCTATGCAGCTTCACGTAACTCAATAATGAAGTTCTGCAGGAAAAGTGTTATAAATGTTCGCAAGATATTTCATATTCTTAGCTCTTTACACCATGAAAAAGAGGAGATATTCAGCTTTATCATGGTATAGGTCACTATGCTTAGCAAGTTGTCTGGATCTTACTGTTTAAACTTCAACACGGCACATATTCTCGAAATATTATACACTTCGTATGAACATTAGCGCCAGTGCGGTATTACATGCTGCTTCACGTTACTCAATAATGAAGTTCTGCAGAAAAAGTGTTATAAATATTCGCAAGACATTTCATATTCTTAGCTGTTTACACCATTAAAAAGAGGAAATATTCAGCTTTCTCATGTTATAGGTCACTATGCTTAGCAAGTTGTTTGGATCTTACTGTTTAAACTTCAAGACGCCATATATTCTCGATATTATTACGCTTCGCATGAACAATATAGCGCCAGTGCAATATTCTATGCAGCTTCACGTAACTCAATAATGAAGTTCTGCAGAAAAAGTGTTATAAATATTCGCAAGACATTTCATATTCTTAGCTCTTTACACCATGAAAAAGAGGAGATATTCAGCTTTATCATGGTATAGGTCACTATGCTTAGCAAGTTGTCTGGATCTTACTGTTTAAACTTCAATACGGCACATATTCTCGAAATATTATACACTTCGTATGAACATTAGCGCCAGTGCGGTATTACATGCTGCTTCACGTTACTCAATAACGAAGTTCTGCAGAAAAAGTGTTATAAATGTTCGCAAGACATTTCATATTCTTAGCTCTTTACACCATGAAAAAGAGGAGATATTCAGCTTTATCATGGTATAGGTCACTATGCTTAGCAAGTTGTCTGGATCTTACTGTTTAAACTTCAACACGGCACATATTCTCGATATTATTACGCTTCGCATGAACAATATAGCGCTAGTGCAATATTCTATGCAGCTTCACGTAACTCAATAATGAAGTTCTGCAGAAAAAGTGTTATAAATGTTCGCAAGACATTTCATATTCTTAGCTCTTTACACCATGAAAAAGAGGAGATATTCAGCTTTATCATGGTATAGGTCACTATGCTTAGCAAGTTGTCTGGATCTTACTGTTTAAACGTCAAGACGCCATATATTCTCGATATTATTACGCTTCGCATGAACAATATAGCGCCAGTGCAATATTCTATGCAGCTTCACGTAACTCAATAATGAAGTTCTGCAGGAAAAGTGTTATAAATGTTCGCAAGACATTTCATATTCTTAGCTCTTTACACCATGAAAAAGAGGAGATATTCAGCTTTATCATGGTATAGGTCACTATGCTTAGCAAGTTGTCTGGATCTTACTGTTTAAACTTCAACACGGCACATATTCTCGAAATATTATACACTTCGTATGAACATTAGCGCCAGTGCGGTATTACATGCTGCTTCACGTTACTCAATAATGAAGTTCTGCAGAAAAAGTGTTATAAATATTCGCAAGACATTTCATATTCTTAGCTGTTTACACCATTAAAAAGAGGAAATATTCAGCTTTCTCATGTTATAGGTCACTATGCTTAGCAAGTTGTCTGGATCTTACTGTTTAAACGTCAAGACGCCATATATTCTCGATATTATTACGCTTCGCATGAACAATATAGCGCCAGTGCAATATTCTATGCAGCTTCACGTAACTCAATAATGAAGTTCTGCAGGAAAAGTGTTATAAATGTTCGCAAGACATTTCATATTCTTAGCTCTTTACACCATGAAAAAGAGGAGATATTCAGCTTTATCATGGTATAGGTCACTATGCTTAGCAAGTTGTCTGGATCTTACTGTTTAAACTTCAACACGGCACATATTCTCGAAATATTATACACTTCGTATGAACATTAGCGCCAGTGCGGTATTACATGCTGCTTCACGTTACTCAATAATGAAGTTCTGCAGAAAAAGTGTTATAAATATTCGCAAGACATTTCATATTCTTAGCTCTTTACACCATTAAAAAGAGGAAATATTCAGCTTTCTCATGTTATAGGTCACTATGCTTAGCAAGTTGTTTGGATCTTACTGTTTAAACTTCAAGACGCCATATATTCTCGATATTATTACGCTTCGCATGAACAATATAGCGCCAGTGCAATATTCTATGCAGCTTCACGTAACTCAATAATGAAGTTCTGCAGGAAAAGTGTTATAAATGTTCGCAAGACATTTCATATTCTTAGCTCTTTACACCATGAAAAAGAGGAGATATTCAGCTTTATCATGGTATAGGTCACTATGCTTAGCAAGTTGTCTGGATCTTACTGTTTAAACTTCAACACGGCACATATTCTCGAAATATTATACACTTCGTATGAACATTAGCGCCAGTGCGGTATTACATGCTGCTTCACGTTACTCAATAATGAAGTTCTGCAGAAAAAGTGTTATAAATATTCGCAAGACATTTCATATTCTTAGCTGTTTACACCATTAAAAAGAGAAAATATTCAGCTTTCTCATGTTATAGGTCACTATGCTTAGCAAGTTGTTTGGATCTTACTGTTTAAACTTCAAGACGCCATATATTCTCGATATTATTACGCTTCGCATGAACAATATAGCGCCAGTGCAATATTCTATGCAGCTTCACGTAACTCAATAATGAAGTTCTGCAGAAAAAGTGTTATAAATATTCGCAAGACATTTCATATTCTTAGCTCTTTACACCATGAAAAAGAGGAGATATTCAGCTTTATCATGTTATAGGTCACTATGCTTAGCAAGTTGTTTGGGTCTTACTGTTTAAACTTCAAGACGCCATATATTCTCGATATTATTACGCTTCGCATGAACAATATAGCGCCAGTGCAATATTCTATGCAGCTTCACGTAACTCAATAATGAAGTTCTGCAGAAAAAGTGTTATAAATATTCGCAAGACATTTCATATTCTTAGCTCTTTACACCATGAAAAAGAGGAGATATTCAGCTTTATCATGGTATAGGTCACTATGCTTAGCAAGTTGTCTGGATCTTACTGTTTAAACTTCAACACGGCACATATTCTCGAAATATTATACACTTCGTATGAACATTAGCGCCAGTGCGGTATTACATGCTGCTTCACGTTACTCAATAATGAAGTTCTGCAGAAAAAGTGTTATAAATATTCGCAAGACATTTAATATTCTTAGCTCTTTACACCATGAAAAAGAGGAGACATTCAGCTTTATCATGGTATAGGTCACTATGCTTAGCAAGTTATCTGGATCTTACTGTTTAAATTTCAAGACGGAAAACATCCTCGAAATATATTACACTTCGCATGAACAATAGCACCCATATGGTCCTGAATGAAAAAAGAAGTGCGGAGTCAGGCGCGCTTAAAGCGTTCATTTTTTATTATTTTTTTTATTTCTTAATTAAGTAATTTATTTATTATTATTATTTTACTTATTTATTTTGTTTTTAGGGGGACGCTGATGAGGGCCCCCTCCTCAAACAGATAGCCTACTCTCTACTATTGCAAAGAAGAAAAAATATCATTGCGTTTTGCATTTTTAAAATTTGCATTTTACGTCACGAGAAAGCTGTTAGCTATTTTTTTGCAAAGGTGTTGTTGGGGGGGGGGGGAGACAACCCCTCTCCGTTGATAAAGGGAAAAAACTACCTAGTACACGCTTTCAACGCCACAGGTAGATATGATCTGTACAATCCTGAGATACGTAGCGCCTAACTGCCACTGGCGTAGCCAGGCTTGTTCAAAAAGGGGGCACAGGGAGGATGACACACAAAATCACAGGATCACATAGTCTAGTTACACCCCCGCACACACAGATACAGACACACAGTGATTTATTTTGACCTTTGCTTGGGGGGGGGCAAAGGCTATCGAACCAATGGTGATATCCAGAAAAAAAATCGTTTTGCAGGTCCCACTTCGCGTCGGAAGTGTTTTCCCTCTTTGCATTTTGATTGAAAGTGGTTAGACAGGTTAATGCTCCATAGTTCATGCATAAATTATATTGATTTGTATATTTGAAGATATTTCAGATTTTATTTTCATGCATACAAATGCGGCGCAGGGGCGTATCCAGGATTTCCCAATAGGGGGCACCAGGCATTATTCTCGCCGTCCTGGGGGAGGGGTCTAAGGGGAGGGGGTGCCCCCTTCCCTTTGGAATTTTTTTGCTTCTGAAGAAGGGCTGAGATGCAAAATAATCCTATATGTGACCAATTTTGAAGCCTATTTAATGAACAACGTTTTTTTTTGATAGTTTTTTTTTACGACGGCCAATAGGGGCGCGCGCCTGTTGCGCCACCCAGTGCCGTATATACGGCACTGGCGCCACTCCCTGGATACGCCACTGCGGCGGAACGTCGGGCTCGGACAATGGAAGTGGGGAGGGGCACCTTTTGTTACAAGAAAATTATACGTGCCAATGGTAATGACGCACCCTATACCCCCACATAATGTGTATCATTTGTCGAATTGAAATCGAACTTAAGGCACTCTTCTGTCACTTTTGTGACTGATAAAACCGCTAAAATTGACCCACACCACCGTCACAAAAAATGACGAACATTGTTCATTTTGTTCTGGGTCATTTTTAGAAAGTGTTTTAAAATTAATTTTGTTTGTTTGTTCTGCTGAAAATATATTTACAATCCACAATTTCGGATGTTACTTTATTTTATTTTATATCATTTCATTTCATTTTATATTTTTATTCCATTTTAATTTCTTTTATTACTTTATACTTGCACCGTATATAGTGTAGTTATGTGTTTTCTTTGATTACCACTAATTGAAACGATAACACGCAGGTTTCAGGCATGTAATTTTACTGCAACCATTAAATATTTAATCATTAAAAGTCGCGTAAATAAATACCCCGGGACAATTCCCCCCTCAGGACAATTACCCCAGGACAATTAACCCGTGGACAATTACCCCCAGGACAACTACCCCCGGATTCTGGGGATGTCCGGGGGAATAATTGTCCAGGTTGTAGTTGTCCGGGGGATAATTGTCCGGGGGGGGGGTGGGACTAAAGTATTGTTCGGGGGGGGGGGGTATCGGTGTAATTGTCATTTTATGGGGTGTAATTTTTCCTGGGGGTAATTGTCCGGGGGAGGGGGGTAATTATCCTGCGGTAGCTGTCCTGGGGTAGTTGTCCTGGGGTAGTTGTCCTGGGGATAATTGTTCTATGGGGTAGTTGTCCAAGGGGTAGTTGTCCGGGCCAGTGGCGTATCCAGGTCTTCCTGCGCCCGTGGCAAACTGTCAAATCTGCACACCCCCCCCCCCCCCCCCCCCCCCATGCCCAAACTGAGATTGATGAGCGTTATTAGGTTAGAGATGATGGCACTACGTGAAAATGAGTTTTGGTGAACATAACCCGGGGTTGTTAGTTCTTTTTTTTACCCCTTAAATTTACATTTCTTATGTATTTTAACCTTAGATAAAAAAGTCCAAGGGAATACATCGACCTAACTATAGATTTTTAAAAATTTTTTTGAATATTCCTTTTTGGGGGTGCAAAGTCAATGAAAATCATGAAGAAATATGTTTGAGGAATATAGCAAGGCAATAGCAAGGCAAAATTACGATTTCTTTCGAATGTTTTATACTTTGAAAGTGCTTTTTATTCACTTATATCCCATCTGGGGCCCACAATTTAACAAGCTCCTGCCTTTAATATGCGGCGGGGGAGGGGGGGGGGGCAAAGCAACTAGAGTCAATTAATGGTTAACACGTTTAAAACGCCATTGGGGTGGCTTTAAATGGCAGGATCCTGAACATAATTATGCGAGGGAACAAAGGGACCAAGCTTTAGAAAATTTTTGCATTTCAAACCCTATAAAACACCATATCTTACGCATTTTGTTATTGACCGCGGCGCAAATAACCCTCAAAAACCATACTTTGCTTGTATTATTTTCCCCCCATTTCTTTCTCACTTTTGTGTTTTTTGCGCCCCATTCAAGTGCCGCCCGGGTAACGTGCCCCCTCTGCGCCCCCCCCCCCCCCCCGTAGATACGCCACTGGTGCGGGGTAGTTTTCCAGGGGGTAGTTGTCCTAGAATCAAGAGTAGAAATTACGTTCAAATTTTAGTTATATATGAAGCACCATCTTGAGACTGACAAAATTTTAAAAATTGTTGTTCTATTGCGACTATATGTGATTTTTCCTGGAGCTGAAGTTTTTGGTCAGATCCTCGACCCACCCCTTCCCCCGCCCCTGTAAACAGTAAACTGATCATATGAAGGGAAAACAATAGCCAACCAATAAGTTTAATGTTTACATTTGCAGTTGACATGTTTTTACATTTTTTGGTAAATTTAGGATCTTTCGATATTTTAGGGATTTTAATGGTCAGGAAACCGTGGTTATTCTTACATTTATGGTAGATTTTTACATTTCTGGGCTCTACACCTCCCCCCCCCCGCGCCGCCCCTCGATCACCACCACTTCCATTGTCCGAGCCTGACGTTTTACCGTCTCTCATCTATTTCATGGTGTAATCAGCTAAGAATATAAAATGTCTTGCGAACCTTTATAACACTTTTTCTTCAGAACTTCATTATTGGGTTACGAAGCTCCATAATACAATACGAGCACTTTAATGCGGAGTGTAATATTTGGAGAATATGTGCCGTGTTGAAGTTTAAACAGTAAGATCCAGACAACTTGCTAAGCATAGTGACCTATAACATGATAAAGCTGAATATATCCCCTATTTCATGGTGTAATCAGCTAAGAATATGAAATGTCTTGCGAACCTTTATAACACCTTTTCTGCAGAACTTCATTATTGAGTAACGTGAAGCAGCATGTAATACCGCGCTGGCGCTAATGTTCACACGAAGTGTATAATATTTCGAGAATATGTGCCGTATTGAAGTTTAAACAGTAAGATCCAGACATCTTGCTAAGCATAGTGACCTATACCATGATAAAGCTGAATATATCCTCTATTTCATGGTGTAATCAGCTAAGAATATGAAATGTCTTGCGAACGTTTATAACACTTTTTCTTCCGAACTTCATTATTGAGTAACGTGAAGCTCCATAATACAATACGAGCACTTTAATGCGGAGTGTAATATTTCGGGAATATGTGCCGTGTTGAAGTTTAAACAGTAAGATCCAGACAACTTGTTAAGCATAGTGACATATACCACGATAAAGCTGAATATCTCCTCTATTTCATGGTGTAATCAGCTAAGAATATGAAATGTCTTGCGAACATTTATAACACTTTTTCTTCCGAACCTCATTATTGAGTATAAACGTGAAGCCCCGTAATACCGCACTGGCGCTATTGTTCATACGAAGTGTAATATTTTGAGAATATGTGCCGTGTCGAAATTCAAACAGTAAGATCCAGACAACTTGCTAAGCATAGTGACCTATACCATGATAAAGCTGAATATATCCCCTATTTCATGGTGTAATCAGCTAAGAATATGAAATGTCTTGCGAACCTTTATAACACTTTTTCTTCAGAACTTCATTATTGGGTTACGAAGCTCCATAATACAATACGAGCACTTTAATGCGGAGTGTAATATTTGGAGAATATGTGCCGTGTTGAAGTTTAAACAGTAAGATCCAGACATCTTGCCCCGGTATGTGGTATAGAACCAGAAAGCTAATCAGCTAAGAATAAAAAATGTCGATAGAAATTTGAGAGAGCTTTTATTTAACCACTGTATTTTGCAATCATTATGCCGACTGACTCTTCGTTGGAACCCGGGTTATTTAGGGGGTGTATAAAGGACTAAGTTAAAATAGTAAGATCCAGACATCTTGCCCCGGTATGTGGCATTTACCATCATAAAGCTTAATATTTCACGCGCTCATTAATCCTGGAGTACAATTCTGCATCGCCTCACTAAGCCTACTGCCTGAATTGAAGTTTCCGACCGGTAACGAAACGGATTTACGGTGTCAATATTTTTTTCGTTTTGTTTTGTCTCTTTTGAGGACACCGTAGAGCGATTTTCTATTGTTCTCGGCCGCGTCACGCTTCGGTGCCCCCGAGTGGTCGCTGGAGTGGTCGCCAAAGGTAGCTCGATAAATCCTGTAAGAAAAAATAATCCCCAAATAGATTCTAGGACAACTACCTATACCCCTGGAAAACTACCCCGGACAACTAACCCCAGGACAACTACCCCCCCCCCCCCAGGACAATTATCCACCAGGAAAATTATCCCGGACATTTACCCCCTGGACAATTACCCCACCATGAAAATTTACCCCCATAAAATGATGATTACCCCAATACCCCCCCCCCCCCCCCCCGCGGGACAACTACCACAGAATCCGGGGTTGTTGTTCAGGGGGGGGGGGGGGTAATTTTCCAGGGGGTAGTTGTCCGGGGGGGGGGGTTGTCCTGGGGGGGGGGTAGTTGTCCAGGGGTAGTTGTCCAGGGGTAGTTGTCCGGAGTCCGGGGGTAATGGGGGGGGGGGGTACCCCCAAATATTGTAACAGAGTTAAGTGGACTCAAGAGGGCCAAGATATTTAGTCTAGTCGGAAATAGGGGTACCCGTGCACCATCGAGATAAATTTTTTAAACCCACGAAGTTTTTTTTGGTAATACCTGAAGTGTCTACATGTGAATGAACATGTTCCCGTTGCCGAATGGAAGAGAGGGAGGAGAGAAGGTGGAGAGCAGAGGGGCCGAGGGGAAGGAGAAAGCAAGTAATAAACAGAACAAGATGATGAATAGAGGGAATGCGTTTGTTTAGCATTATGTCCGAGGACATTTTCGGACAGAGAACAAAAAAAAATCATGACAACAATGGTCCTCGGAAGGCGGACAATAGTCCTCGAACGTCGAACAATGAATTTATGCCTTATTCCGTCGACTGTCCGAGGACGAGTAACAATAGAGGAACAATAGTTGTCCTCGGAAGTAAAGCCATGTAAACGTGTGTGTGTGTGTTTGTGTGTTGGTGTGTTCGTGTGTGGGTGTGCACATGTTTACGCATTCAAACCGATGACATCGAACAAAGAGAACAATGGGTCATCGGTAGTAATTCAATAGGTCATCGGTTGTCAACAATTGGTGAGGTTTATTCCGTCAATGAATTTTGTGACGCAATTCAATAGTGGAGTCATCGGTTGAAATTCGAACAATAGAAATCATAGAGTTGTGTGTGTGTGTGTGTGTGTGTGTGTGTGAGAAAGAGAGAAGATGGACAAGAAGAAACATAATTATGGTAAAATATTGGAATGAGTATGAATAGAGACAGGTATATAAAGAGTGATAGGCACAGATAGATGATCATGATGATGAACATAGGGAATGATAGAAAGGTGAAAGAAGATTTGATGGGAAATAAAGGAAGGGAAGATATATAGAGACATGAAAGATGCGTGTGTGAAGAGAGGAGAGATGGACAGGGGAGATAGAGAAATGGAGGAAGATGGAGGAGAGAGCCAGTGGATGAAAAGAGAAAGACGGGATTGACATGATTGAGATATGAAAGGGAACAAGGTGAACGATATCGAGACAAAGGACAGAGAGAGAAATAGAGAGAGAGAGAGAGAGAAAGAGAGAGAGAGAGAGAGAGTAATAAGAACTTACGCATGATGCTCTTAAATCAGGGTTATGCAAGTATATGATCCACCATTATCACAAGAATCATAATTATTATAACTGCCAAAAATTATGGAAAAGAAACATATTATACAGATCTAGAGTATAATAATAATAATAATAATAATCATAATAATAATAATAATAATAGAGTATACTACAATAACTCGGATAGTTCTCGTTGCGCTTTACAATCATTTTTTGAAAATACATGCATATATTTACATCATAATAACATTTCAAATGAGAACATAGAATACATACATATAAAGAACAATTAGAACAAGAATTAATAAATCAAGGCGTCAATCATTAGCTAATTGTGCAATTAACTAGCCTGTATTACAGGGTTGGAAAAAAGTTTGGAATAATTTTTTGGCGATGAGTATGTCTGATTTTAAATGCTAGTTTCTACTATATTGTGATGAATAATTCATCCAAATCGGATTAACTGTGTTGAATGAAGTCTACTGTTCCATCTTGTACCAAAGATTACGTAATATTGTTAAACATGTTACAATGGCTGACCAGTGAACCACATGTTGTCAGCGGCGGCACCAGGATTTTTAAAGTGGGGGGGGGGGGGGGGGCAAGTGGGGGGCAAAAGGGGGGGGGGGTAGGAACAAAACTTTTTTTTTTGCCAAACTTCCAAAAAAAGCTCAGTATAGGGGTTATGGGGCCCAGTTTCCCTCCATAATTCCCTGACAAGCAAAAAACAAAAAAAGGACGGCGCCAAGAAAAAAAATGGGGGGGGGGGGGGGCAAGGGCGTAAAATTTTTTTTTTTCACCCTTTTAATTTTTTTCACTCCGAAAATTATTGGGGGGGGGGCAAGTGGGGGGGGGGGGGCAAAGCTTCTGACTGGGGGGGGGGCAAATGCCCCCCATGCCCCCCCCCCCCCTGGTGCCGCCACTGGTTGTCAGATTTGCTCTATTTGTGTTTGAACATCTTGTTATACATTTCTGTACTTCACGTGGAATTTTGAAAAAGCTACGTGCAGTTTGCAGTCATTTTGAGGACTTCGGTATAGCAATTAAACTGTATCTGATTATTTAACTTTTTCGTTAGACATTTGCAAAAACAGCAAATATACGCTTCCGAATTCCAAGTGGACCTCTGCACTGTGTGATAAGCCTGATTATTAATGTTGTGCTTTTAAAGTTAAAAAGGGACACATATATTTTATTTGAACCTCAAAGAAGAACTTAAAATGACGAGGGATATGTTTAAGACAAGAAATAATTCTTGGAATAAAAATATTCCAAGACTTTTTTCCAACCCTGTATGAAAGTCATCCACCCTGTGGAACCAAATACCAGCTCGAGGAAAATGCACGTAGGACGGCCTCGGGAACACCCTGAAAACAAAATTAGTCTTCGAGGCATTCCTGGATCCGTCAGTGCCAGTGGCGGATCTACGGGGGGTTTAGGGGGTTTAACCCCCCCCCCCCTTGGGCTGCCAAGTAAAAATTTAATGTGCATAGAAAAACGCCTTCATAATAATTATGTCCAGACCCACACGGTATGTTCCTATAGCACTCTGTCTCAGGCTCAGCCTCAGGCAATAGGGTTTAAACTTATTAAGTTAATAACCAAACACATGATAACTCTGGATATAACTGTGTATTAAACTGCTTCTTGATTTAAAAAGACGTTATCTAATCATGGACTGCTTTTTATGGTCTCCATTGCGTTAGTAGATGCCAGGAAAACATCACTTACGGGGGTTCAAAATAGCAAAAAAAATCGGCTCGCCGCTATGCGGCTTGCGGACATCGCCGCTTCGCGGCTTGTGGACGATGCTCTGCATCGTCGTTGGGTCAAACCCTCCCCTTTGGAAAAAAGCTAGATCCGCCCCTGAGTTCTCTCAACCCCCCGAAGCTGGTCAGGAAGCCAATTGCACAAGGTTGGTGCTGCTGTTGAAAATGCACGATCGCCATACATATTTTGAGTAGATGTAGCAGGAACAGTAAGTAAATTCTTAGTGGAAGAACGGAGATTTCTAGCAGGTATATAATATGGAGTATTAATATGAAAGAGGTAAATTGGGGATTTGTGGGTAACAACTTTGTGACACAACATTAGAATCTTATAGATAATTCTCTCTTGTACAGGTAACCAATGGAGGCGTGACAGCATGGGTGTAACTGGATATCTCCCTCTTACACGTTCAACCATTGATTTTTTATATATATTTTTATTCTTGCGTGGTATCAACATGTTTAGATTTTTCCATCTTTTCTAAACATTTCCATGTGAGTCTTTAATCTTCCTTTGAAATGTTTCCCTCGTGGGTTCTTCGATCATTTGAGTTAGGGAATAATTTTGGTATATTTCTAATCGCTTTGTATAGCAAGATAAGGGGTTTGCAAGTATATTGCATATTACATTTGAAATCTCCTAAAATATGATAGCTTTTCGTTCCTCATCAACTTTTATTAAGATATTCTAATGATCGAAGAACTCACGAGGGTAACACCTCGTTCATCTACCCTCATTGATTTGATTTATACTTCTAACTGTATGAAGATTGTCGATAGTGGCGTCGTTTATTTAGGCATGAGCGAACACTCACTTGTTTATTATAATATGGGGTAAGGTTCGCAAATCCTTCCCGTAGCATGTTTATAGGACGTATAGAACTTATAAGAATTTTGATCAAACCGATTTTTGTTGTGACCTAGAAAGCATTGATTGGCAAAGTGTTTTTACATGTACTAATGTCAATTCTTCGTTACATGAATTCCAGACAAAATTGTCAACATTATGTAATTTTCATGCTCCGATCAGGAAAAATCGTATCAAGAAAGATCGGATACCCTGGATAAATGCAGAAATAATGACAAGAGCTGAATGAATTCTTTGTCAAAATAGGTTTTACACATTCTGGTATTATCCAGTGAGCAAGGCCTATCAACGCAAAAAAACCCCAGCGTAATGGAAACCTTAATACCGCATACGCTGACCAATATCTTTCAACTTATCCCAGTAACTATATAGATGAAGTGAAGAAACCACTCTTGAAACTGTTGAAACTGTCAAATGAAAAAGCAATGTGATGTGATATGTTACCCATGAAATTGATACTGTAAAACTGGCAATTCCAAGTATTAATGAACCCTTAAGACATGTAATAAATACTTCTATTACTGGATGTGTGCCTACCGATTGGAAAAAGGCTAGAGTAAGTGCTCTATACATAAAGGTGGAACAAACGAACCCTCTGTTAGACCGATATCAATATTGCCAATATTATCGAAAGTACTGGAACGTGTAGTTTTTTATAAATTCTATGACTATCTGAATAGTAATAATCTAATCAATGTATACCAATCTGGCTTCGGGCCACTGCACTCAACGGCCACTGCATTGTTGAATACGACAGATGAATGGTTGAAAAACTTTGAAGAAGGCAAAGTGGTGTGCTCTGTAATGTTAGATTCAGAGAAAGCCTTCGAAACTGCTGATTGCGATTTACTAATTAAAAAATTAAAATGCTATGGCGTCGGGGAACACACAATTAATTGGTTCACAAGTTATCTGTATGGGAGATACCAAAAAAGGACAGTTCATGGTATATCATCGAGCTATTACCCATTCAATCTGGAATCCCCCAAGGGTCCATCCTTGGACCACTTCTTTTTATTATGCACATCAAAGATTTACCCTTAGTCTTTAAAAAATGCAGAATAAACATGTATGCTGCATGATGACACCATTTTATATTATGCTAGTACAGACTTTTCTGATCTGGAAAACAAAGTTAACGAAAATTTAAAATATGTTTTAAAAAATGGCTAGATCTCAATAAGTTAAGTTTAAACATAAATAAAACTGAGTACATTTTACTAGAAACTAAGAATCGTTTAAAATTATCACGTAATAATACAACCCTAAATGTCAAACGTAGACGGAACCCTTCTGAAAAGAGTTACTAAGTGCAAACACTTAGGAGTGATTGTAGGTGAAAATTTATCACGGGCAGACCACATTAAACTTGTACAGAAGAAATGTAGTATATAGTGGATTATATATGTTAAAATCGATACGTAACATTGTTGATAAAGATATAATAAAACTAGTTTATAATACATTAATTTCATCCCACCTCTCCTACTGTGATGTAATATGGGGAAACTGTAGAAAGCGTCTTCAAAGCGATCTAAAAAAAAAAAATCATAATCGGGCAGCTCGCATGATAAATAATACCACGTGGGATTCGTCGGGAAGTTGCAACCTAAATAAACTTGGATGGAATACGCATGAAACTACGACTGACGTGTAGATGCGGGAGTGTGATTCTTTATAGTGAATACTGCTTCCTTTGCACCCTGAATGAAGTGTCGGCCGATTGATGATGTTGAATGGCACCTGTTGGATCAAAACAGAGAATTTCAAATTTTGTCTTTATCTTTTAAAAACAAAGAATATAAAAGAAAAGGCTGCATATTCACTTTTCCTTCATATTCTCGCAGTTTAATTATATATGCATTATTCCGCCTATAATAAGGATAGAAGTGGAGATTGGGGACGTTTCGCATAAATACCCATGGATGTGTGTGAGTGTGGGGGGGGGGGGGTAGAAAGAGAGAGAGAGAGAGATTTAACTGAGACTGCTCTGAAAAGAGATCGAGGAGAGCGAAACTAGTCGGCTCGAACGGGAGGCATGCTATAAGCGTTTTGTAATGGTGATAGTTGATAATTTTAAATTTCCCTATCTCAGCAAACGTCCGAGGCAGAAAGTGAACCTGAATAACTTTGATCGACAGAAAATCCTAGCTCAGATTCTCAAGCGACCCTGCCCCCCCCCAATGTTCGAAATACAAGACACATGTTTTCCACACAGTCACAGAGAGCCGCGAGTATCAATCATTCCTTTGGTGTTACCTGTCCAAATAATATTTCAACCTTCACAAGAAACCATGCGAACAGAACTTCAAGTGCAATTCGGCTTACCAACATTGAAGCCAATTTCGGGAGCTCCAGGCTAGGAGGGACTATACTACTGGCAAGGAACAGTTCCAGGTACTATAGGTCTTATTTCGTCTCCAAGGCCAAGGGCAAGGCGATTCAGCGGCGATATAAGTACGGGCTATACGAAAGAGAGAAAGAGAGACAATTGAATGAGGACTTGGCAAACAACTATCAAAAGGGACAACTAGACCTAGAGAAGAATTATTCATCAATATATGAAGACCACAACTAGACCTCAACCGCCAGGATTTCAAGGGGTGGGTGGGGGGGGGGGGGGGGGGGGTTAGCAGGCGAAGCGTGCGAAATCGGTGATGAGCACGCGAAACGTGCTTCCCAGGGGGGTGGGTGAGGGAGGGAGGTCAACTTCCCCCCCCCCCCCCCCCCCCCCCCTGCCTCGACCTCCTTGGCGAAGCGCGCTAGCTCTGAGCTTTTATAAATGCGATGCTTTGAACAAGCTCAGATGTATCGATGAAGATAAAAATATGAAAGTTCCCATGACCCGTGAATATTCGTCATATTATGCAAGCCTATGTGTGGAACGCACTGTCTTGCAAACAACTGGGATGACAACATCTAAGTTCTAACTTTTCTGTTACATGTACCTTTCCAACCATGTTCCCGTATATAGAAATATGCAAACCTGTGGGATACACAACCGGGATGCTTGATTGATCAAAAGATACATGCTTTTCACTTTCACATTTTCGACCCAAATGGCACCTGAAATTTTTAGCCTTATCTCTTCTTGTTTATTTGTGTGTCTGAAAATCTTCAGAGTATGTTCGTGAGCACCCCTTTGAAAGGTCCACTGCAACCCAAATGCAAGTTGATTTCTGTTGATGTGTACAGTAGGGATGCATACAACTCATAATTTGTTATTCAAACATCTAAATATGTTTTATAGATTTTTAAATATATTTTGAAATCATTTTCTCAAAAATATAACTCCACCCTAAAAAAATGCTCCAGACCCCATTCCTGCAGTGACATCATCTGTCAATCATTAGTGAGCTAAGGAGAGACAGTGGTATGTAGCTTTGCCAGAGATGACCACCTGTTCTAATGCATACATAGTAGTTGCTATGTCAGACATGCTGTAGCATCACCATCAGGAAAAGAGTGGTAATGAGGAGGTATTGTTCGAAAACATGCAATTCTATTGTGGGCATGCATTGTGCTGAGCTGGTTACATTCCACTATCTATTGTAGAATATTAGTGTAGCTGACTGATGATTGACAGATGATGTCTTTGCAGGAATGAGGAGCTTTTTTATTCTCTAGGGTGGAGCTTAGGAGGTTGGCAAAAGTATTTAAAAAAATATTTAAAAATCTATGAAACATATTTAGATGTCTGAATAACAAAAAATTACTTGTATGTATCCCTGCATATCAACAGCAAAAAACTTGCATTTGGGTTGCATTCGGTTGCAGGGGCCCTTTAAACAAAAACCTGGATCCGCAGTTACAGTAATGTATATAGAAAACCGTAGTTGTGAGATATGTTTGATTTGGTCGATTTACACATAAAGGGCATGCTAACATCTCAAAGGCTGTTCAAGTGGCTGAGCTACAAGGTGCTGCAAACCGATCTTTCAAAATTTGTAAACAATTAAAGGGCCCCTGCAACCAAATGCAACCCAAATGAAGCTATTTGCTGTTGATGTGCAGGGATGCATACAACTAATATTCTGTTAATTATTCAAACGTCTAGATATGTTTCATAGATTTTGTAAATGGTTTTTGAAATAAGCTCCACCCTAAAATAAAGCTCCAGATCTCATTCCTGCAATGACATCATCTGTCAATCATCAGTCAGCTACGCTAACATTCTACAGAAGGCAGTGGAATGTAACTTCCCCCATACCAGCTCAGCACATACATGCTGAAAAGAGACGTCAGCCTTCCTGGTTGGATCAGGAGTTGGTCTATAGCGGTAACGTCTACGGGCAGCTCTTTGTATTCGCCTACAAACTGACTTAAATATCGGACCAAGGTTCGAATCTCAGTCCCGTCTTTTGGATATGGTGCCGTTATAAGTTCGGTCCTAAATAATCACATAATATTTAGGCCTACACGTCTGTCAAAACTCAATGTCGAAACTCAATTACACACAATTGGTGAAATTGTGCCCATGCGCTTATGATTTCACTTTTAGAATAATAAATAATGATAAAACAAGGGAAATTATTAATTTTTCAGAAAGATCTCGCATTTTTCAAACGTTACAAAGAGTGGAAGAGAACATTGGCGGATCTTATGAAACATAAAGAAATAACAGCTGGCTTTCCATAAATATATGAAGTCTTATTTTTAGACCCTATGTTGTTGATATTGATGATGCTCAACCTTTTTGCACTTTTTATGCAGAAAGTGTGTCTATTTACTGTAAAGCACTGATAATTAATTATATAAGTATTTCTGAAATATCTTGTCATTCTATCTTTCATATTAAAACTTTTTTTATGGTAAATCATGTTTTTGCTACAATTATACCGCCTAATAATTGAGACTAGTTCAGTAAAGGTAAATAAATAAATAAATCATAAGGGTCGCCGATCGATACGTCAAGATGGCCTACGAAAGACGTTTGGTAAAATACGATAAATTCGCGTCCTTTAGTATTATATTCTTTATAGTTTTGATAAATATTTCGACTACATATGAAGCTTTAAGTCCTGACTATGCAAATGTGACAGATTCAATCGAACCAGGTTATTTATTTTCCAGATTTGCCTCTAAGTTATCGGCGCTGAATTTCAGAGTAGCCCGCCGCAGCAACACCAACACACTGCCCGACGGCAGCAGTCGCCGCCAGTGCAAGAGTCTGCTTCGAGAAGATATTGCGAGAGAAATTGGGCCATGGTCGAGTCATCTAGAGGAGCGGGGCCGCGGCACCCGAGAAAGACCAAGGGCCGCTGCATCTCAGCCTGCTAGCACAGTGGCGGTCATTCCTTCTTCTGTCTTCAATAATTCAGAGTTTCGTAAAATGATCAGGTCACATTGCAAGAGTGAGATCGGGTTCCCAGATTGCTATGGACAAGGCGGCAATGGGATACTCCACCAAGTTGTGGCAGACTACGCAAATTTTGCAAACGGATGGCTACCAAATTGCAACATCACAAGAGAATGTGTCAGGATGGCAGAGAGAGGTAGGACAGAAAGTTGGTTTACGTCGCGATGGACCCGGATATCTACCAACCGATCGATGAATCTTCCTGTCTGCTATGAAATAGATGATTTGAGAGAGTTGTCGCCAGAACGTGTGGATGGTTGGTGGTTTGACTTCTGCTGTTTCACTGGAGCCATTTGTGATCCGTTCACCCCTGCAGGATGGGGCAAGGTAATATGGCAGTTTGTTGTGTGCTGGGCAGGACGGCTCATATCTTATCAGACAAGAATTCTGGGCAAATTTAACGTTCTTTAGCTTTGCAGTGATACTGAAGATAGGATGAAGAATTGTGAGAAAAGTGATGACCTATTTAGCCTAGATCTATTATAGAAGACATATGGGCGCTAATGCACTTTCGTATCCAGCCCGCATTTCCAGTTTTAGTGAACAAATTTTTGTCAAAATGTCACAGAGTAATCACCAACATCTTTCACCTGAATTTGAATCACATCAGACAGAGGGAACACTCAATTACGGCTTCGATGTCGGTGTTGTCGCTCAGTACGGTATCTGTGTTGTCGCTCAGTACGGTCTCTCCGCTGTGTGCTTCATGCTCGATACTCTTAAACTGAAGGCAAGAAGCTAGCAATCAAAATTTAAGCAAAATATCCGAGGTGCTATATATGGTATCCTAGTTTATAGCACCCAGGATATTTTGCATACATTTTGATTGCTAGCTTCAGTTTAAGAGTATCTAGCATGAAGCACACAGCGGAGAGACCTTCCTGAGGTTGAGCGACGACACCGACATCGAAGCCGTAATGGAGTTTTCCCTCTAAATTAAAATTCAGATGCAAGATGCGATACATGTTGGTGATTATTCTGTGAAATTTTGACGAAAATTTGTTCACTAAAACTGGAGATGCGGGCTGGATACGAAAGTGCATTAGCGCCGACATATGGATTGAAATGTACTGTGTAGTCATTATTATAGTCAAAGTCCAAAGAAAGATAAACACTATCAAATTTGTATAATTATGCATGCATATCAAAAGTGTGCATTAATGTCATGCCAGCTGCGAAGTCTAGTCAATTTACTGAACCGGGCTGGCCAAAAAATACATGAAAAACGGACAACGCTTTGTGCCGACAGCCTGTCAAAATATCTCCCCAAAATTAAAATTGTGAAAATAACGCAGCGTAGCATAGCACATTATTAGAAAGCTACAAGATGTACCGTATATAATGCATATTGGCGTAAATATTCACATTTGAATGACATGCGCCGTTCAAACCAATCCACAAATAACGTGTAGAAGTGTACATTCTCATCATCCATGTAGTTGGCTCTTCCCATAGTACAAGATTACATGTAGCTAGTTGTTTGTACTTCACTTTACTTCACATTAAAAACAAATGTCATGTATAAATTCATACTGTGATGTAAAAATGGAAAGGGTGGCAGCAGAGGCGTCAGAACATTGGGCTCGGACAATGGATTGGAGGGGCATCTTTTGTCTGCCAGACAAAACGTTCTGGTGCATCTGGTTTGCAGTTTCTCAAAATCAGGAAGGTCATAAATAAAAATAGCAAGGTAACTAAATAAATCAAACATTGAGTTCTTTTTGAAAAATTAACAATTTCAGCATTTTTTTTCTTCTATGTGTTTTGTAAGCACACCTCGAAAAAGAAGAAGAAAAGAAGTATATATACCGGGTCGGTATCTCTTTTATTGGGCAAAAAACAATTGTGTAAGACTCTTTAAAAAAGTCTCTAAGACTACTCTTAAAGTACATGAACATCTATCTTTACCTGAATCAACAATATGTAAACTAACTTAAAAAGACTTTTAAATTTGATAGAATGATGGAAAATTGAAATGTAGGCTAAGTCTCCCTTGCAATTTATTATTTTCTTTTTATTTTTATGTGAAAACAAGTATGTTGGTGTAAACAGCACAGGAGAAACAGCAGAATTTCATTTATTTGGTTCACCTTGATTTTTTCAAGTCCTGTTGTTCATTTACCGTGATGATCTGAGAAACAATACAACCTACATGTATGTGGATTCTGTTTCCTAATCCCCCCCAAAAAAATTAAAAGGCTATTTAAATATTGAAGAAAAAAAATTTATACATTTCATGCTATCACAAATATCTTATGTTTACAAAAATTACAAGGATATTCATGCATAAATTTAGTATTTAGGTCAGATACTCCAGATGCTAAATATACCTTTAAAATTTAGTGTTTACATGTATGTCTTATCTAACAAAATATACCTGTGTGCTTGTAATTGTGTAGGCCTACTCAACAAAATACACTTTTCTATTTACTTTAAGTTATTAGACTCAAATTTAATTGTACTTTTCTATGTATATATATATTTGCTATCTTCAGCTGCTTGTAATGGACCCTGCTTCAGCATACCAAGTATCTCAGCATCTGAGCATCCTACATAACTCTACATGCTCTACAGATGGCAGAAGATCAACTGGAGAGTCCGGTCTGAACAGCTGTGTGGTCGATATCATCGGTGCTTGGAATGTGTTGAGTGGACCAACAGTAGCAAAGGTAGTGTGTACAAGCAGATCTATATATCCTCCACTCTTCAATGTAGCATACCTTGTTTGTAATTGAGTACATGAGAGGAAAAATTGCTGAACTCCATCAAAACAGTTGATCAGTTTTCAAGAGAAACTCCAAAATTTTGATGAATTTACATTGTAAGAAACAGAATGCTTGTCATGTTCATGTATCAGATATCATTCCTACTGCATATGTGCTGTATTAAAAGTTAACTCCAAAGATTAAAACATTCTCTCTCAGAAACTTATCAAAATACTAATTTTGTCTTTATTGGAGGTAGACCCTTCTTCCTCTCATGTGTTCAATTGTGGAGAAGGGGTGCAATTTCATGTAATTCACTATTTTTATGCCTCCGCCCACCGAAGGTGGGTGCCGGAGGCATTATGTTTTCGGGTTGTCCGTCCGTGCGTCCGTCCGTCCGTCCCACTTCCCGTTACCGCGATATCTGAAGAATCATTTGAGGTAGGAACCTCAAACTTGGTACTAGTATGTATCCCCATACGAAGATGAACTGATTAGATTTTGGGGTAAGTAGGTCAAAGGTCAGAGGTCACAGAGGTCAATTTACATGAAATTACATAAAAATTCTTGGTTTTTAGCACCGTTACCACGATATCTCAAGAACTGTTCGAGGTAAGAACTTCAAACTTGGTACTAGTATGTTTCCCTATACGAAGATGAACTGATTAGATTTTGGGGTAAGGAGGTCAAAGGTCAGAGGTCACAGAGGTCAATTTACATGAAATTACATGGAATTACTGGTTTTTAGCACCGTTACCGCGATATCTCAAGAACTATCTGAGGTGAGAACTTCAAACTTGGTACCCCCATAGAAAGATGAACTGATTAGATTTTGGGGTAAGGAGGTGAAAGGTCAGAGGTCACAGAGGTCAATTTACATGAAATTACATGGAATTCTTGGTTTTTAGCACCGTTACCGCGATATCTCAAGAACTGTTTGAGGTGAGAACTTCAAACTTGGTACCAGTATGTATCCCCATAGAAAGAGGAACTGATTAGATTTTGGGGTAGGTAGGTCAAAGTTCAGAGGTCACAGAGGTCAATTTACATGAAATTACATGGAATTAGTGGTTTTTAGCACCGTTACCGCGATATCTCAAGAACTGTTTGAGGTGAGAACTTCAAACTTGGTACCAGTATGTATCCCCATAGAAAGAGGAACTGATTAGATTTTGGGGTAGGTAGGTCAAAGTTCAGAGGTCACAGAGGTCAATTTACATGAAATTACATGGAATTAGTGGTTTTTAGCACCGTTACCGCGATATCTCAAGAACTATCTGAGGTGAGAACTTCAAACTTGGTACCAGTATGCATACCCATAGAAAGATGAACTGATTAGATTTTGGGGTAAGTAGGTCAAAGGTCAGAGGTCACAGAGGTCAATTTACATAAAATTACATGAAATTACTGGTTTTTAGCCTCGTTATCAAATATTTCTAGAAGCGTTTGAGCCATCAACTGAATTTAGGCGGAGGCATATAGGAGACGCAGTCGCATTCATCTTGTTCATATCTTGTTCTGTCAGTTGGGGTCTTGTAAGAAATAGTAAATCACACCCGTTTCTGAAAAAATAATTACTCAGTAAGAGAGGGTCTATTTTTCAGCTGATCAGAATTTGCTTAAATTCAGTTTCATATCTGCAGAAAAGATAGGGGCTCCAGGGTGATTTCGTCCTTCAATGGAAAAAAAAATATCCCTTTGAAATAATTTCTGTAAGTAATATTGTAAGTAATGCATAGAATTAGTGTGCTACATGTACATGTATGTATACAAAGTCTACATGAACATGTACATGTCTAGTCGGACTTTACAGTAGCCCTCCAAATATGTTTCATTTTACACCTCTCTTTTATCTTGCAGATCCGGTCAGATGCCATAGCAACACTTGTCCGATGTAGCCCAGACCTGTGGATGAATCCCGTAGGGTAAGAATCTCTGGAGATCCCAAACTTGATAAAAGTGTGAAAAGGGTTATGTTTGTTGCCATCTAAAGTTTGATATTTAACTTCAGAGTATCAAAATGCACAAATTATTTTAAAGTGTACCAATCTCCTGAAAAAATAAATAGTGTACAGCTACAAATGTAGAAAGTATAAAATCAGCCTCGGAGAACTTTATCTCGCATTCTATACATGTAGGTCAACAATTAAGGAGTATGAAGGAAATAAAGGATAACATGAAAATGCTCGCGTGGAACTGAACTCCGAGTTTGGTTCAGCGCGAGCCCTTGTACGGGTGCGTCGAGTAGTCTACTCACGAGTCGCTTTTACACTTATAGAGAGTGTACATGTAATTACAATTGCAATAGGGTCTCTTTATAGAATCAATATTTGAAATCCATATTATAGTATAACGACATGGAACTCCTAACATACAGAGCTAAATATGTTTGGGTACCCTTTAATATCAGACAAATATAACAAAACATGAAATCATAAAAGTAAGTTTGATAACATGGAAATACATCAATAGTAAAGCAAATAAAAGTCAAATTGGTGAAACAAGATTATTAAAGGGATCGACAAGTCGCAATCTATGGGGGCTTTTACAGTTGGCTGCTCCTTTCTCTGGATCAAAGGTCAAAGCGACTTCAATTTATCGTGCGCAGCGAATAAAAGTTCGCACAGTGACCCAAATTTGAGTAAACAAGATCGCCCGTTCTTTATTCCAGTATTTGAATCTCATTGGTCGGTTGCGTATGGAGGGATTCGAGTTAACGATCGCGCGAGGAATCCTGCAATAACATTCATTCGGTAGCGCACGATTGGACCTGATTGTATCCGAATTTGCCCGAGTCAGGCCAACTGGTCAGGCCCATGGATTACGACTTGCCACTCCCTTTAAATTTGTAAAAAAGTTGGGAATTGCAGAGATTTTTTATTGTAGTAGGAAAGTTATCCTTGGTACATGCATATTGGACGGTAGAAACATACATGTACACGCAAGATTCGTTAACTATATATTTTAGGCATTACAAAAATACATGGTTAGAAACATGTGGAGGGTGCACAGGAACCACCCCTTCCTACTAGTGAACTAAGTCATACAGGTAATCAACATTTTATGGTTCTATTTGTATAGATTTAAAGTGACGTTCTTCTGTTGTCAATTTTTCAGTACCTTTGAAGCGATGTTGAACAAGCTGACAGCATCGGAGATCCAGACGGTCCACTCCATGTTTGATGCCCATATCATGGCACAGAAAGGATCGACTTCTCCTCAGGTTATGAACTCCCATTCCAGTGGTAGTTCTCCCATCATGGTGGGTGTCTGCATAGGCGTAGCTTTATAAAACTCATTTCCAATACCAGCTGCCAAACTTTAACAATTTTGCTCACAGCCAATGAAATGCAATTTAGTAGCTTACATATATATAATAATAATAATAATGATAGTGGGTGTTCTTGTATAGCACACATGCCTGTCAGACTTTACACTCTTGGTGCTCCACAATTATTGTATCCCCCGGCAGTATGCCGGAGGATACTTTGGATTCAGCAGCGTTTCGCCGCCGCCGCCGCCGCGTCACATTCTTGTGTGCGCTCTAGCGGTCACATTTCTCGACGAATTTCTTTCAGACTTCCTGTGGACGTGTATCTTGGTAAAATCTGGACCCCTATAGTTTCTGGTGATGCTGCCCCCAGTGTTCCGTCTTTTATAGGGTCAAAGGTCATATTTTGATAGATGTCTTGTGTGTACTCTTGTGTGCGCTCTGGCGGTCACATTTCTCAACGGATTTCGTTCAAATTTTGCATGAAGGTGTCTCTTGGTGTAATTTAAAAACCTATAGTGTTTGGTGATGCTGCCACCAGTGTTCCGTCTTTTATAGGGTCAAAGGTCATACTTCAGGGCATGGCGTAAGTGCACTCTGCAGGCCACATTTCTCAACGGTATAATCTACACATGTTTAATTTTTGGTGATGCTGCCCTCATTGTTCCGTCCTTTATAGGGTCAAAGGTCATTTTTCCATTTCTTGCACTCTTACTTCTGCATTTCTCAACGGATTTCGTTCAAATTTTGCATGAAGGTGTCCCTTGGTGTAATCTAAAAACCTGTACTTTTTGGTGATGCTGCCACCAGTGTCCCGTCTTTTATAGGGTCAAAGGTCATACTTCAAGGGATGGCGTGAGTTCACTCTGCAGGCCACATTTCTTGATGGATTTCTTTCAAATTTTGTATGGAGATGTATCTTGGTATAATCTACACATCTTTACTGTTTGGTGATGCTGCCCTCATTGTTCCGTCCTTTATAGGGTCAAAGCTCATTTGTCCCTTTTGTGCACTCTTACTTCTGCATTTCTTGACGGATTTCATTCAAATTTTGTATGGAGATGTATCTTGGTATAATCTACACATATTTAATTTTTGTGATGCTGCCCTCATTGTTCCATCCTTTATAGGGTCAGAGGTCATTTTTCCATTTCTTGCACTCTTCTGCATTTCTCGACGGATTTCGTTCAAATTTTGCATGAAGGTGTCTCTTGGTGTAATCTAAAAACCTATAGTTTTTGGTGATGCTGCCACCAGTGTTCCTTCTTTTATAGGGTCAAAGGTCATACTTCAGGGCATGGCGTGAGTGCACTCTGCAGGCCACATTTCTTGATGGATTTCTTTCAAATTTTGTATGGAGATGTATCTTGGTATATCTCTCAACACATTTCTTTCAAATTTTATATGAAGATGTGTCTTAGTGAAACCTACACATCTAAATTGTTTGCTGATGCTACCCCCACTGTACCACTTTCTATACAGTCAAATGTCATATTCAGGTTGTTGTTAGGGTCAAATGTCATATTTTCGTTGCATGCATTCTGGAGGACACATTTGTTAACTCATTTCTTTCAGATTTTGTATGTAGGTCCATTATAGATTACACCTCTACAGTTTTTGGTGATGCTGCCTCTAGTGTTCCGTCTGTCATAGGATCAAAGATCATATTTTAGTGGATTGCTTATGTGCGCTCTGAGGTCATATTTCTTCCAAATTTTCTATAAAAATGCATTATACTCTAATCTGCACAAATCGTTTTGGTATTAAATGCTGCTCCTAGTGTTGACAATATTCCGGGCCACTGGCGGCAATTTCTACACCATCCTTTTGTTTGAGGGAGGGGATGGGGAGGGTCTTTGTCCCTCCTTCAAATCGCTGCCACTGCCGGGGAATACATTTCGCATTGCGCGGCACCAGCAATGCACATTTCTAGTTACCCTGGCTTTAGCATGGCTGCTCTTACGGCACTCTAGCTTTTCAAGGAATGAATTCCTACCAGGTACCAATTTACCTCACCTGGGTCAAGTGTGGCAAATGTAGATTAATGTCTTGCCAAAAGACACTAGCGCTGGGCCAGGGATTTGAGCCCTGTACCTTGTGGTTCACAGTCCGGGGACTTATCCACTAGACCACAACACCTCCCTCTATAAACTGAATTAACTACCGGTAATTATTGATAACAGGTTTTATGAAACATGGCCAGTTTTCCCTATGGCCACTGCACAAACTATTACCTGACTATGGCTGGATTTTAAAGAACTTGCTACAGGCTTATACCTCTGTCACACCGCCAAACTGAGTCCACACCGACCCCAAAACCCACCGATTCTTGGCCGTTCAGAGTAAAGTAATATTTTTGTTTGATCTGTTGTTGGTTTAGGGACGATGTCATTGGTTGAGGTATAACATGTAGATTGAAATCGTGAGATATGTGAAATTCTTTCTGATTTAGTTCCTGAATGTTCAGGTATTGGAATTATGGTGTATTGTGAAGCGTCTTGTCAAAGAAAAGAAAGGACCAACAAACTGGGAGTCGTAATCACATCACGCTAGTCACACAACTACATTGTACCAGCTGCCAACTGATTTGCAGTTGAATTGGCCTTTTCCTCAAACTGGAAGGCCAAAATACCCCCAAATTTTATACTATATGTATTCCATCTTCTAGACATATGTATCTCAAGTGAAAGTATGCTTTGACAAGTTTGACATACCCTTGTCAGGCTAATTTCTGGACATCTCTTTCAAATGAAACTTGTATTAATTTTGTAACATACTTTCTGTGGGATTGTCACTAATTATGATTTCTAGGACAGGACGCTGTCCAAGGTAGTAATCTGACACCTGATCTTATAATCATGTTACCACAGAAACGGCACGAGTTTGAGATGACCCCCAGGGCTGTGTCAGGGATCGTGGTGGTGATTATCCTCATCTTCCTCAGCATCCTGGTAGGGGCATGGGCAGTCTACCAGAAGGTCCAGTCCTGGCGACACCCCAGGAACCACATTCAGTATGCTCCCATCGTCATGCAGGATGACTTCCTGGATGGTGGGAGTCAGGAGGAGATGGAGACGGTTGGCTCCTGGAGTAGAGTGGAGGATCTAGGTCCGGACTCCGATACAGAGGCGAGTCGTTGGGGTCGTGGAGGGGGTGGGGCTGGGTGAGAATGGGTTATGGAGTGTCACCTGGGGATACTTGAGCAAAAAGTGGTTAAACACAATTCCAGAAATCAAATAAAAGTCTCAAATGCACGTTTTGATTTATTTTATTTATACAGGGTAACATTGTAAGTTTCAGAACTTCTTTCCGCAACAGCTCTGTCAGCATTTACTATGCACATGACAATATTTTCAAAGATTGTTATACGGAAAAAAGAATATAATCCCTTGTAGAAGTTAAAAGCAAAGAATTAAATTAAGTTACGTATATACAAAATACAGATTTGAAGACAAACTGAGAATAATTAGATTGAAGAAAAATGTTAAAGTTTGGAAATACACACAACAAAACCAACATACAAAGAAAAACAAACACCAATCAAAAAAAAAAAATAGAAACAAAGAAATTAATTAATTTACATATATACAAAATACAGATTTGAAGACAAACTGAGAATAATTAGATTGAAGAAAAATGTTATTGAAGTTTGGAAAAACACACATCAAAAGCAACATACAAAGAAAAACAAACACCAATCAAAAAAAAAATAGAAATGATTTAAGAGTAAACTTAACCTTACTGTACAAAGATAACATTAAAAATGAGTGATTTGGAAACACTCTAGAAAATAACAACATATTCCGGTATTGATCATATTCATACCTAAACATTTTGATGATGACATGTAGATCAACTATTAATTTGGGTTATTCAGTGACACCTTAAAAGCTTTCAATGACCGACTATTTCTTTGAATCACACTAAGGCTGTTCCATTCTGTACATCCCATGTATTCAAATGTACGACTAGCAGCACTGTTAAATAATCTTAATGTATTATATTAAAGGCCAAGTCCACCCTAATATCAAGTTGATTTGAATAAACAGAGTAAAATTAAACAAGCATAACAGTAAAAATTTCACTGAAATCGGATGTAAAATAAGAAAGTGAACCGATGATGTCATGCACTCACTTTTCCTTATGTATTTTATTATATGAAATATCATATATTTCATTTTTTTGCTTCAATAATGTAAAACATGGTTTGACTCCATATGGAACATGTAAAATCATCATTATTGTAACTTATTTTCATACAAGGAAGGGATTCTTTATTATCACATCTATAAAAATTGAAATATTTGAAATTTCATATAATAAAATACATAAGGAAAAGTGAGTGTGTGACATCATCGGTTCACTCATTTGCATACCGCCCATGCTATGCATATCACTGTTTCATAAAATAATGCAAAACTTCAAAATGCCATAACTTTCTTATTGTACATCCGATTTCAGTGAAATTTTTACTGTTATGCTTGTTTAATTTTACTCTGTTTATTCAAATCAACTTGATATTAGGGTGGACTTGGCCTTTAAGAGAACCACTAATTTGGAATCTTTTGTCAAACGAATGAATCGGTCTGGTGAACAAATATTTCAAGAAATCGGGTCCGAGGTCATTAATACATTTATACATGTGGATCATTTTCTGTTGATTCCATCGAATTGGTAAAGATATTGATAAGATAATAGTGTTTTTTTATTTTTGTATAGCTCCCATGTGCATCATGAGGTGACCTTTGCTGGTGCTCCATTATTATTATTACCATGGTTTTATAACTGAGTGGTCAATCATAACAGGTTTTCATTTTAGTGGCAAATGCAGGTGTCTTGCCAAAGGACATCGGTTCCAGGCGCAGATTGGAACCATCAACCTGTAGATTGAACATCAAGTGAATGAATCACTATACCCTAATCCTTTGTATATAGAACCCCTTGTATATAGCTTTATTTTACTGTAAGTTCAACTTTTGTAACATTTCCACAACACTTTGTAACAAAGTTTTAAAACATTTAGATTTATAGGTAATTTCAAGTTTATTTGGATCAAAGTAATGTCGGCTCAGTCATCACAGAGCCATCAGAAAATGAGATATTTATAATTGCTGGTGATGTGTTACTATTTTGAAAACCAGACACTTTAGTGTATTATCAAGAGTTCCATTTTCGTGGCAAGAAATTTTCACAAATTGCAAAACTTTGATATATATTGCAATTCAGTCATTTTGCCTTTGAGGAGGCGTGACGGTTCATTGGTAGACCAATGGTCTGGTAACTGAAGGACCAGGGTTCAAAACCTAGTGGATGCACTAGTACTCTTTGGTAAGGCATTAATCCTCATTGCCAAGTCCCTCAGAGAGGACTTAAAGCCGTCAGTTCCCTGGTTGCTTACAAGTACATGTATACACAGTTTGTTTTTTTAGCAGTCAGGTAAAAAAAAAAAGAATAAATAAATCATTTTGTGGACCACCTGCTGTATTTGTTTCATGCACACTTCAGTGTCTTGTTCTATAGTATGATGTAAAACCTTGCTGAATATATTGTTCCTATAAATACTCTGAAAATGTACTATAAATAGTTCTACCTTTTATTTCTTTCCACCAATATTTTCAATCTCAGTAGAAATTTGGAATTATATGGCTGTACATGTATATCTTCTCAGGTAAAACGAGATTGCAATTTCTCTAGGACATTCATTGAATTTTGAGAAAGCATGCTTGATGAATCTTCTTTAAATCTCTCAAACACCTTTTCATTTTCATTCAATATGCATTTGCAATAGCTTTCATCCTGAGTTATCTCAAAGTTTGGTTTTCTTAGAAAATTGGCTTGGATGATACATGTACATGTAAGCATAAAAATCAGTGAAACATAGGTGAAAGTTTGAATTAATTCGAACAGAGAATAAGGAAGTTATGCATTTTTAAAAGTTGGGAGCACTAATGATATGGAGATCCTAGCATTGGCAATGCAGTCATGATGTGTGATGTCATACGTCATCCCATTTGTTACATGCATGTACGTAAATAACTCAGAGTATGCCTTTTCTGAACTCGTACACGTGTACATGTATATGTATTTTGAAACAGAATTTTTTGTGTGGGAGGAGATGTAAAAATATGTTGCATGTATCGTGGACAAAAAGTCTGTTCTGTTATGCACAAAGGGAGGTTTTTTTTTTTAACCCTTTCAAGGCCGACGGGACTTTTCAGTCCCAGATCAGGCTAAGCTTGTTTGTAAAAAAATGCCATGCATTCTTCACCCCTTTCCTGTCTGATGGGACTTTTGAGTCCCTATTCAGTGATTTAATTAACACTACATTTTTTTCCACTTTTTAAAAAATTTCTGTCATATTTAGTATGAAAATAGTGCAGAAAAAAATCACAGAACATATCTGAACATTTCACCATAATTTGGGATTGAAAGGGTTAAATATTGTTTGTAGACACCAAATGGGAGAGTTCTCCATGTATGACTTCACACATAATGACGGCATTGCCAATAGGATATTCCCCATAACATTAGCGATCTCGGCTTTCAATCATCCATAACATTCTCATTCTTTAGTCCGATCTTTCTGCTTCTACTCAATCCAGACTTTCATGAAAAGTTAATTCCCCCTTTGAACTCAAAAGGCTGAAGTATTCAATGTTTTTAAGCTATGCATTCCATCTTGGTTACTGGCAGCTAGAAGGAAAAATGATTTCCGAACAACAAGAGACAGTATAGTAACCTCAGAAAGACATATTTATAAAATTATAGATGTATATTTTACATGTAAGATAATACAGTGCAATAGTAGATTTTTCTTTGGACAAGCATGCCATGACTATTTCTATAGACAAGATATAAGTAAAGAATATACACGTATGTATATTAAATGGTGTATCAAAATCACAACATATTGTGGAAAGAAGTTTATTATCATTTTTAATAATGGAATGTATTATTCTTGTGCTGAAATGAGCTATAAGTGTGCCATTTATATAAACAAAAATTTACAATCACCTGTATACACACTTTTATACTCCTTTATAGAATTTTGTGCTGAAATAAGGAAATAATGCTCATGTACTACAATTTTTTTCTTTTGGAAACCGGTATCGTGTTTCCTTGTTCATGCCAATACTGCTTTATACTATGTGCAATTGCCGTCTTGTCAAAATTTTAGGAAATTTATATATTTTCTTTCCATTAGAACGTTTCAATTAGAAGACTAGGAAAAACATCACTATGTATGGGCATGAAAGTTTATTTGTATTGTTTTTTGGAGGGGGGGGGGGGGGGGGGGAACTACCGAACTCTCACAATTCCATAGGCTTAATACAGAGCCCATGCGTTTCCCATAGGCGATGGGTTAAAGTTAATTATTCCCACAAAAGACATGATACATGTTGAATTGTATGGTTATACAGTCAAACCTGCTTTAGCGACCACCTGTCTATAAAGACCACAATTTTTGTTTCCCTTGAAAAAGTGTTTCTCATTGAAGTGCTTATTAAAGGAACCTGTACATAAAGACCACCTGCTCATAAAGACCGCTTTTCTTGTCTCCCTTGAGTGGTCTTTATAGACAGGTTTTACTGTAGTAGTTCTTGCCTGTATTATTTCAACCTGAATTGTTATGCTCCAATGGTAAATACAGTCAAACCTGTCTTAGTGGCCACCTGTCTATAGCGGTCACCTGTCTATAGTGGTCACTTATATTGCCTCCCTGTAGCAAGGTATATGTGTCTTAGAACCTGTCTATAAAGGCCACCTGTCTACAGTGGCCACTTTTTCTGTTTCCCTTGGGTGGCCTTAATAGACAGGTTTGACTGTATAGGCAATTCCGCAGTAACGGAAGGATGGACATTCAGACACATTTTACTAACTTCATACCATAACTACAATTCTTTTTTTGTAATGGTAGAACATTTCAAACATCAGAGATGAAAGATTAGATCAACTGCCTTTGATTTTCAAAAGAACCAAACTGTTATTGTCAAGCAGTAATGGAATTTGCATATTAATGAGGTCGGTAACGGAAGGACATAAGAAACTGGAATTTCCCTAATGCAGATCTAGATTCTACCTCGTTTTGCTCTGAATAGTTTAAAAATAATTTCGAGTTGACACTTCGTAGTCCATGTGTATGGAAATATTGCGTGTTGAGAGCCAGAAGGGCATTAACTCTGTGTGTTAAAACATATGAGTTAACGCCCTTCTGGCTCTCAACACACGATATAATGTGTAAAAAGTTGAAAGGCCTTTTGTTCAAAAATTAATTTACATGTTTATCAACTTGCAGTTTTGGAAAACGGGTCTCATCACACTGATAGATTCAAAGCATTAAAAAAAAAAAGGATGTGGGAACTTTGCTCGAAGGTCGTTCTAGTATATGTGTTTTTTTCCATGTATGATATTCATTGTTAAAGGTGATCAAATATGCAATCAATAATTTTGTGTAGAGGCTCTTACATACATGTATATTGCAGTTTAGCTGTTAGGGTGTAAATTTCCTTTGTGATATTATTGACTGCTATTCAAAGATAGAGTTGAGTTCTGGTCATACATTTGCTCTGTGAAAGAAACTGTCTCAAAGCAATTTGGGAAAGGTTGATCATGTATACATATGAATTTGTATGCACTGTGAGGTTTTCGAATCATCAAAATGATAAAAAAAAAATTGACCCAATCTCACAAAAAAGCACATGCATGGCACACAGAAATGGGTATATGGGACTGCAGACACATGTGGCATGAATGTTCAGCCAGAACTCTTCAGCTATTTCTCGTCACATATATCAAATATGATGGCATTTGAGGAGCCAATCCTTTTCAGGGGACATTTCTACCATGATGTTTTTACAAACTGGCATAAAAGGAATGAGAAAGCTCAATAATTATTTTTCACCTTTCCCAGAACTCCACCTTCCTTTTGATATAACAGATATGGTATGATTCATTCATGGGCAATTTATAAATCAGTATAGCAGTATAATACTACATAACTCTTATTATAACATGATAATTTTGCCAGTCTCAAATCCATGTTTTTTGTTGTTTATTTATCTTTTTTTTTTTTTTTTACCCACTAACATAAGATATAAGTTTTCATTTTCAAGAAACAATATCTTTGATCCCATTAGGCAAGTAACCATACATACATGGTTGTGTATGTAACTTTATTTTTGTCATGTAGTTAATGGAATATAAGTACAGTGTATATTCTGAAACCATTCGTGATCATTAGATTCATTTGACATTTAGCATTCCAACCAGTTGCCAGTTGACAAATATTTGTCCATATTTCGAAAAGAAGCAGATTTGGTAGCTATATTTTGTAATGAGTGTATGATGAATGAACAATTATAATTTTTAGTTTAGCTTTGTGGAAAAGTGAATGATTACTGTAATTATATAAAACAGTTGTAAGTTAGGAAGTAGTATACATGGAACAAATGTCATCATTATTTGCTTTATAATTTAGACAGAGGCAATGGCAAGTTGACAATGGTAATTTCAGTAGAATACTACAATGTCATGTAATCCTATATGTAACCCCCATAAAGTTCTGCAATTCAAGTTTGAGGGGTAATTTATCTCTTGTTGCTTCTTGATTATACATGAATGTGGTATCATTAGAAAACCTGATTATTTCCCTTTACAATGGTGTGTCTTATGTAATGCCTTTGCAATTATGAAATGCGTTGTCCTTCTGAATATGCAGCAAGGTCAAAAATGAAATGTTGCAAAATTCGTTGCTTTCCATAAGTGCACTCCCGTTTGTTTTGAGGATGGATTGAGTTTGAATGACGTTGATGTGGTGATGCGCGAAAGTCCACACATGGTGTATTCTCATCTGCATACGTGGATGGAAGTTGTTTGGAAAATTTTTGAGCCTCGTTTAAATATTTCAGGTTTAAGATGTTGCTTTCATTTCTTGTTAAAGTTATGAAAGTTGAAATATGTCTGCATGCACTAATTTGGGATTAATTACACATTTTTAGTTTACTTTCATTCGAGATTTTCAACTTTTCCAAATTTCATCTCAATCACGCATGCAAACAGTGTAAGCACACTTTCTTTACAACACAAACCATTCCATCCAAACTAATGACAAAACAATGAAGACGCACAGAATCTCTCTCTCTCTCCTTCTTTTAATGAGAAATGGTTACATCTCAGTAAGTCAGTAGCGGTACTTGCGCTCACCCCAAACCTGGCCGCAACATCGTTTTGGGGTACACCAGCTTGGAGCTGTCCAATGTGATTGGGCCTTTAGGAGATTCGATAAGAGTTGCATCTTTACATCTTACAAATGACAACTCGGTAAACTGCAGCTCTACCTCACACAAACATTATTCAAAGCAAATTTAATCTTCCAAACAAAAGAGGATAACATCATTAATGGCTTTGGACTTCACCAATGACACATTTTATCCTTTAAAGAAAAGAACAGTACATCATTGACATTCATGCAAGACATACACTGTCACATCGGCACTCTTCAAAACACATTTCATCTTCAAAAGAAATGGGGACATTTTGCACCATTTCACTTCTGACTTTGCCTTTATATTCAGAAGTACTGCACATTCCATGAGTGCATAATCGCGGAAAATGAAATGGCACATCATTGTAAACAGGAATACTCAAGTTTTTCCATTATACCAATTTTCTTTTTTCATAGATCAGTAACAAAAAAGATATCATCCCACAAACTTGAATTGCAGAACTTTTTTGAGGGGTTTATGTGTAATATTTTATTCCTGTCAGTATTATGTTGTTGATGAATTGTGTTGAAACGCTAGCCTCAGTTATTGTGTTATGTGTGTTGTACAAAATCTTGTTCCCAATATTTTTATATGATTATAATTATGATGTGATATGGTATTATCTTTAGAAAGAAAAAAATCACTCTGACTTGTAATATGATCTTACCCACATGACAAAAAAAATGGAATATTCCAAGTTTTGTCCCAATGTGAAGTGTTGTAGTTGGTTTCAGTACTTATTTATGAAACAATTTTTTCGCAAAAGTATTGGTACTTTTACAGTATGTGTAAAAATCTTACTTATGAAAAGAAATAAATATAATTTGCTGTGAAAAAATGAAAATGATGTTGGTATCATTTCTTTCTATTATTTAGGAATATTGCTTCATAAAACAGATATTTGAGTTATACACTTATGAGTCAGTTAAATGTTTCTACTTATTTGGTTGGGTCAAATCTTTTTACATACAAATACACATAGAAGATACAAGGATGTATCTTTTCTTCTGAAAGTTCATGAATGAAACTGAACTGTTGACTTTTGAAATTTAAACGATCAAATAAGGGTGTATGTAATCAATTTGTGAGCATTAAAATCAAAATTCTAAATTTCAAATGTATCGTTTTGACTGAAAGGTGAAGGCAGGACACAATTTATGCCAAAAAGGGTCGAGTTTTGTTATGATACATTGACAGAAATATGCAAGATGAAATGATAATTGACACCAACGAAACTTGGGTTTTGGAGGGGGGGGGGGGGGAGGTTCAATCTGGGGAAAATGGTCTGATATTTGCATGTCGTCCAAATATATGAAAAGCAATAGGAAAAAAAGTCGCTTATTACAATTTCACAAATATATTTACTATGATACGTATATTTATATTTACATCTATAACATTGCTAATATATTTATTACATTTTGTAACGTTTATCATTACATTTCATTTACATTTATATGTACATCTATAAGATCGATATTATATTTATAACAGTTAAAAATATAGTATCGCCAATAGCCGCTTATTTTTCAGACCTAAGCGTAGGTCTCAAAAAGTTGCGCGGGGAACTATTTGCAAGGCGGGGCGTGTGGGGGGGGGGGGAGGGGCGGCGGTAAAGTGTATATCGTCTGTTGAGAGCCAGAAGGACGTCATCTCTGTGTTAAATCTTATGAGTTAATGCCCGGCCTTCTGGCTCGAAGCAGACGATATATTGATGTATTTTGGCCCGGGAGGAGGCCGGGCAGGGGGTTGGAGTAAGTGCCCCTGCCGTAGGTGACACCGGGGTAGTGATTCAAGTAAAAAGGGGGATCTACGAGGATCGTCACAACGAGGGTAGTCCAAACCTTCATTGAGTTGCCTTCCATTTTTGGTGACAGCTACATGGTTATAGCGACTTGTCCACCTGTCGAGTATATCTATTAGGTCAAACCTCCATCGAGTTGACAGTTGTGCCGATTGTTCATCCGTCGAGTAGGCCTACTTTGACGTGGTATATGAGGAAGTCGAATATTAACATTTCATCCGGTTGGACATAGTGGAAGCTGATAACAGATTCTGAACAACAGTCATGCCCCTGCGGGAAAAATGTAAACGAGATAGATCACAGAAATAAAATTAAAAGTATTTTTTGTGTCAGTTTTGTACAGTGTGGAAAATGATGGTTAACCTATTTTCTTTATTACGAACGCAGGTTTTTTTTCTTTCCTTTTTTACAATTTATTTCACAAGCCCCCGTCATTCATATCATATATTTCATATCATATATTTCAGATACATGTACAAACAAAGCGTCCTTTTTTTGCTAGCTTTGCTCGCTTGCAAAATTTAGAAATGAAGGATTTTTGTATTGAAGCGTGCATACACAAATATGCTAGGTCCAAACGAATCGAGCAATGACTAGTTTATTTATTGTGGAGTCATACTCATTATCCTGTACAATGCGTTTGTTGTACATATTACAGGAAAAAAATTCACCACCAAGAGCACATGTACTGCCCTTTGACTTGTCTTAGGCCGAGTTTTCCTTTAATTAATTATTTATTCCTTGTATTATATAAATACATGTATTTATAAGCAACATACATACCCGAGAGACGTTATACTTTGAATATTCATGCAGCCAATCTAGGGGATTCGTACTGTCATCCACGAAATAACCCAGATTCGTCGGAATAAAGCGAAATCGTCCAAATCGATCGCGAGTATCCCCTGCACGAACTCCGAGACTCTCCAGGCACGTTCCAAGGCCCCATATCTTCTGGCCAATCCAAGCGGCTATTTGGACATTTTCCAGTCTGGTCCTTGAGTCCTACTTCAACAAATCTCCTAAGAGCTTCTCTGCTCATTGCATATCCAGCTCCGCCGCTCATGTAATCCACAATCTTTGATTTGAACCCAAAGACCTTTATTGGAACAGCAAAGTTGAATCCAAAATAGACTGGTTCTGTGGGATCCTGCTCCGAGAGGAATCCCATCAAATTTTCCACAACGACATATGTGTCATCATCGGCTTTATAAAACCAATCGGCATCGTTGAAATGGTGATCGTAGAGGTACATTAAGGACATCATTGTTTTGTTCCATAAATAATTTCGACCTTCTCTGACATCTAAACCGACGACGTTGCCAGAGAAATTGGTGTTCTTTTGAGAACTCATAAAAAGTGTCTGCGAGCACTTTTTGGTCCAAGTGCGGGCAACTACAGACGCTCTTTTGTCCAACGTTGCTGGGGATGTCATAACCCAGCATAACAGACGGACCTTACGTCTCCGTTGTGTAACATCTGAAAGGTTATAATAAAGGACTGTTATACCTAAAGGATTTTAAACCAATATGTCAAAATCAGGGACGTTGCTAGAAAAGTTTGAAGGGGGGGGGGGGGGTGGGGTTGACACCCAAATTGCCGACAAAAATGCTGCACCCTAATCCCCTCTCAAATGATAGTAAAAGAAAATCACAGATGTAAAGATCTTGATCATACAGGCCCATTTTCGCAAGGAGGGGGCTGACGCCTTTTGCCCAAATAACAACTATCAACTTATTAAATTTTTACGAGCGAGCAAAGCAAGCAAATAAATTTGTTAACAACTTTTCGTAGAGAAAATTTACAGAAGTTACATACAGAAGTTACATAATTTATGTGGGAACCTCGCTACCCAAAGAGGTGGATAATCTGGCACCTCACGTCGCTGCCCGAATATGAAATGGTGGTTGCCCGAATATCGAAAATCCTCGGGGGGGGGGGGGGGCTACCCGAATATTAAGCTATGAGAGTTAAAGAATTTAAAATATATAGGCCAATCACTATTTTCGTATAGGGGAAGAGCGGGGTGCACTTGGATACCTCCTCTTACTAAAATAAATACTGAACTTTTATGAATTAATTTGGACCCTACAAAAGGTCTTAACTATCAGTGTTCACAAATACATCTACATCTTGCTATACAGCGATTTTGCTTGTATGTTTAATTTTTACTACTTTTTAAATTTATATGACTGTACCACTTTAAAAATTCATAACTTTCTTTTTTCTTATTGTATTTTACTCAAACCTGCACTAATTTGTTTCATTAATTTTCTGCTTCTTTTCAAATTTCGTACAACAAAAATAGAGGTGGTCTGTACTTAAGTACAGCCCACCTTAAAAACAAAACAAAAAACAACATATCTCGAAAGGTCAAAGGTTAAGGTCAAGTTCATGATTTGTTATTTTGTTCAGGATAAGGTGAATATTAGGATTAGGGTTAGGGTTAGGGTTAGGATTAGGTTTAGGATTAACATGGCAAAGTTAGACCGGAGTAAATGTCATACATTCGGGGCAAATGACTGTTATCTAAACCTCTTGATAATCATATGAACATACCATCTTGAGATTTCTCTTCTGCATTACCAATCGACTTGATATCTCTATTTGGATCCATTTTGGAGGCACGTAAGGGCAGATGGATGTCATTTCCTTGTATAACGCCTAAATATTGGTTTTCAGATTTCACAGTTGATTGGTGTGTTTTGAAAACGAACACTTGTTGGGCCACCATGGTCATGGTGAACCACATCAATACAGCACCAGAGAAGAACGAAATAAGGATTGTCAGCCGCGATGAAGTCATGTTTTCTGCTTCTATTCCCCCACATTACAGTCCTCAAACGTCGACCTGCCGAATCACTATGATGCCGGTGTAAACAAGTTTCTTTCACACAAGCGACTATTAAAAAGATCCACATATGTCATGGAACATTTTAGGTAGAAACATAAAACCAAACTGTTTTATACCATACAATTGAAATAATATTAATGTTTTAATCTGACCCCTACAGCAAACAGGAATTCTGAATATAATACTTGCTGAATATGTGTGTGTTCTCAAGTATGTTCAGATAATAATTATAGCCATTAAGGCATCTTCAAGATTCCGTGAGAAGAGGACAACAAAAAAGCAGGTTACAAATTATACTGTCTAGTACAAATTTTTCAAGCAAGAATGATTCTGATCCAATGTCCAAAGCATTCGTCTCATCCACCTCAATAAAGATATACCCTCTGTAACATCTTATCTTCCATGCTTAAGGTTGTGTGTCAATAACGAATGAATTCACAATAGTGTATTTCTTGTGATGCAGATTTCCTCATCAAGTTCAACTGCAATTGAATGGGTAACAAATTGTCAATCAGGTCCACGTTAACAAACTCCTGGAAGAGTTCTTATCGAAATGAAAGTCTAAAGCATTTCAGATATACGAGTAGGTCCAGCTGTGCACAGTGAAAAATCTTTGTTTTAATTGAGTCTCAGTCCAAACTATGATATACAAACGGATCAATAAAGAACAATTAGTATTGACTCAACGAGGGAACAGGTGGTATATAATAATTATGCATTCTGGGTTCAGGGGTGACAGGAATTCCTGTATTTCAATAATTTTATGGGGGGGGGGCTACAATTACAGAGCGCCGGGTTTTCTAAATTTCTAGATTAATGATATTGCTTGTAGAAATCAAATGCCACAAATCAATAAATCGCGAACTTATCTTTATGTCTCGAGTGGTGTTAATGAAATCTTAGTCTATATAGTCAACCGCGTATAGCTAAGTTTCAGGAGGGCGGTTGTGAGCACGCGAAGCGTTCGAAACGAAGCGTGCTGGGGGGGGGGGGGGGGGTGCAGGGAGGGGGAGTTTTTTTGTGTGCATATAGTATATTGATCAATTTGTTCTGGACGTCAGACGTGCAGTACCCACGGCGGTAAGAGATGCCGGATAGCATTGGTCTGGGTCCTTTTTGAATTTATGAAAAAAGGTAATACCCAATACGGTACATGAAAATTAGGTTTCATTTGTGATTGTAGTATTACGCTGGTATAAACATCTGAGGTTTATACGAACGTAATACTACAATAAATCATGGCTCAACAAGAGAATTTGTTGAGCCTGTTGTGCTCAGAGAACTCAGTTGTTCCGTATTTGGGTAAAACCGTGCATGGAGACGTTATTATCACATGCAAAAATTACTAGAGGGAAATACATGCTTTAAGAGATATGGTACGTAAAATCCCCTTGTGATGGCATGCATTCAATCAAAAATTCATAAAACAAGGGTCAATACCAATTTCCGGTGGTGACAAGGGCATACGCCCCCAATATCCAAAATCAATAAATATCCCTCAAAAGATGAAAAGTGCCCTTCGTGTGATGGAAAAGGTGCCCCTTCTGAGGTGGGAAGTTGCCATAATCTTGATATTTTTTCTGCCTTATGTGCCCCTTTCTATCTTGAATTTCCATTTGATGACAATAATATTGAAAGTGTCACTTATTTTACTTTTATGAGAAATATCACCTTTCTGTCCACTTTGTTGTTTAAAGAAGCTTCAGTTTTCGATTGCAGGTGCCATTCCACTACAAAACATGTCCTTTCTTTATCACCAACATCGACAAAGCATTGATCACCCTTTATTTTATGATGAAAGCATCATCCTTGCCTTCATTATTGAAAGAAACAGATGAAAACAGTCTTCTAATACGGCCAGGGTTTACATTTGGGTCATCTTCGCATGTGATCCTAATAGCCCCCTCACACTTGACCGAATGTAGGCGGACGAAGGGTGACGAATGGGAAAAATGGACGAAATGCACGCGAATTCAACGAATTCAAATAAAATTTCCGTCAAATCATGCGATCAGTAACTATTATCAAATTTTATCAACGAACGGTAAGCGAAGGATAAATATGACATGCGAAGGATATCGATTTTTCGGTTCACCTCTTTGAGTAAATTGCAGGCGAAGGCGAGCGAAGGGTTGATATAACCCAATAAGACAACGAACAGTGAGCAATGGTTTGATATGGCGTGCGATTAGAAACGAAGACGAGGGAATAGATCGGGCGTTCTTGTACGTAACGGCCAGAGAAGTCATCCACGCAACATGCCTACAGTGAAAGGAAGAGGCAAAGGCAGAGGGAAGGCACGAAAGACTGCATCTACCCGGGAGTAAATCCACAACCCCCGGGATGCTCACAACCATTCGCAATCCATAGTTTGTCTTAGTATCTCTTAGCCTTGTCTTCGTGTATGTTTCGCTATTAAAATTTAGTAAAAGTTAGTATTGGTTTCCCTTCGCATAGAAGATGGCAAGCGAAAATCCGTTTGTCATAGTATCTTCGTTTCCATGCGCAACTCATATTTTGTCATCGTGTTGCTTCGGGGTTCTTTCGAGATCGGTCCACTTTGGCAAAAGCGCGATGAGGGACTATGCGCGACAATAACACACGAACGATAAACGAACGATTACCGCAGACTAAATAAGAGATGCGAATTCAAACAGATGACCAACGATTTTTCAATTCGTCGGGAAATTTTAAACATGTTCAAAATTTCCGCGCGAATTTGAATAATCGCAGCTGTTAGTTCAGAAGGTGTACGAACCCAAACACGAAGGGTAAATATGATTTACTATCAGTTACCATTGAAAACGATTTTTAAAAAAAATTCCTTTCGCCAGCCATCGCAAGGCATATTTCAGGCAATTCGGTTAGGTGTGAGGGGGCTATAAGGCGAATTCACACCGAACACGACACACGACACACGACACGACAACACGACATGCTACACAACAAACGGCAAAAAACCAGTGCACACCGCACATGACATTCGCTAAAGTCGTGCTGGAGAGAGGGTGATGTCGTCTTTGAAGATGAGAATGTCGTGATAGAATTAATTTGAAATTCATCAGTGTAGTCATCAAAATAATTACAAAGATGACACGGAAGTTTTATATTTTTAAATTTTGAAATCATTTAATCTTGATTTGGATTTTCTAAAAGTTGTTAAATTGTTCATGTGACAATGTTGAAGAATTACAAAAGTGATATTTGCTGTTGTATATTCGGAATAATCACAGCTGTTTTTTTTCCTTCATATGGTCGTGTGGAAAAACTCCCCCTCCCTGGATCCACCCCTGTTACATACATTGCAGTATTGCGTCCAAATAACTGAAAAGCAGTCCGGGCTTTTAAAAAGGGTGCTGCGAGCTGTTATCTTTCTCTCAAATTTGCTATAAAACGTCAGAGCTTTCGCGCTTCGCGCGCGGGAGGAAACCCCCTGCACCCACCCCCTAAAACCGCCCCCTAAAATGAAATCCTGGCTACGCGGTTGGATCCGTCACGTCTGCCGCCCCCCCCCCCCCTCCCCCTATTGAAAAATCTTGGCTACGCCACTGATTGTCCATGAGACATAGCCGATGGTGGTCTCCCCGGCATTAAATCTGATCTCTGTGACATTATATGCACATTTTCCCAAACCTATAAACAAAATTATTCTCTCTACGATTTGGTGCAACCACTGGAGAGGGGGGGGGGGGGGGGAGGTTGAAATAAATGGCGAAGGGGAAGGTTGCGAAATGATAGGACCCCTCACGCACCCTCTCCTTCTAATTGGTCTTATTACTTCACATTCTATCTATCAAATCTATCTCGGGTTCAAGTCCCGCTGGAATCCCGTTTTCTTTGCTCATTTTTCACTTCATTATATATTTCTGGTCAGTTTTCCCTACTCGAATTTATTAAATATACAAAAAGCTGCATCACCTAACCGTGATCCCACGCATTTATCCCCAAGTTGATTACGATCCTTCGGGTTTATGTCTGGTTTCTATAGCTTCTGACCACACGAGCATTGAAAACTATGGGGTTTCTGGGACAAACACGTACTGGGGTATTCCATAGCTCAGTCGGTAGAGCGCCGGTCTAGCAATCCGGAGGTCTCGGGTTCAAGTCCCGCTGGAATCCCGTTTTCTTTGCTCATTTTTCACTTCATTCTATCTATCAATTAAGTATACTTACTTCAATACCAATAGACGCAAGCCTATGAAATGAGCAATTAACAATTCTATACATATTTTTTGTGGGGGGGGGGGGGGGGTTGTTGGACGAAATTTAGGGGTCTGCAGCCCCCGGGCCCCGCTTCCGCGGCCCGTGAACCAAACATTTACTAGTTTTTTTGTTGGAGGTTCGGGTGGTGTTGGTGATGATGGGTATAGGGAGGTGTGATAAGGCCTATCAATAGTGCAATAATTCCGTGAGAAATTTGTTTGTGTTTTTACTTTTGGATGCGGGATATGTAGCCCTCGTAGCAACAAGAGGGCAAATATAATAAGTGCAAACCAAACACGGGGAAAAGCAGCCCACAGAATGTAAATACAAATACAAACATATACAATTTATATGTTCTAAGTTTAATTTTGTTTAAATTTTATAAGAATTATTTTTGCTGGAAATGGGAATAAACTGGATTGAATTTAATTAAGTTGAAAGCAAACAGAAAATCCATGATACACAGGCCCCCTATACATAGGTATAGGGGGCGCTGGCGAGCAGGGTCCGCTTGAACAAAACAAAAAGAAAGCAAAGCAAAAAAAGCGTGAAAATGTCTTGCCAAAGCTCCAAATGCAACGAAAGAGTGTTTTTTTTTTAAGATGTAAAAATAAACAAAAATCCAAATAACCTTACTAGGTTGAACACCCCACGCCCGCTTGGTCGCCGTTTATGGTTTACAGACTGACACTCCGAGTGAATGGCTGAGCAAGCCTCTGGGAGATGAGATGCTGGGGGTGCTGCAGGACCAACGGAATTTTTGAAGGGGGTGCAGCAGGACCAACGGAATTTTTGAGGGGGTGCTGCCAAATGTTGCAAAATTCGTTGCTTTCCATAAGTGCACTCCCGTTTGTTTTGAGGATGGATTGAGTTTGAATGACGTTGATGTGGTGATGCGCGAAAGTCCACACATGGTGTATTCTCATCTGCATACGTGGATGGAAGTTGTTTGGAAAATTTTTGAGCCTAGTTATTTAAAAAAGTTTAAGATGTTTAAAGGTTTACGATGTTGCTTTCATTTCTTGTTAAATTTATGAAAGCTGAAATATCTTTGCACGCACTAATTTTGGATTAATTATTCATTTTCAGTTTACTTTCATTCGAGATTTTCAACTTTTCCAAATTTCACCTCAATCACGCATGCAAACAGTGTAAGCACACTTTCTTTGCAACACAAACCATTCCATCCAAACTAATGACAAAACAATGAAGACACGCAGAATCTCCCTCTCTCTCCTTCTTTTGCGCTCACCCCAAACCTGACCGCAAAATTGTTTTGGGGTACACCAGCTTGGAGTTGTCCAATGTGATTGGGCCTTTAGGAGATTCGATAAGAGTTGCTTTGGACTTCACCAATGACACATTTCATCCTTTAAAGAAAAGAACAGTACATCATTGACATTCATGCAAGACATACACTGTCACATCGGCACTCTTCAAAACACATTGCATCTTCAAAAGAAATGGAGACTTAGGTGTTGAAAACAATGCATTTTGCAACATTTCACTTCTGACTTTGCCTATATATTCAGAAGTACTGCACATTCCATGAGTGCATAATCGCGGCAAATGAAATGGCACATCATTGTAAAGAGGAATACTCAAGTTTTTCCATTATACCAATTTTCTTTTTTCATAGATCAGTAACAAAAAAGATATCATCCATAGATTCTCTTGAAAAGTTCAAAACACATCTTAAAACACATTTATTCAATACCGCCTTCTCTGATTGACTTCTCTAAGTTTAAATTTATACTCTTCATCTGTGTATTTCCTCTCTTCCGCGCCTCGGAATAGGCTACCTAGATAGATGGCGCGTTATAAATGTCTGTTATTATCATTATTATTATTATTATCATCCCACAAACTTGAATTGCAGAACTTTTTGAGGGGTTTATGTGTAATATTTTATTCCTGTCAGTATTATGTTGTTGATGAATTGTGTTAAAACGCTAGCCGCAGTTATTGTGTTATGTGTGTTGTACAAAATCTTGTTCCCAATATCTTTATATGATTATAATTATGATGTGATATGATATTATCTTTAGAAAGAAAAAAAAATCACTCTTGTAATATGATCTTACCCACATGACAAAACAAAATGGAATATTCCAAGTTTTGTCCCAATGTGAAGTGTTGTAGTTGGTTTCAGTACTTATTTATGAAACAGTTTTTCGCAAAAATGTATTGGGACTCTTACAGTAGTATGTGTAAAAATCCTATTTATGAAAAGAAATAAATATAATTTGCTGTGAAAAAATGAGAATGATGTTGGTATCGTTTATTTCTATTATTTAGGTTTATTGCTTCATAAAACAGATATTATACATTATATTATACACTTGTGAGTCAGTTAAATGTTTCTACTTATTGGTTGGGTCAAATCTTTTTACATACAAATACACATAGAAGGTACAAGGAAGTATCTTTTCTTCTGAAAGTTTATGAATGAAATTGAACTGTCGAAGTTTGAAATTTAAACGATCAAATAAGGATGTATGTCATCAATTTGTGAGCATTAAAATCAAAATTCTAAATTTTAAATTTATCGTTTTGACTGGAAGATAAAGGCAGGACACAATTTATGTCAAAAGGATCGATTGCGGGAGTGGAGTGGAGTATACTGAAGATTGAATAGTAAACAGTTTTGTTATGATACATTGATAGAAATATGCAAGATGAAATGATAATTGACACCAAATAAACTTGGGTGTTGGAGGGGGGGGGGGGGGAATGGTCTGATACTTGCATGTCGTCCAAAATATATGAAAAGGAATAGGAAAAAAGTCGCTTATTACAATTTCACAAATTGTACATTTTGTTACATTTTGTTACATTTTGTAACGTTTATCATTACATTTCATTTACATTTATATGTACATCTATAAGATCGCTATTATATTCATAACAGTTAAAAATTTACAGTATCGCCAATAGCCGCTTATTATGATTACAGTTTTTCAGACCTAAACGTAGGTCTCAAAAAGTTGGGAGGGGAACTATTTGCAAGGTGGGGGGGGGGGGGGTGGCGGGAGGGGGCGGCGGTAAAGTGTATATATTGATGTATTTTTGGCCCGGGAGGAGGCCGGGGAGGGGGGGGGGATGGAGTAAGTGCCCCTGCCGTAGGTGACACCGGGGTAGTGGTTCCAACAAGGATAGTCAGACCTTCATTGGGTTGCCTTCGATTTTTGGTGACAGTTACATGGTTATAGCGACTTGTCCACCTGTCGAGTAGGCCTATATAGGCCAAACCTCCATCGAGTTGACAGTTGTGCCGACTGTTCATCCGTCGAGTAGGCCTACTTTGACATGGTATATGAGGAAGTCGAATATTAACATTTCCTCCGGTTGGACATAATGGAAGCTGATAACAGATTCTGAGCAACAGTCATGCCCCTGGGGAAAAAATGTAAACGAGATAGATCACAGAAATAAAATTAAAAGGATTCTTTGTGTCAGTTTTGTACAGTGTGGAAAATGATGGTTAACTTATTTTCTTTATTACGAACGCAGGTTATTTTTTTTCTTTTTTACAATTTAATTCACAAGCCCCCGTCATTCATATCATATATTTCAGATACATGTAAAGGCGGACGAGGCGGGGGGGGGGGGGGGGGGGGGGGTTCAGATTTTGAAATTGCCAGTGTTCGGGCAAATGTCACCCGTATTCAAGCAGCGAGGTGCCGAATATGTAATTTTTGTATCTTATTATCGTGCTTTTCGATGATAAATTAATATTTTACAGGAATAAAAACAAAGCGTCCCTTTTTGCTAGCTTTGCTCGCCCGCAAAATTTAGAAATGAAGGATTTTTCTATTGAATCGTGCATACACAAATATGCTAGGTCCAAACGAATCGAGCAATGACTAGTTTATTTATTGTAGAGTCATACTCATTATCCTGTACACTGTTTGTTGTACATATTACAGGAAAAAAAATCACCACCAAGAGCACATGTACTGCCCTTTGACTTGTCTTAGGCTGAGTTTTCCTGTTATTAATTAATTATTCCTTGTATTATATAAATACATGTATTTATAAGCAACATACATACCCGAGAGACGTTATACTTCGAATATTCATGCAGCCAATCTAAGGGATTCGTACTGTCATCCACGAAATAACCCAGATTCGTCGGAATAAAGCGAAATCGCCCAAATCGATCGCGAGTATCCCCTGGACGAACTCCGAGACTCTCCAGGCACATTCCAAGGCTCATATCTTCGGGCCAATCCAAGTGGCTGTTTGGACATTTTCCAGTCCAGTCCTTGAGTCCTACTTCAACAAATCTCCTAAGAGCTTCTCTGCTCATGGCATATCCAGCTCCGCCGCTCATGTAATCCGCAATCTTTGATTTGAACCCAAAGAACTGTAATGTAACAGCAAAGTTGAATCCAAAATAGACTGGTTCTGTGGGATCCTGCTCCGAGAGGAATCCCATCAAATTTTCCACAACGACATAGGTGTCATCATCGGCTTTATAAAACCAATCGGCATCGTTGAAATGGTGATCGTAGAGGTACATTAAGGACATCATTGTTTTGTTCCATAAAGAAATTCGACTTTCTCTGACATCTAAATCGACGACGTTGCCAGAGAAATTGGTGTTCTTTTGAGAACTCATAAAAAGTGTCTGCGAGCACTTTTTGGCCCAAGTGCGGGCAACTACAGACGCTTTTGTGTCCAACGTTGCTGGGGATGTCATAACCCAGCATAACAGACGGACCTTACGTCTCCGTTGTGTAACATCTGAAAGGTTATAATAAAGGACTGTTATACCTAAAGGATTTTAAACCAATATGTCAAAATCAGGAACGTTGCCAGAAAAGTTTGAAGGGGGGGGGGGGGGGGTTGACACCCAAATTTGCCGACAAAAATGCTGCACCCTAATCTCCCCCCTCGCAAATGATAGTAAAAGAAAATAACAGATGTAGAGATCTTGATCATACAGGCCCATTTTCGCAAGGAGGGGGCTGACGCATTTTAATCAAATATCAACTATCAACTTATTAAATTTTTACGAGCGAGCAAAGCAAGCAAGTAAATTTTTAACAACTTTTTGTAGAGAAAATGTACAGAAGTTACATACAGAAGTTACATAATTTATGTGGGAACCTCGCTACCCAAAGATGTGGATAATCTGGCACCTCACTTCGCTGCCCGAATATGAAGTGGTGGTTGCCCGAATATCGAATATCCTCGGAGGGGGGAGGGGGCGGGGCTGCCGGAATATTAAGCCTATTTTATAATATATAGGCCCAATCACTATTTTCGTATAGGGGGAGAGCGGGATGCACTTGGATACCTCCTCTTACTAAAATAAAAAATGAACTTTTATAAATTAATTTGAACTCTACAAAAGGTCTTAACTATCAGTGTTCACAAATACATCCACAGCTTGCTATACAGCGATTTTGCTTGTATGTTTAATTTTTACTACTTTTTTATTATATATGACTGTACCACTTCAAAAATTCATAACTTTCTTATTTTTCTTATTGTATTTTACTCAAACCTGCACTAATTTGTTTCATTAATTTTCTGCTTCTTTTCAAATTTCGTACAACAAAAATAGAGGTGGTCTGTACTTAAGTACAGCCCACCTTAAAAACAAAACAAAAACAACATATCTCGAAAGGTCAAAGGTTAAGGTCAAGGTCATGATTTGTTTTTTTTTTGTTCAGGACAAGGTGAAGATTAGGATTAGGGTTAGGGTTATAGGTTTAGGATTAGCATGGCAAAGTTAGACCGGAGCAATTGTCGCAGGAGCAAATGTCATACATTCGGGAAAAATGACTGTGATCAAAACCTCTTGATAATCATATGAACATACCATCTTGAGATTTCTCTTCTGCATTACCAATCGACTTGATATCTCTATTTGGATCCATTTTGGAGGCACGTAAGGGCAGATGGATGTCATTTCCTTGTATGACGCCTAAATATTGGTTTTCAGATTTCACAGTTGATTGGTGTGTTTTGAAAACGAACACTTGTTGGGCCACCATGGTCATGGTGAACCACATCAATACAGCACCAGAGAAGAACGAAATAAGGATTGTCAGCCGCGATGAAGTCATGTTTTCTGCTTCAATTCCCCCACATTACAGTCCTCAAACGTCGACCTGCAGAATCACTATGATGCCGGCGTAAACAGTTTTCTTTCACACAATCGACTATTGTGATCCACATCCACATATCCACATATGTCATGGAACATGGAAACATAAAACCAAACTGTTTTATACCATACAATTGAAATAATATTAATGTTTTAATCTGACCCCTACAGCAAACAGGAATTCTGAATATATACTTGCTGAATATGCATGTGTTCTCAAGTATGTTCAGATAATAATTATAGCCATTAAGGCATCTTCACGATTCCGTGAGAAGAGGACAACAAAAGAGCAGGTTACAAATTATACTGTCTAGTACAAATTTTTCAAGCAAGAATGATTCTGATCCAATGTCCAAAGCATTCGTCTCATCAACGTCAATAAAGATATACGCTCTGTAACATCTTATCTTCCATGCTTAAGGTTGTGTGTCAATAACGAATGAATTCACAATAGTGTATTTCTTGTGATGCAGATTTCCTCATCAAGTTCAACTGCAATTTAATGGGTAACAAATTGTCAATCAGGACCCCGTTAACAAACGCCTGGAAGAGTTCATATCGAAATGAAAGTCTAAAGCATTTCAGATATACGAGTAGGTCCAGCCATGAAACTACAAACCATGTAGCTTCATGTTTTAATCTAAACTATGATAGAAACACGGATCAATAAAGAACAATTAGTATTGACTCACCGAGGCAACAGGTGGTATATAATAATTATGCATTCTGGGTTCAAGGGTGACAGGAATTCCTGTATTTCAATCATTTTATTAAGGGGGGGGGGTGCAATTACAGAGCGCCGGGTTTTCTAAATTTCTAGATTAATGATATTGCTTGTAGAAATCAAATGCCACAAATCAATAAATCGCGAACTTATCTTTATGTCTCGAGTGGTGTTAATGAAATCTTAGTCTATATAGTCAACCGCGTAGCGTTCGAAACGAAACGTGCTGGGGGGGGGGGGGGGGGGGGGGGGGGGGAGGGGTGCAGGGATGGGGAGTTTTTTGTGTGCATATAGTATATTGATCAATTTGTTCTGGACGTCAGACGTGCAGTACCCACGGCGGTAAGAGATGCCGGATAGCATTGGTCTGGGTCCTTTTTGAATTTATGAAAAAAGGTAATACCCAATACGGTACATGAAAATTAAGTTTCATTTGTGATTGTAGTATTACGCTGGTATAAACATCTGAGGTTTATACGAACGTAATACTACAATAAATCATGGCTCAACAAGAGAATTTGTTGAGCCTGTTGTGCTCAGAGAACTCAGTTGTTCCGTATTTGGGTAAAACCGTGCATGAAAGACGTTATTATCACATGCGAAAATTACTAGAGGGAAATACATGTTTTAAGAGATATGGTACGTAAAATCCCCTTGTGATGGCATGCATTCAATCAAAAATTCATAAAACAAGGGTCAATACCAATTTCCGGTGGTGACAAGGGCATACGCCCCCAATATCCAAAATCAATAAATATCCCTCAAAAGATGAAAAGTGCCCTTCGTGTGATGGAAAAGGTGCCCCTTCTGAGCAAGGCCGTACGCAGAAATTTTTTCCTGGGGGGGCAAGATGATCGTTTTCAAAGGAACCCAAAACTTGAAGTCTAAAACCCGATTTAAAAAAAGTATGATTTTGAAATTTCTGGGGGGGGGGGGCAACTGCCCCCCCCTGCCCCCCCCCCCCCCCCCGCTGCGTACGGCCTTGCTTCTGAGGTGGGAAGTTGCCATAATCTTGATATTTTTTCTGCCTTATGTGCCCCTTTCTATCTTGAATTTCCATTTGATGACAATAATATTGAAAGTGTCACTTATTTTACTTTTATGAGAAATATCACCTTTCTGTCCACTTTGTTGTTTAAAGAAGCTTCAGTTAAAAAAAAATGCAAAAAAGTGCTTTTATTTTCGATTGCAGGTGCCATTCCACTACAAAAAATGTCCTTTCTTTATCACCAACATCGACAAAGCATTGATCACCCTTTATTTTATGATGAAAGCATCATCCTTGCCTTCATTATTGAAAGAAACAGATGAAAACAGTCTTCTAATACGGCCAGGGTTTACATTTGGGTCATCTTCGCATGTGATCCTAATAGCCCCCTCACACTTGACCGAATGTAGGCGGACGAAGGGTGACGAATGGGAAAAATGGACGAAATGCACGCGAATTCAACGAATTCAAATAAAATTTCCGTCAAATCATGCGATCAGTAACTATTATCAAATTTTATCAACGAACGGTAAGCGAAGGATAAATATGACATGCGAAGGATATCGATTTTTCGGTTCACCTCTTTGAGTAAATTGCAGGCGAAGGCGAGCGAAGGGTTGATATAACCCAATAAGACGAACGAACAGTGAGCAATGGTTTGATATGGCGTGCGATTAGAAACGAAGACGAGGGAATAGATCGGGCGTTCTTGTACGTTACGGCCAGAGAAGTCATCCACGCAACATGCCTACAGTGAAAGGAAGAGGCAAAGGCAGAGGGAAGGCACGAAAGACTGCATCTACCGGGAGTAAATCCACAACCCCGGGATGCTCACAACCATTCGCAATCCATAGTTTGTCTTAGTATCTCTTAGCCTTGTCTTCGTGTATGTTTCGCTATTAAAATTTAGTAAAAGTTAGTATTGGTTTCCCTTCGCATAGAAGATGGCAAGCGAAAATCCGTTTGTCATAGTATCTTCGTTTCCATGCGCAACTCATATTTTGTCATCGTGTTGCTTCGGGGTTCTTTCGAGATCGGTCCACTTTGGCAAAAGCGCGATGAGGGACTATGCGCGACAATAACACACGAACGATAAACGAACGATTACCGCAGACTAAATAAGAGATGCGAATTCAAACAGATGACCAACGATTTTTCAATTCGTCGGGAAATTTTAAACATGTTCAAAATTTCCGCGCGAATTTGAATAATCGCAGCTGTTAGTTCAGAAGGTGTACGAACCCAAACACGAAGGGTAAATATGATTTACTATCAGTTACCATTGAAAACGATTTAAAAAAAAATCCTTTCGCCAGCCATCGCAAGGCATATTTCAGGCAATTCGGTTAGGTGTGAGGGGGCTATAAGGCGAATTCACACCGAACACGACACACGACACACGACACGACAACACGACATGCTACACAACAAACGGCAAAAAACCAGTGCACACCGCACATGACATTCGCTAAAGTCGTGCTGGAGAGAGGGTGATGTCGTCTTTGAAGATGAGAATGTCGTGATAGAATTAATTTGAAATTCATCAGTGTAGTCATCAAAATAATTACAAAAATGAGACGGAAGTTTTATATTTTTAAATTTTGAAATCATTTAATCTTGATTTGGATTTTCTAAAAGTTGTTAAATTGTTCATGTGACAATGTTGAAGAATTACAAAAGTGATATTTGCTGTTGTATATTCGGAATAATCACAGCTGTTTTTTTCCTTCATATGGTCGTGTGGAAAAACTCCCCCTCCCTGGATCCACCCCTGTTACATACATTGCAGTATTGCGTCCAAATAACTGAAAAGCAGTCCGGGCGTCGAACTAACTTTCTGCTTTAAAAAAGGGTGCTGCGAGCTGTTATCTTTCTCTCAAATTTGCTATAAAACGTCAGAGCTTTCGCGCTTCGCGCGCGGGAGGAAACCCCCTGCACCACCCCTAAAACCGCCCCCTAAAATGAAATCCTGGCTACGCGGTTGGATCCGTCACGTCTGCCCCCCCCCCCCCCCCTATTGAAAAATCTTGGCTACGCCACTGATTGTCCATGAGACATAGCCGATGGTGGTCTCCCCGGCATTAAATCTGATCTCTGTGACATTATATGCACATTTTCCCAAACCTATAAAAAAAAATATTCTCTCTACGATTTGGTGCAACCACTGGAGAGGGGGGGGGGGGGGGGGGAGGTTGAAATAAATGGCGAAGGGGGAGGTTGCGAAATGATAGGACCCCTCACGCACCCTCTCCTTCTAATTGGTCTTATTACTTCACATTCTATCTATCAAATCTATCTCGGGTTCAAGTCCCGCTGGAATCCCGTTTTCTTTGCTCATTTTTCACTTCATTATATATTTCTGGTCAGTTTTCCCTACTCGAATTTATTAAATATACAAAAAGCTGCATCACCTAACCGTGATCCCACGCATTTATCCCCAAGTTGATTACGATCCTTCGGGTTTATGTCTGGTTTCCATAGCTTCTGACCACACGAGCATTGAAAACTATGGGGTTTCTGGGACGAACACGTACTGGGGTATTCCATAGCTCAGTCGGTAGAGCGCCGGTCTAGCAATCCGGAGGTCTCGGGTTCAAGTCCCGCTGGAATCCCGTTTTCTTTGCTCATTTTTCACTTCATTCTATCTATCAATTAAGTATACTTACTTCAATACCAATAGACGCAAGCCTATGAAATGAGCAATTAACAATTCTATACATATTTTTTGTGGGGGGGGGGGGTGTTGTTGGACGAAATTTAGGGGTCTGCAGCCCCGGGCCCGCTTCCGCGGCCCGTGAACCAAACATTTACTAGTTTTTTTGTTGGAGGTTCGGGTGGTGTTGGTGATGATGGGTATAGGGAGGTGTGATAAGGCCTATCAATAGTGCAATAATTCCGTGAGAAATTTGTTTGTGTTTTTACTTTTGGATGCGGGATATGTAGCCCTCGTAGCAACAAGAGGGCAAATATAATAAGTGCAAACCAAACACGGGGAAAAGCAGCCCACAGAATGTAAATACAAATACAAACATAATTATACAATTTATATGTTCTAAGTTTAATTTTGTTTAAATTTTATAAGAATTATTTTTGCTGGAAATGGGAATAAACTGGATTGAATTTAATTAAGTTGAAAGCAAACAGAAAATCCATGATACACAGGCCCCCTATACATAGATATAGGGGGCGCTGGCGAGCAGGGTCCGCTTGAACAAAACAAAAAGAAAGCAAAGCAAAAAAAGCGTGAAAATGTCTTGCCAAAGCTCCAAATGCAACGAAAGAGTGTTTTTTTTTAAGATGTAAAAATAAACAAAAATCCAAATAACCTTACTAGGTTGAATACCCCACGCCCGCTTGGTCGCCGTTTATGGTTTACAGACTGATACTCCGAGTGAATGGCTGAGCAAGCCTCTGGGAGATGAGATGCTGGGGGTGCTGCAGGACCAACGGAATTTTTGAAGGGGGTGCTGCAGGACCAACGGAATTTTTGAGGGGGTGCTGCCAAATGTTGCAAAATTCGTTGCTTTCCATAAGTGCACTCCCGTTTGTTTTGAGGATGGATTGAGTTTGAATGACGTTGATGTGGTGATGCGCGAAAGTCCACACATGGTGTATTCTCATCTGCATACGTGGATGGAAGTTGTTTGGAAAATTTTTGAGCCTAGTTATTTAAAAAAGTTTAAGATGTTTAAAGGTTTAAGATGTTGCTTTCATTTCTTGTTAAATTTATGAAAGCTGAAATATCTTTGCACGCACTAATTTTGGATTAATTATTCATTTTCAGTTTACTTTCATTCGAGATTTTCAACTTTTCCAAATTTCACCTCAATCACGCATGCAAACAGTGTAAGCACACTTTCTTTACAACACAAACCATTCCATCCAAACTAATGACAAAACAATGAAGACGCGCAGAATCTCCCTCTCTCTCCTTCTTTTAATGAGAAATGGTTACATCTCAGTAAGTCAGTAGCGGTACTTGCGCTCACCCCAAACCTGGCCGCAACATCGTTTTGGGGTACACCAGCTTGGAGTTGTCCAATGTGATTGGGCCTTTAGGAGATTCGATAAGAGTTGCTTTGGACTTCACCAATGACACATTTCATCCTTTAAAGAAAAGAACAGTACATCATTGACATTCATGCAAGACATACACTGTCACATCGGCACTCTTCAAAACACATTGCATCTTCAAAAGAAATGGAGACTTAGGTGTTGAAAACAATGCATTTTGCAACATTTCACTTCTGACTTTGCCTATATATTCAGAAGTACTGCACATTCCATGAGTGCATAATCGCGGCAAATGAAATGGCACATCATTGTAAACAGGAATACTCAAGTTTTTCCATTATACCAATTTTCTTTTTTCATAGATCAGTAACAAAAAAGATATCATCCATAGATTCTCTTGAAAAGTTCAAAACACATCTTAAAACACATTTATTCAATACCGCCTTCTCTGATTGACTTCTCTAAGTTTAAATTTATACTCTTCATCTGTGTATTTCCTCTCTTCCGCGCCTCGGAATAGGCTACCTAGATAGATGGCGCGTTATAAATGTCTATTATTATCATTATTATTATTATCATCATCCCACAAACTTGAATTGCAGAACTTTTTGAGGGGTTTATGTGTAATATTTTATTCCTGTCAGTATTATGTTGTTGATGAATTGTGTTAAAACGCTAGCCTCAGTTATTGTGTTATGTGTGTTGTACAAAATCTTGTTCCCAATATCTTTATATGTGACCCGCCGCCTCAAAACCTACAATAAGTCGCACGGACCACAACGTAGCAAACAGCCCAAAATGGTAAATTTGCGTGGATCAGTCGATTTTCTGTTTTTGATAGAAATGGGTAGTTTCATTATCATTCTATCATGTCTCAAGTTTGTGAGTCATAATTCGACTTAGAAATATGTTTTTGGGGCATTTTAAAAAGACTCCTTTTTTTTCACCTTCATTCAATGCCAAATTACTACTTTACCTCTAAAGGTATTAAATTGATTTTTGAAGTGAGTAATGAATAGGTCCTCCTGGAGCAGCATGCCAAAATTCAGCCTAATCTGATAATCCCTTCATACCTGTTGCTATGGCCATTTGAATACCCAGTTTTACTTGGGCGCACACAGAGAGCGAAGGTTTAGCACACTTTTGTTCCGAACTTAAATGGCCATTTTCTCTGAATAGGAGTTATTAATTGCTGGTTACATACTGATTCTAAATGTGACATTTAAAGGTGTTATCATTGAGTAAACTAGGCAAGTGATATACCATTGGAAAGGTGAGAATCTCTACTTTCAGAAAATGTATAAAACAAGAAAAAGAATTTTGGCGACTTATTGTAGGTTTTGAGGTGTCGGGTCACATATGATTATAATTATGATGTGATATGATATTATCTTTAGAAAGAAAAAAAAAATCACTCTTGTAATATGGTCTTACCCACATGACAAAACAAAATGGAATATTCCAAGTTTTGTCCCAATGTGAAGTGTTGTAGTTGGTTTCAGTTCTTATTTATGAAACAGTTTTTCGCAAAAATGTATTGGTACTCTTACAGTAGTATGTGTAAAAATCCTATTTATGAAAAGAAATAAATATAATTTGCTGTGAAAAAATGAGAATGATGTTGGTATCGTTTATTTCTATTATTTAGGTTTATTGCTTCATAAAACAGATATTATACATTATATTATACACTTGTGAGTCAGTTAAATGTTTCTACTTATTGGTTGGGTCAAATCTTTTTACATACAAATACACATAGAAGGTACAAGGAAGTATCTTTTCTTCTGAAAGTTTATGAATTAAATTGAACTGTCGAAGTTTGAAATTTAAACGATCAAATAAGGATGTATGTCATCAATTTGTGAGCATTAAAATCAAAATTCTAAATTTTAAATTTATCGTTTTGACTGGAAGATAAAGGCAGGACACAATTTATGTCAAAAGGATCGATTGCGGGAGTGGAGTGGAGTATACTGAAGATTGAATAGTAAACAGTTTTGTTATGATACATTGATAGAAATATGCAAGATGAAATGATAATTGACACCAAAGAAACTTGGGTGTTGGAGGGGGGGGGGGGGGGGGGGAGAAAATGGTCTGATACTTGCATGTCGTCCAAAATATATGAAAAGGAATAGGAAAAAAGTCGCTTATTACAATTTCACAAATTGTACATTTTGTTACATTTTGTTACATTTTGTAACGTTTATCATTACATTTCATTTACATTTATATGTACATCTATAAGATCGCTATTATATTCATAACAGTTAAAAATTTACAGTATCGCCAATAGCCGCTTATAATGATTACAGTTTTTCAGACCTAAACGTAGGTCTCCAAAAGTTGGGAGGGGAACTATTTGCAAGGTGGGGGGGGGGGGGTGGCGGGAGGGGGCGGCGGTAAAGTGTATATATTGATGTATTTTGGCCCGGGAGGAGGCCGGGGAGGGGGGGGGGGATGGAGTAAGTGCCCCTGCCGTAGGTGACACCGGGGTAGTGGTTCCAACAAGGATAGTCAGACCTTCATTGAGTTGCCTTCGATTTTTGGTGACAGTTACATGGTTATAGCGACTTGTCCACCTGTCGAGTAGGCCTATATAGGCCAAACCTCCATCGAGTTGACAGTTGTGCCGACTGTTCATCCGTCGAGTAGGCCTACTTTGACATGGTATATGAGGAAGTCGAATATTAACATTTCCTCCGGTTGGACATAATGGAAGCTGATAACAGATTCTGAGCAACAGTCATGCCCCTGGGGAAAAATGTAAACGAGATAGATCACAGAAATAAAATTAAAAGGATTCTTTGTGTCAGTTTTGTACAGTGTGGAAAATGATGGTTAACTTATTTTCTTTATTACGAACGCAGGTTATTTTTTTATTTTTTACAATTTAATTCACAAGCCCCCGTCATTCATATCATATATTTCAGATACATGTAAAGGCGGACGAGGCGGGGGGGGGGGGGGGGGGGGGTTCAGATTTTGAAATTGCCAGTGTTCGGGCAAATGTCACCCCGTATTCAAGCAGCGAGGTGACCGAATATGTAATTTTTGTATCTTATTATCGTGCTTTTCGATGATAAATTAATATTTTACAGGAATAAAAACAAAGCGTCCCTTTTTTGCTAGCTTTGCTCGCCCGCAAAATTTAGAAATGAAGGATTTTTCTATTGAATCGTGCATACACAAATATGCTAGGTCCAAACGAATCGAGCAATGACTAGTTTATTTATTGTAGAGTCATACTCATTATCCTGTACACTGTTTGTTGTACATATTACAGGAAAAAAAAATCACCACCAAGAGCACATGTACTGCCCTTTGACTTGTCTTAGGCTGAGTTTTCCTGTTATTAATTAATTATTCCTTGTATTATATAAATACATGTATTTATAAGCAACATACATACCCGAGAGACGTTATACTTCGAATATTCATGCAGCCAATCTAAGGGATTCGTACTGTCATCCACGAAATAACCCAGATTCGTCGGAATAAAGCGAAATCGTCCAAATCGATCGCGAGTATCCCCTGCACGAACTCCGAGACTCTCCAGGCACATTCCAAGGCTCATATCTTCGGGCCAATCCAAGTGGCTGTTTGGACATTTTCCAGCCCAGTCCTTGAGTCCTACTTCAACAAATCTCCTAAGAGCTTCTCTGCTCATGGCATATCCAGCTCCGCCGCTCATGTAATCCGCAATCTTTGATTTGAACCCAAAGAACTTTAATGGAACAGCAAAGTTGAATCCAAAATAGACTGGTTCTGTGGGATCCTGCTCCGAGAGGAATCCCATCAAATTTTCCACAACGACATAGGTGTCATCATCGGCTTTATAAAACCAATCGGCATCGTTGAAATGGTGATCGTAGAGGTACATTAAGGACATCATTGTTTTGTTCCATAAAGAAATTCGACTTTCTCTGACATCTAAATCGACGACGTTGCCAGAGAAGTTGGTGTTCTTTTGAGAACTCATAAAAAGTGTCTGCGAGCACTTTTTGGCCCAAGTGCGGGCAACTACAGACGCTTTTGTGTCCAACGTTGCTGGGGATGTCATAACCCAACATAACAGACGGACCTTACGTCTCCGTTGTGTAACATCTGAAAGGTTATAATAAAGGACTGTTATACCTAAAGGATTTTAAACCAATATGTCAAAATCAGGAACGTTGCCAGCAAAAATGCTGCACCCTAATCTCCCCCCTCGCAAATGATAGTAAAAGAAAATAACAGATGTAGAGATCTTGATCATACAGGCCCATTTTCGCAAGGAGGGGGCTGACGCATTTTAATCAAATATCAACTATCAACTTATTAAATTTTTACGAGCGAGCAAAGCAAGCAAGTAAATTTTTAACAACTTTTTGTAGAGAAAATGTACAGAAGTTACATACAGAAGTTACATAATTTATGTGGGAACCTCGCTACCCAAAGATGTGGATAATCTGGCACCTCACTTCGCTGCCCGAATATGAAGTGGTGGTTGCCCGAATATCGAATATCCTCGGAGGGGGGAGGGGGCGGGGCTGCCGGAATATTAAGCCTATGAGAGTTAAAGAATTTTATAATATATAGGCCCAATCACTATTTTCGTATAGGGGGAGAGCGGGATGCACTTGGATACCTCCTCTTACTAAAATAAAAAATGAACTTTTATAAATTAATTTGAACTCTACAAAAGGTCTTAACTATCAGTGTTCACAAATACATCCACAGCTTGCTATACAGCGATTTTGCTTGTATGTTTAATTTTTACTACTTTTTTATTATATATGACTGTACCACTTCAAAAATTCATAACTTTCTTATTTTTCTTATTGTATTTTACTCAAACCTGCACTAATTTGTTTCATTAATTTTCTGCTTCTTTTCAAATTTCGTACAACAAAAAATAGAGGTGGTCTGTACTTAAGTACAGCCCACCTTAAAAACAAAACAAAAACAACATATCTCGAAAGGTCAAAGGTTAAGGTCAAGGTCATGATTTGTTTTTTTTTTGTTCAGGACAAGGTGAAGATTAGGATTAGGGTTAGGGTTATAGGTTTAGGATTAGCATGGCAAAGTTAGACCGGAGCAATTGTCGCAGGAGCAAATGTCATACATTCGGGAAAAATGACTGTGATCAAAACCTCTTGATAATCATATGAACATACCATCTTGAGATTTCTCTTCTGCATTACCAATCGACTTGGTATCTCTATTTGGATCCATTTTGGAGACACGTAAGGGCAGATGGATGTCATTTCCTTGTATAACGCCTAAATATTGTTTTTCAGATTTCACAGTTGATTGGTGTGTTTTGAAAACGAACACTTGTTGGGCCACCATGGTCATGGTGAACCACATCAATACAGCACCAGAGAAGAACGAAATAAGGATTGTCAGCCGCGATGAAGTCATGTTTTCTGCTTCAATTCCCCCACATTACAGTCCTCAAACGTCGACCTGCAGAATCACTATGATGCCGGCGTAAACAGTTTTCTTTCACACAATCGACTATTGTGATCCACATCCACATATCCACATATGTCATGGAACATGGAAATATAAAACCAAACTCTTTTATACCATACAATTGAAATGATATTAATGTTTTAATCTGACCCCTACAGCAAACAGGAATTCTGAATATAATACTTGCTGAATATGCATGTGTTCTCAAGTATGTTCAGATAATAATTATAGCCATTAAGGCATCTTCAAGATTCCGTGAGAAGAGGACAACAAAAAAGCAGGTTACAAATTATACTGTCTAGTACAAATTTTTCAAGCAAGAATGATTCTGATCCAATGTCCAAAGCATTCGTCTCATCAACGTCAATAAAGATATACGCTCTGTAACATCTTATCTTCCATGCTTAAGGTTGTGTGTCAATAACGAATGAATTCACAATAGTGTATTTCTTGTGATGCAGATTTCCTCATCAAGTTCAACTGCAATTTAATGGGTAACAAATTGTCAATCAGGACCCCGTTAACAAACGCCTGGAAGAGTTCATATCGAAATGAAAGTCTAAAGCATTTCAGATATACGAGTAGGTCCAGCCATGAAACTACAAACCATGTAGCTTCATGTTTTAATCTAAACTATGATAGAAACACGGATCAATAAAGAACAATTAGTATTGACTCACCGAGGCAACAGGTGGTATATAATAATTATGCATTCTGGGTTCAAGGGTGACAGGAATTCCTGTATTTCAATAATTTTATTAAGGGGGGGGGGTGCAATTACAGAGCGCCGGGTTTTCTAAATTTCTAGATTAATGATATTGCTTGTAGAAATCAAATGCCACAAATCAATAAATCGCGAACTTATCTTTATGTCTCGAGTGGTGTTAATGAAATCTTAGTCTATATAGTCAACCGCGTAGCTAAATTTCAGGAGGGCGGTTTGAGCACGCGAAGCGTTCGAAGCGAAGCATGCTGGGGAGGGGAAGTTTTTTTGTGTATATAGTATATTGATCAATTTGTTCTGGACGTCAGACGTGCAGTACCCACGGCGGTAACAGATGGCGAATAGCAGTGGTCTGGGTCCTATTTGAATTCATGAAAAAAGGTAATACATGTACCCATATACGGTACATGAAAATTAGGTTTCATTTGTGATTGTAGTATTACGTTGGTATAAACATCTGAGGTTTATACGAACGTAATACTACAATAAATCATGGCTCAACAAGAGAACTTGTTGAGCCTGTTGTGCTCAGAGAACTCAGTTGTGCCGTATTTGGGTAAAACCGTGAAGACGTTATTATCACATGCGAAAATTACTAGAGGGAAATACAAGCTTTAAGAGATATGGTACGTAAAATTCTCTTGTGATGGCATGCATTCAATCAAAAATTCATAAAACACGTGTCAATACCAATTTCCAGTGGTGGCAAGGGCATACGCCCCCAATTTCTAAAATCATTAAATATCCCTCAAAAGATGAAAAGTGCCCTTCGTGTGATGGAAAAGGTGCCCCTTCTGAGGTGGGAAGTTGTCATAATCTTGATATTTTTTCTTCCTTATGTGCCCCTTTCTATCTTGTATTTCCATTTGATGACAATAATATTGAAAGTGTCACTTATTTTACTTTTATGAGAAATATCACCTCTCTGTCCACTTCGTTGTTTAAAGAAACTTCAGTTCAGAAAAATGCAAAAATATGCTTTTATTATTTTTCGATTGCAACTGCCATTCCATTACAAAACATGTCCTTTCTTTATCACCAACATCGACAAAGCATTGATCACCCTTTATTTTATGATGAAAGCATCATCCTTGCCCTCATTATTGAAAGAAACAGATGAAAACAGTCTTCTAATAGGGCCAGGATTTTAAAAGCCATGTTATATTTGGGTCATGTTCGCACGTGATCCTAACGTTTTCGCGGTTTTATCCAAATCCTCTCTCTATACATTTATGCTTCTCTCTCTCTCTCTCTCTCTCGGCTATTTCCTTTTATCCAGTTAATCTGCTCTCTGTCTCAACCACTCCCCCTCTATCCATCCATAGACAGTACATCAATCTACATGTATGTATCCATCTTCTCCCTCTATCAGTACTACTCCCCTTTAGAATGCGAATATTTTTTTTCTCTTCAGAACTACACTTTTCAAAACTTCTGTGACCTGATCACGAACTTTTCCAGTCCCGACCACTCATCTTTTCCATTTTCCTCTTTCTATTTCACCTTATTTGGTGATTTAAACCGAACACTGGAAGCAATAAAAAAAAAAAAAAGATAGACTTCTGTTAGTGTGTACTTCAATTTAATTTGATAATCACTTCTGTTTTTCCCTCTTCTACCTACATTCCTCCGCTCCTCTAAACGCTTTATAAGCGGGTTCTTTTGACCCCCAAAAGTATAATTTCTTGAAATTCAATGTGTTTATATTTAGTCATATTTACACACTGTCCAAAGGATCATTGATCATGTTTACCACGTGCGTAAAGAACAAATGTCACATGACTTGATCATTGCACGTTACAACGGAAATACATGTACGTGACTTTAAAATGAAATAGCTAAATATATTAAAGCTATTACATTCGTTCCAAGCTTGCTTTTAATACAAGCAGAAGAATCGGAGAAACAGCTCAAAAGAAAGTTTCAGAAAAATTATACGAGTATTATAATAATGTTATTAATGTTTTTAAACTTCAAAAACTATGGAAACTGAAAGTTGCTAGACAAATTGGCAACTCGGTCATGGGTTTGTGACGTCAGTCCCTCTGACTGGACTTAATAGCATGAGGCCACGAGGTTTCCTTTAAAGCTTCCACAAACATACCAGCAATTATTATGTTTAAGAAGTGACCCTTTTGGCAGATTTGTTTAACTATCCGAGAAAGTCTACCATTATCACCTAAATGACAAATTATTTTAAAATGCGAATAAAGGCATGTAGAAAGGGCTATCTTTGGCGAGAGGACATGCACCACCCGATAGCAATACTGCTATCAGGGTGTGGCGCCTCCTTCTTCCAAATTACAAAGCTCACTCACAAGGCTATCATGTATTTTAATCAAGCTATAATCAAGCAGTGGACTAGGTATAGATGCAGAGTACTCGATACGAGATGAAATCAATTACCTATATGTAAATTACATAAAGGATATGGAAAACTATGACAAGAGACGGAGCGATTTGAAATGGCATTGAGAACCAACACAGAAAAACGACACATAAATTGTTGAATTCATGCACGTCAGTTTGGGGGGGGGGGGTGTATGTATGTATGTAATCGGCATAATCGGCATTATCGTATTTTTGAAGATTATACCAAAAGGGAAAGTTTGTCAAAAAGGGTAACTAACTAGATAATCTGTCCAAGTGAATGTTTGTGTATGAGACCAAAAGACATTTAAAACAACAACAAAAAAATCTCTATTTATATGCCATAGCTTATTTCTGCAAGAACAGTCCCAAGAAATACTTTCAATTAAGGTATTTTGAAATTACCTGAGAAATTCTATTTCAAAAATGTTATCCAGCTTTGGGATCATCCTAATACGGCTGGGTTATTAGATGTTACATTCATAAATACCTGGATAATCCTTTTGCTAATTTTTCGCTTATCGGCACGAGTGGTAAAGAAAGAGTTAAAGAACAACTATTATGAAACTCGAAGAGGGTCCTTTTTTGAAGATGAAATGAAAACAAAATAAAATAATTTTGTTTTATTGAAATTATTTTTTGCTGGAATTGCATTTGAGTTATCTTCATCACCTTTAAAGTGATTTGAAATGATGCACAACCGAACCGATAAAATGTGGGGTTTTTCTGAGGAAATGGTACCATAGATTATCACCCCCAAAAAGAAGAAGAAGAAAGAATTCATAAATTTAGTAACTTGTGGTTTCAAGATCCAGACAAACTTTTGAATAACCCGCATTAATCTAATTTGCCTGATGCAAGGTTAACACTTTCCAATTGAAAAGAATTAATCGATAATATTAATAATAGTAGCAATACGTTGGGTAACTCCACGGTTGCCCCGACTTTACTAGTTACTCAAGGATAAGAATCGTCTGCAACGCCCATCTATGTCTATTGCAGTTATCGAGTAATTATAGTGAGAGAGATGTCTCCTGACTTGAACGTAGTCGGTGTCTCATGATGTGTATAACATAGGCGTGAGAGATATAAATGAGACGGGACGTAGCTCTCGCTTAACCTCGATTTTAATTCCCAGCTTTCGGCCTCATTTGGCCTTCTTCAGGGTCTACCAAGACAAATCAAAATTAAATGAAAACAAAATGAATATAGCATGACAATGCGAACATAAATAATGTACCCGCTTCACTTAACGCCATCCGGCGCAATCGTATTATAATAGACACAAGATATAAGTGACAGTATATGATGATATGGTGTGCCACAGGTATAAAATGCATGTCACATATAGAAAGTAAGTAAGATATCTATTTTATATTTTATATTAACGAAATAGGATACAAGGTAATATAGTCACATCAATGCATGTGCATAAAGTGAACAGAATAAGTCAACATAATTATAGTCATTAAACAGTATAACGGTGACAAAATGCGTGCATATATATACACATACACACATACATACATACATACAAATGTATATACATACATATACACACACACACACACATATATATATATTATATATATATACATAATGTATATATATATATATATACATATAATGAAACATCAACATGATCAACAGTAAGAATCCAAGGCATGGAGGCAGGCTTGGCTTGGGGGAAAAATTCTTAACTCCATATTTTATGGCAAGTTGAAAATAGGTCCAAAACGCTGTATAGTAGCTACATTTCAGGATAGCTTGGACGTTTTCTACATGAAGTGTTTCTAATTTTTATAAGCCCCAAAACAGGACGAAACGTTCGACTTCAGCACAAGCATTTTAATTTTTTGTTTCTCTCTGACAGCAGGATTTTAAAATTTCTCTTTTTGGACGTGTGATGGCGACATTGCTTTTTCCGTAACGGAAATACGGCAATGAAGATTTATTTAGATTTCTCGCATAACTTACATTCCAATAATTTGCATATTCCTACCAACGCCCAAGAAGCCGTTTTGTGTGTTAAATTAGTGTACGGAGGTCACTTTATGTTCAGCTTTCGTTGTAGCAAGATGCTTCCGCAATCTTTGTTATATTTGGAGAGACGCGGCAAGATAGGCCGTAATTTTGGTTAATTTTGGGATCAAGTTCTACCCACGATGGTGGTGAGTTTTTAAGACATTTTTATCGGCATTATTTCAATAGAAGAAAGCCTGAATTATTTGTCTCAAGCTTGTCATAAAACTACATACACAAAAGCTTGTGCAATGAATTCAGTCGGGTTCTTGTTATGCTATGAAATATTATTCTATTAAGACCTTAATTCAGTTATTAAATACATAATTGAATTACAATTTACATACTATATTGTGTCTGTATGGATAAAGGTTTTAGGAAATTATGAAATTACACACCTATTTTGATGAAATGAACAATGTTCTTAAAATATAGGACGCCGTTGGTACGTGCGATTAGCTAAGCCACATTCAATCTATAATGAAGATTTGCTCTATTTCTGACGTAATAGTTAAATGCTATGGTACGTCAAATGTTATATTGTATCATCCAGTGATTATTCGACTATAAGCAGTTGATTTTTATTTGTCTACACTGCTCATTCCGCTGTGATTGTACTTGAATAATTAGATAAATAATACTAGGATGAGTGTATTTTTGAATAATGGAAATTTATTCAATTTTAAGGGTTTTCATCTGGTGGCCAGGGAGACCACGCCCTTTTGCTCTGCATGATGAAGCAGTGGTTTTAATTTTTCCTTCGACTGCGATACTGGTGGTCATCGACAGCGCATCTGAGATGTAAGACCAACAGGGTTTTCATGTAGTCTACAACTATGGTCATCCAGTCTTCATCGGTTGATCACTCATCTGTATCACGAGGATACACATCAACTCTATGATGCCGTCACCGTCGTCGTCAGCGTCATCGTAGGCTTCGACATCTTCGACAGCGTCTTCGTCTTTTCCATCGTGAGAGACTATTCCATCGTGATATCAGGACTGGGCCCATTTCAAAGTTAAGAGATTAATATTATTATGGACAATGGAAAAAATATTTTTTTCAAAGAATTAATGTATATGGATTATATGGATATCCAAATGAATTATTTGACAGTTGAATGATTTCCAATGTTTTGATTAAACATATTGAATGTAAATTCATGTATCTTGTGCATCTTTTAATGTGTCTTTGACTACATCACGTGGCTCTTCATTAGAGAGGATTTTTTTTGGATGCTTGGATCGTTGTAGTCGTTTATGTGTTTTGGGTATGGGTCGCCAAACACTGGATAAACGAAATCCCAAGTTGATCCTGACATTTGGGGGCTTATTAGAAAATAAATGAATGTGTAGAAAAGTTAGAAAAGGCAGTTCATCACAGGTGAAAAGGGGCACTTATAACACCTGAAAAAGGACATTTATAAGAACAGCAAAATGTTCTTATATAAAGTAGAAAACGTAAATCAGTGTCTATATATTACAAAGGAAAAAAATGACTTGTTACATTAAAAGGAATAAAGGGACTGAAAGAGGGAAAATGCTCTCGTTGAAACGGGAGCATTTATCAAAGGTAAGGTGAGGGATGAGGTGTAATTATCAAATTGGGCACTTAAAGAATATGGAACTGGGACTTACTCGAAAGAAAATTGGGGGTACTTATCTGAAGTTAATGGGAAAAGAAGGGGCACTGTGCCCACATGCAACGCCCGGAGCGATGCTTCTGACCGGGCCTACATGTCATGATTGCCATTTCATAATTCCTCTATGTATAGTTGGGTGATGATGACACTGCATTCGAGCCACATTCGAACGGCAGTCGAGAGATTCTGACGGCATTAGAAGTGCATTACTGCTGAATTCTTTAAATATCGAAATAGATTCCGGCAGCAATCGAGATGCATTCGAGGTGCATTCCGGTTAATTCGAGGTGCATTTGGAAGATTCTGGCAGGATTTGAAGTTGTTTTTCGTTTCGATTCTCCATCGATTCTCCTTCCATGCTGTTGGAATGCCGTAAGAATATTTAGAATGCAGTCAGCATGGTCAGTGAGCAGTTAGAATATACTTCGAATATTTCTCCACTTCGAATGCACATCGAAAGTTTTGAGCATGAGCAAAACATTTGGACCGGCCACATGAATGGGCCCGAATATTTGGAATACTGTCAGAAGTTTTAATATGCACTTCGAATATCCAGGATTATACAAAGAATTTTTATTCCGACGGCATTCCGGCTCATTCTGTCTCGAGTGTGACTAGGGTTTAAGAAAGAGCGATTCAGAAGGAATCGCACTTCAATATTTTTTCTTCAAGAATCGTCAAAGAATGACGATTCATCAAATATATGTGGAAACATAATGTTATTTAAAGGCAATTAAATCATGATTCTATTGTACGTAATTCCAGAAATCAAAGCAAGTCATTTTTTTGTGGCGCGGAAAGTAGACATGATGACTGGAATAGATCCAACTTATAATGGAAGAAAGAAGCGGGAACAACAAAACATGCATCTGAAAGTCTCTCGTCAGATTAGACACAAAACCTTCAAAGATGGTATGAACCTCATCAACCCGTAACAGAGCAACATGTATGTCATCTATAGGAAACCAGGCACGGACGAATTCAAGTCGTGCTGTATTCAGCCAGGAGATACTCTATCAAGAACATTAAAGGAAATGGAGGACACTGCAGGACAAAATGCAGCAGAAGAGCTGTTTGTTTATTCACTGGTCCTGTAAGAGTAATAATTCGTGTAAAAGCGTAGAAGACGAGTGCAGGACATGCAGTGTCTACCTATGCAAGGCAAAAGGGAAGTTAAGTAAGCACTGTGCAATTAAATGTAAGGCCTAATTCTATACTACCCCAAAATGGAGCATCACCTTCTCAGAAACTAAGCCTACAATTTGGCATCCCTTTGGCCTCCCTTTTTGGTACACCAAGGAACAAGACTGTCACCATCTGAAGGTGAAGGAGAATGTGGAATAATTATCGACACAATAAATTGAGATACAAGCATCAAAACTAGTGAAAGCAGAGCTACAGGACCCACATATAAAGTCTGGCTGCAAATTCCAAGAAGGATTCTCGATTGATTACGTCAAGGCACGAATGGATGTGAACTTCAATCGCATTTCTACAAGACTGTGCAGCACTATCTCGAAAGCCTTCAGGGGCGTCGCTAGAACATTTTGAAAGGGGGGTTGGGGGTTGAATTGGAAGAAGAAAAAAAAAATTCTTATTTCGTCCTTAAATGCAAATGGTCACCAAAATCTTTTCAAAAATAACTTTTCAAAAAACAAAAATGTTTATCTACACTTACAAGAACACGAATACACACAAGAGACGGATCCAGGATTTTGTGAAGGGGGGGGGGGGCAGAAATCTCTGAAAATTTTCTTACAGGGAACAACAAAATTATCAGACAAGCACCCCCCCCCCCCAAAAAAAAATAAGCTATCAGTTCTAAAGGGGGGGGGGGTTGCAAGTGCCGGAAGTGTTCCTCCCTAATCCGCCACTCGCGCACACGCACCAAAAAAAATTAATGGAAAAATATGTTTCTCCTTTTAAAGCCTTATTAGTGCGCTCTGCTAATCGTGATCCTATAGTCACGACGTTAAACTAACAAAGAGGTCAATGAATACAAATCAATGAATTCGAGAGGAAGGTCAAATCTCAATCTTTTATGAGGCGAACTGATCCCTATACTTGTAATCCAAATTAAGTTTCATATAAAAAGCAAGAATTAGGCCAATGTTTCTTGCTGTATAAATTCCTCATAATTATCTTCCTCGAGTAACTAACCTCTAGTTTGTAAGCACAAACCCTTTCAGTCGTGTCGCGAAACAGAGTGTCTGAACTGTAAGACTACCAATACCATGGGGCCCTGGGTTAAGTTTCTTTTATGAACAATATATTCTAATAAATTAGGGTCTGTGCTTGCAGACTAAGTAATCCCAAGCCATGAGATCAGTGACCGGAACCGTTTCGAAACATGAGGTAATACGTATATTATGTTGGCCTATAGGATTCAGCTTTTCAACATAAACATGTTCAGAATTTTCCTCCATTGACTGTGGAAAAGCAAAATTCTCATCGAATAAAATTCAAAAAATTCCTGATACAAACATATTTTTTTCGTAAAGTATCTATTCAAGTAGTTTTATGTTTACCATATTTCATTTTTTACCAATATTCAAACATAATTACGTGATGGACATCAAATTGGCCATAATTTCCTCACGAAGGTACTCATAAAAATATAATATATATATATTTTTTTATATGATGGGGTTTGCAGTAGTAAAGTATCATGAGAAAGAACTGCGCAGGTTGTGGGTATGTTTATGAGCTTTGAGTTGTAATAGTTCTACAATATATTTAGGGGCTTGACCAATTAGAGCTTTATAGACAATCAACAGGACTTTAAAAGATATTCTTTGTCGCACTAGTAGCCAGTGCAGATCTCTCAAAACAGGGGTGATCCTTGAGAATTTGGAGCATCCACAAATCAGTACACATCAAATACGTCTCAAGGCCATTGAGACGCCTCATAAACACACCTGGGAAATTTGGTAAAATATTGCCTGATGCACGATGAACATTTTTCGTACCGTGTTTTAATGGAGCCGCGGATTGAATCGCCAGTTGTTTCACTGTCATGATAGTGTACAGTCTAGTAACTCGTATCAATTTTCTTGTGGAAAATGATGCAACGAATTATCACATAGTCACACCGAGGAAGTGAATTTTCGGGGCAGACTTGGAAAGGAGTTCTAGGCGCGGACCTGATTCATGATATATTTTAAGGTATAAGCATAACGTTACACAACAAGGGAATGTGAAAACAGCACCAAGGAAAACACTGAAGCCTGCCCGTCTCACATAAGGCGCCATTTGCTGATGTTATTAGTGAATTGTTCGGTCTTTTGCGCGTCACGAAAGAGTGATATCTTTCAGAAATTAATTTCAAACTGAAGTACAGTGAAACAATGCTTTTGATAACTAGTGTATGGTTTAATTGCCTTGACATGCTACATTAGCGCAGGTAATGACGCAATCGAAATGACGCCCCGTGTGAGCCGGACTTATGTTATAAATGTAGCTACTTTTTATAGGGTGCACTGGGGATTAAAGTAGCATGTGGACAAAGAGCAAGATATTGGAGTATGCATCATCAAATATTAATAAATCTGTCGACAGAAATTTTTGGGGTACGGAAAAATGCTACCCAATAATCGGGATCTGAGTATCCAGCACCTTCTCAAGTAGACGTCCTTAGTTGTGACTATAACAGAAGGAGACGAGAGCAGAGTTCTCGCAAAGTGGACTTCCTTGAAACTCGAAAACATAAAGATGAATGCTCTTGGCACTTCTTTGCCATGATCCATCTACTGGACGATCGTCTGTCCAAGGTCATCGACTGCTTCCGTGCCAGCGGGAAGTTGGCTTTTCGATCAACGGAGCATCAAACCACAGGATCTTTATTTCCACTCCTTTATACTTCTGTAGAGGTTAACAGAAAGCCGAGTGGGGAACGGGTCTCAGTATCTGTATGAGTAAAAGCACAGAGGTCTTTATTAGTTATAATCAGTAACTGACACATTATATATCACATAATAATGCTGATTATCATGGAGATCATGCATTCCCCAAAACATGTCATTTTTATCAAATGTGAAACAAGTGATTTTACCCTTTAAAAACCAATCGCCATAGTAGCTGAAACTCAATACTAACACAGGTAAATAACTGACCCAAATTCTTAACCAAATAAATAACAGTCAATATAAAACTCTTCTTACGTTTTTTAACCAACACATTATGTGGCCTCTATACCACAACTGAATAAATGATATAGCCTTGTTAATGATCTTATCCTCAATTCTTGTTCAATAAAATATACCCTTGACTTGGACATTGTAATATTAAGACCATGTAAATATCACAATAACACAAACCTAAATAGGGCTATCCTGTTTCCCCCTTTTCAAAGAAAGCACATATTTTATAGTGAATAATGAAACTAACAATATTATAACAATGGAACAAAGACAAAATATTCTTGCTTTTAAATATCAGAATATCCCAATCCCAGAGACATTGATAAATCCTGGAAACTATAAATACTGTATATTCATATCTGCATCAAATCTAACATCCATCAACCACACCAGTCAAAATGTTTATCTTCCATACATTTCTATTTTTCAAACAAATTTCAATAATCTCCTGGTCTAACCCTAAACACTGCTCTTTCTCCTACAATTCCTATACATTTAACATGTAACAATATTTTTTCCATAGCAATCTGTAAAATGAAAAATAAGGTTTAAGATGATAGAGGGCGCTAGAAAACCCTCTAATGGCTAAATATTCAGACAAAGTTTGTTCATCACTGTTTGATGTGTCATAATTAATATCCCCTTAGCAACAAAAATATAAACAACAGGCAATGCTTTTAAACACTCAATTTCTATCATGAGCACTTCTTTACTATGCTCCCTATATCTTTCACTGACCCTATTCCTGAACCAAGACCTATACACATCACCTAAATTAGAGCGTAGCCCTGGCCTTGAGACCAGGTACAACATTAACGCGCATGCACTTGGTACCGCATTAAACTCCATGTACATAACCATGTATTACAGCGTAAATGCATAGAACAAATTATAACGCTAATCATCACACATTTTAATATTAAATCCTCGCTTTCGAAAATAATCATATCAACCCTCATGGTACATCAAAATGATCACTAAAATCGCTCGGACACAATACACATATGTACATAACAAATATTTAGCATAACATTATTATTATCCAGTATAATAAAAGTTGTTCAAGTTTGATCAACTCACCTGTATGAGTAAAAGCACAGAGGTGCCCGCTCCAAAATTAAGGAGGCCCTCTACCGTCTATACAAATGAATTCCAGGGACTCTACAACCTTCCCCACTTAATTTTTGTCATCGTCCCGTGATGACAAACCAAACTAATTTAGTAACAAACAACAAATCGTTAAAACTATCCCAGATAAAAGTCCGGATATTTTTGGGGTGGGACCCCCCGATTCACCCTCTTCGGATATCGGTCACTAGAGCTATCTGAAGATGACTGAGTCGGATCCCTTGATTCGGAAGAAGGGAGGTCGTTGTCCACTTCGTCAGGGCTAAACCCAGCACCACCAATTTCTACTTGGGGGATTCCACCTGTATTCCCTGGTTGACGCAAGACATAACCTCCAGCGGCTACTGAGGTTGAATTCCCACTTCCTGATTCATCGGAAATGACCTCCTGCACAGAGTCTGTAACCCCACTTGGTAGCCAAGGACAGAGCTTGAGTTGAGTTCGGTGAAAAACCTTCTCCCCCGACTTATTCTTCACAACATATACTGGTCTGTCTGGAAAAGGTTGTTTGACCACCATAAACGGTTCTTCCTCCCAGGCATCCTGGATTTTGTGTCGACCCTTGAAGGCCTGCTTCCTAACTAGAACATATTGACCCAGCGCAGGCGGTGTCTCAAAAACCTTCTTTGCCTGCTTGACCTGTCTGGCAGCAATGGCAGCCTTGGCTTGCTTAGCGGCCAGGGCTCTCGCAGTCTTCAATCGATGCTGATGTTGTCTGATATAGCCGCCCATTGTTCTGTATCTCTGAGCTTCCCTACCTAGGTTAAGATCACAGGGGGCACGTGCGTTTCTCCCGAACATCAGGGAAAATGGGTCAACACCAGTTGATGAATGTGGTGCGTTGTTATAGGCAAACATCAGCTCAGGCAAGTATACTGTCCACTTTCTCTTCTGTGCTTCAGGTAGGGTGACCAACATGTTATGTAATGTCCGGTTAAAACGTTCGCATTGTCCGTTTCCGGCAGGATGGTACGGGACAGTGTGACTCTTCTGGATACCGTACAATGCACATAGTTCCCTCACTATATAAGCCTCAAAGCGTCTTCCTTGGTCCGAGTGTAGTTGCAGCGGACAGCCATACGGGATGAAGACATGTTTCACCAAAATCCTGGCGACAGTAGCAGCGCACTGATCCTTAGTTGGCATTGCCCAAGTGTACTTGGTGAACACATTCGTGATCACAAGTACATTTTCATAGCCGTCCTGAGATGGTTCAAGAACTGTAAAATCAATGGCTAAAACTTCCATGGGTGCATTGGCAGAGAGACTAGAAAAGGGTGCCTTTGTCCTCCTCACCGGGGGTTTACTCAACGTACATCTCTTACACCTGCGACACCACTCCTTCACATCATGCGCCATCTTGTGCCAGAAAACTTTGGTAGCTAGCATGCGATACGTCTTCTTGTGGCCAAAATGTCCTCCAGAATCGTGGTATCGACTGAGAGCCACATCTCTTAGGCTGCTAGGAAGTACGATCTGCCTAAAGGGTTGCCCTCGAACTTCCTGTAAAACGTCATCAGTCTGCTGCTGTACCTCTATCTCTTGCATTGACAGTCCGGGTAAGCATGGCGTTCCTCCCTGTCGATTCACCTCGGTATGGTTACACACTGCATGGGGAACCTGCGTGCCTGGAGAATGTACCTCGAACGTGGCCCTCATGGTGCAACTGGTCACGGAGACAGCTGGCTTGTCAAGAATGTTGGTACTTCTACGGGACAGGACATCCGGGGCCTGATTTGCTTTGCCAGGACGGTACACAATCTCAAAGTTGAACACGCTCATTTGTTGGACCCATTTCATCTCTACACAGCCCAGGTTAGCCTTATTAAGGAACAACAATGGATGATGGTCAGTCACCACTGTGCATCTGTTACCCAAGAGGTAATCTTTGAAAACTTCAGTCATCGCCCACTTTATGGCAAGAAGCTCCAGTTTGAATGCGCTGTATCGTCCACTCCGCTCTGCAGACTTCAATGTCCGGGAGGCATAGGCTATGACATGGTCCACCCCCATACCATCTTCCTGGTATAGAATAGCCCCAAGACCAGTACCGCTTGCGTCGGTCTCAATTCTGAAGGGCTTTTGAAAATCAGCATAGGCTAGTATTGGGGCAGTGGTTAGACACTGGATTAAAGCCTCCTTTGCCTTCTGTGCTTCTTCATCTAGCTCAACTTTGTTTGATCCTGAGACTACTGCCTTCTTCTTCCCCTTCTTCTTAGAGGATGTCCCCCGAAGGTATCGGAACAAAGGTGCAGCAATCATGGCATATGCAGCCACAAATCGTCGAAAGAAACCTGTAAATCCAAGAAAGGCTCTAACGTCTTTCACTGTTCTCAAATCTGGCCATTCCTGGACAATGGATATCTTTGATGGATCTACAGAGACTCCTGTGGCTGAAACACGATGCCCAAGGTACTGCACTTCGTCCTTCAGTAGATGGCACTTAGCTGGCTTCAGCTTCAATCCATAGGTTGTCAGCCTAGTCAAAACCTCATCCAGATGCTGGAGATGGGAGTCGAAGTCTGGAGAATACACAATTATATCGTCCAGGTAAATCAGCACACTGGAGTAGCACTTGTCTCCCAAGCAGCGTTGCATTAACCTTTGGAAAGTGGCTGGTGCATTAGTCAATCCAAACGGGAGCCTTGTAAACTCGAACAGGCCAAAGGGAACCACAAATGCAGTCTTGGCAACATCATCGGAGTGCATGGCCACCTGGTAGTATCCACTCGTTAAGTCTAGCACACTGAAATATTTGGCACCCCCTAATGCCTGAAAGGATTCTTCTATCCGTGGCAGTGGAAATGAGTCCCGCCGTGTAATACAATTCAACTTACGGTAATCAACGCAAAGTCGAATGCTGCCATCCTTCTTTGCTACAACCACCACAGGGGAAGCCCAAGGGCTCTGACTTTCACGGATAATGCCACGCTCCAACAAATCTTGAATGTGCTCTCGGACAAGCTGGTATTGAGAAGGAGGGAGTGGCCTGTGGCGCTGTCGGATAGGTGCTTCTAATCCAGTGTCAATCCTATGATTGATTGCGTCAGTATATCCCACATCATAATCGAAGGTAGAAAAGGCCTTCTGATGCTTACAAAGGAGCTCCTGCAAACTGGTCACTTCTCTCTTGTCTAGCGCTGTGTAATTGACATCTACTGGTATGTCTAGATCTGGTTCTGGTTCTAGTTCCTTCTCTTCAGTTGAAATCTTGCAAACCCTCCCACACTCTGATGCATGGCGATCCTGACTACATTTTTTACCTACATAGAGACGACCAAGTGGTGCAGCATCGGGTAAAACAATGTCACAATCACTACCGTTGTGTAGGACCAGTGGAAATTTTCCTTCTCGAACATTGACGAAGGACGGAGGCAAAGTCACTCCACTTGGAATAGCCCCATCTTGATCTGGCTCCAGAACAGCGTCAAAGGTAACTCCAATCTCAGTGCTGCTCTGTCCCTCGATAATGACAGACTGCCTTGCAGACACTATGATGTCACCCCCTCTCAGGTACGCTCTACCAACTCCACCACTCTCATCACCTAGTCTGGCCCGGTCACTGATGATTTTCATCACCCTTTGCACAGCTTGAATGGACGTAGGCTGGTTGAGTCTTGTTAGATACCCTTGTCCTGAAGTTTCCATTCGCTCCCAAAATTCCTGAAGAACGTTCATGCCAAGGATACCTTGGACTGAATCCTTCCCTCTCTTTACATTGGCCTCTGCCAGTACAAGGACAACTCTCCCTTGCACTAGCTCTCCAAGGACCTTGATGTCAGTCTCAAAGCACCCTACATAGGGAATATCCCTCTCATTTGCGGAGACAAGTAAGAATGGGGCAGGGACCTTTCCCAGCACAAATCCTCGAGGTTCGAGATGTTCTCTGAAAAAACTCTCCCCAACTGTGGTGACTTGTGAGCCTGGGTCCCATAAACAAGACACATGGGCATCATTGAACTCGACATCTACCGCAAAGCAGTCACCAACCGCCTTCATCATGAAATCTTTACTTGTGGACTCAGAACTAGCATTAACACATGAGGTTCCAGCCCTCATTTGTTGCTGACTCTCAGGACGATCTGGTTGGGGTCTCTGTTGGTCCTGTTGGAACCGCTGCCTTTCCTGCTGGAACCTCTGTTGCTCCTGTTGGAATCTCTGTGGTTCCTGTTGGCTCCAATACTGATCTGGTTGAGACCACTGCTGCCACTGACACTCTCTTGCAAAATGTCCATAAGCCCCGCAAGAATAACATTGACCTCTCGGTCGCTTCACCCCATATAGAGCACGAGGACCATTTGTAGCTTGGGTGACTGAAGTTGCGGGTAGTACCTCTCTGGCAGGTAGTACCTCTCTGACGGCCTTAACAACCATCTCTCCCATTTCTTTTATTACGAGGAGCACATCTGATGAAGGAGTCTGTTGCCCCATCTGCTTGGTCTGGAGGGCTGCCTGTCGGGCACCATCGTGGCAATGGACCCGAGACTCTTCTTGTCCTGACCTCCGAATGGCAAATTCCCTTAACTCACGGAAGTCCAGATCCTTATTGAACTCATATCTATCCCTGCTGGCGTTCCTCAGTACCTGATCCTCAAGACCTTCGATGAACTGCTCAATGAGAATTGCGTTAGGATCCAAGTAAAGCTTGGGCTCTCTCCTGCAGAGGCTGTTGAATCTCCTCTCAAGGTCCACGGCAAACTCTCGCAAAGGCTCCCCCCTTTTCTGTCTCCTTTCAAGGAAGAGTCTTTGTAGTTCTCCAAGGTTACGCAATCTGGCATATGAATCCCGAAGAAATGTCAAAATCTCCTCTGCGGTCTTTCCTTCCTTCTGGAGGGATTGAACCTCTACCCTTGGGACTCCTCTGACAAAATCCAGGAGATAGGCGACCTTTTCCTCCTCTGCAATCCCATATCTGGAAAAGGACCCATTCACGCTGATTACAAAATCGTCAACCTCAGCTGCTTTCCCATCAAAGATTGGGATTTTCCTTTCAGGTGCCATCACCAGCTTGGTGGGCTGCCTCTCAGATAGCTCTTGAAGCTGTCTCTTCAGCTCAGTCAACTCAAAGTTCTCACCATCGCTACTCCCTACAGGACTGAAAGGACTATATATCACCTGTTCCTTCCATCCACCAGGTGGCTCACGGATTTGTCCTTGACTAGCAATTGCTCTCTTCTTCCCACCATCATCCCCTGTATAAATCAGGCCATTTGCACGAGGATGCACCCCTTGTAAAACTTCTAACAACAGGTGTCCTTCCCTTTCTAAGGGATACTCAGAGATGTCCCCTGGGGAATCCTCTACCTTAATGAAAGACATCTTCAAAATACTGTGTAATAGAAAATAGGAACTCTAAATCAGGGGATCTCAAAGAAAGGGTAAAATACTGAATCAACCTAAAATAACTTTCTACTGACTCAAACCAGCTTATTCTACCTCCATCAGTGCAATCCCATACCACTATTCATTAAACCCAATATATGAATCAATGCTGTTGAAATCTAAATATGAAACACATACATAAATAACAAACATCATTAATAATCTTACCTATTACCACTTCATAGCTGATGGTAATGCATGTGCAGCGAGCGCACACGACATTCCAAAAATAGATGCACACACATTTGTTTACAAGTTCTATATTAAATCACTTTAGCGTTCTCCCTTATAACAAAACCTTGAAGGTGATTTATGCAAATGTATTTAAAAGTTCCATATAAAGTCACTTGAGCGTCCTTCCCTCTGATACAACCTCGAAGATATGTGTATAATAGGTCCTGTATAAAGTCACTTGAACATTCGGTGTATATTGCTGATATCCTGACAAATCTACTGAAACAATGGAAATCCAATGCAAAGTCACTTGAGCGTCCTTCCCTCTGATACAACCTCGAAGATGATATGTGTATCATAAGTCCTGTATAGAGTCACTTGAACATTCTCTGCGTGAATTGCTGATGTCCTGACAAATCTTGTACTGAAAAAATGGAAATCCAATGTCTGTCTCTGTAAAACTTAATGGTACAACTGTCCCTTGGGTGAACTTGCACTTTAGAAGACATCAACATCTAGAAATCGTCACCAACTAACTGTCACATCCCAGCATTATCTGCTGGCCAAACACCCTTTTCCTTCAGTCATCCACCTCGAACAAGCTGGTCACCACTCTGCTGAAAAGGCATAGGAGTGCTACTCAGAGACCCATTCCATCCCATCCTCGTCGCCAAAAAGATGTAGAGGTTAACAGAAAGCCGAGTGGGGAACGGGTCTCAGTATCTGTATGAGTAAAAGCACAGAGGTCTTTATTAGTTATAATCAGTAACTGACACATTATATATCACATAATAATGCTGATTATCATGGAGATCATGCATTCCCCAAAACATGTCATTTTTATCAAATGTGAAACAAGTGATTTTACCCTTTAAAAACCAATCGCCATAGTAGCTGAAACTCAATACTAACACAGGTAAATAACTGACCCAAATTCTTAACCAAATAAATAACAGTCAATATAAAACTCTTCTCACGTTTTTTAACCAACACATTATGTGGCCTCTATACCACAACTGAATAAATGATATAGCCTTGTTAATGATCTTATCCTCAATTCTTGTTCAATAAAATATACCCTTGACTTGGACATTGTAATATTAAGACCATGTAAATATCACAATAACACAAACCTAAATAGGGCTATCCTGTTTCCCCCTTTTCAAAGAAAGCACATATTTTATAGTGAATAATGAAACTAACAATATTATAACAATGGAACAAAGACAAAATATTCTTGCTTTTAAATATCAGAATATCCCAATCCCAGAGACATTGATAAATCCTGGAAACTATAAATACTGTATATTCATATCTGCATCAAATCTAACATCCATCAACCACACCAGTCAAAATGTTTATCTTCCATAAATGTCTATTTTTCAAACAAATTTCAATAATCTCCTGGTCTAACCCTAAACACTGCTCTTTCTCCTACAATTCCTATACATTTAACATGTAACAATATTCTTTCCATAGCAATCTGTAAAATGAAAAATAAGGTTTAAGATGATAGAGGGCGCTAGAAAACCCTCTAATGGCTAAATATTCAGACAAAGTTTGTTCATCACTGTTTGATGTGTCATAATTAATATCCCCTTAGCAACAAAAATATAAACAACAGGCAATGCTTTTAAACACTCAATTTCTATCATGAGCACTTCTTTACTATGCTCCCTATATCTTTCACTGACCCTATTCCTGAACCAAGACCTATACACATCACCTAAATTAGAGCGTAGCCCTGGCCTTGAGACCAGGTACAACATTAACGCGCATGCACTTGGTACCGCATTAAACTCCATGTACATAACCATGTATTACAGCGTAAATGCATAGAACAAATTATAACGCTAATCATCACACATTTTAATATTAAATCCTCGCTTTCGAAAATAATCATATCAACCCTCATGGTACATCAAAATGATCACTAAAATCGCTCGGACACAATACACATATGTACATAACAAATATTTAGCATAACATTATTATTATCCAGTATAATAAAAGTTGTTCAAGTTTGATCAACTCACCTGTATGAGTAAAAGCACAGAGGTGCCCGCTCCAAAATTAAGGAGGCCCTCTACCGTCTATACAAATGAATTCCAGGGACTCTACACTTCGCTCCTGACTTTGATAATTTTATTCAAGCGATGGCTGAGTATTCCAACATACATAAAACATATATCCCATCCAAAGCCTCTCTGGTCTACCGTAGCTCTGAGTCATCCCGTGCAGTTATTGCAGAATACGTTACAGTGCTGACGAACGTAGAAAAAAGTTCTTTACCTACCAGTAGGTTGGTGTCGGTTTGGTTGTACTCCTCATGATACCGCAATGCTGCTCCTAATAGGTATATTCACTGAGTGTGTAGATCAAGAAATTTGTTGGTGAAGCATTCCAAGGATTCAGGAACATAATTATCAGGAACCTTGGGAACGGCGACTACGGCACATCATCTAGCCTTTTAAAGATGTTTAAGGAATAGTTGACTGCCATGATGTTTAAAAAAGTGTGCAAACCCGATGTGCAGGAAGGGAATTTCATACTGCAAAAAATAAGATGATTATAAATATTGTCAAAATCAAAAACGAATACACAGGGAGAACAAAAGAAAAATCGTAAATGGTTTACGGATGCTTAAGAAATTGAAATTGAAATTTAGTTTTTCAGCAAAGCAGAAACCCAGATTCCGAGCACAAAACTAACGCAGCTTGTATACAAATTGAATGAATGCAAAAAGAACGATGGAGTTTCGTAAGTTTGCCAGGCTAATCGCACGCGTCGGGTATTCAATGCATGATGAATTCTATTTGATTTAACAAAAGTTGGAGTGATCGACATTATAGGCCCGAATTCACAAAGGAGGTTTGGTTTAAAACCATGGTTTAAACCCCCTCCTGGGGTTTTTAAGCGTACGTGCGCACGGAATCCGATCCAATCATATATTTTCTTTAAGCGAGCGCTTATTTTAGTACGCTTACGGAGGTTTAAACCATGGTTTAGGTTTAAACCTCCTTTGTGAATTCGGGCCATAGTGACCCAACGCCTCGTGTGGCTTAAACTGAGCGGGAAGATGCTTCTATTTAAAAATCGATCTTTGAATAAAATTCGAGAATAATAGTAGACCAGCCAAACATCCAAAAAGGCTCTAGAAAAAATTTCGACGGCATTTTTAGGTAATGCTCGGCATCCATGCTTAAAGTCTTGCAAAAATACTGACGAATAAGGTACGGGCGGATGCCGCGCACATTTTTGCCTAAAAATACCATTTTTGGCTCAAAATTTGAAAGAATGTCAAAAATCACAATTTTTAATTTTTTTACCTAATATGTAATATCTGATTAAGACTTTTCAAGTGATATCAGATTTATTTTGAGTTTCAAGTTATAAACCCTATTAATATACAATTGAAAGTTGGATATTACACACACATGTATGGCGTAATGAAACATAAAACTGTGATTTACTCAAAATAATAGGTTGTGAAAACTACCAATTTTTTTTTTTACCCAATGTAAATTTGTCATTTTAAACACTTTTTCTTGATTAAACATATCATGTATTTTGTCATGTCACACACAGAAAAGAAATTATCCGATAAGGTGATAGATAACTCATTTTATGTTATCCCAAATGGAACGATGTATTTTTACTGGATGCGCATTTTGACTGAAAAGCACTACACATCTAGGAGTGTACATGTACAAAGGCAGTTATCCCATGTATTATCAGTATAGCCTATGGGCCAAAAACTGAAGTGTTCCCACCTCCTTAGAAATAATCTCAAATGATTTTTTTTACTGTTAGATGCGACCATTAACTCTCAAAATGTGCTTCTTTGCCCTAAATTAAAAGGTCGGCGTGACCACAAGGCCTATTACCATGGCAACGGATCAAAAAACAATAGAATTTAAGAAATTGTCATGTATTCGTGATTAAGAAAGTACAAAAACACATTGTAACATTTTAAAATAATGTATCAAATGTTTCTCACTTGATTAAAACCCAAAGAAGAGTTATAAAAAGTGTCCATCGAGTTCGAAAATGGCTGTTTCCATGGATACAGTAAGAACAAGAATGATATTTGAGCAAAATCCCTTTGATGCTACCTTAAAAAGTGGTAAGTATTGATATTGACCATTATTATTTTCTCTTTTACAGGACACTCACTTATAACTTATTTTAGTAAATGGGTGACAGATGTAACTACGACATGTGTAGGCCGTTACCATGGTAACAAATATATTATTGTGTTGTATTTCTAACAAAATACCATGGTTGTTTTCAACATGAAATAATGGTAAACATCTAATAACTTTTGCCGTCTGTTTGATTATATTACAATTTTTAGTTAATTTGAGTAGAGCTAAATTTGATTTATAAAAACTGTTGCCATGGAAACAATGTTAATGAAGATGAAATCTTTCAAAGTAAGAAATGTGACCAACCAATACAAAATAAAATGTTAAACACACTGAATTTGAACAATATCAAATGAATCTTACATTGTTTTTCACCGTAGCTATCAGAATCAGCTTGTTTGTCTTAAAGGCCAAGTCCACCCAAATAATGAATTTAGTTGAATCAGTAGAGTTAAATTAAATTAACGAAACAGTAAAAAATATCAAAATCGGATAAAAATAAGAAATTTACGGCATTTTGAAGTTTTGCATTGTATCGTAAAACAGTGACATGCATAACATGGGCTGTATGCAAATTAGTGATCCGATGACGTCATGAGCTCACATTTCGTTTTGTTTTTTATTATATGAAATTTCAAATATTTCATTTTTTTCATAGATGTTTATAAAGATTCTCTTCATTGTATCACAAGTTATAATACTGATGATCGTACACATTCTACGAGTAGTCAAACTTTGTTTTACATTCTTGGAGAAGAAAACTGAAATATTTGAAATTTCATATATTAAAATACAAATGGAAAAGTGAGCTTATGGCATTATCGGCTCAATAATTTGCATACATCCCATGTTATGCATATCATTGTTTCATGAAACAATGCAAAACATTAACATTAATATTTTAACCTTTTTTTAAATTTAATTTTATTGATTTAACTCAATTTTTTTGGGGTGAACTTGGCCTTTAAAGTTGGTTGCGGATGTGTTCCTCATGGACGTTGCCATGGTTAATAATGAGTATCACATCACGAAACTATTGGAATTTGAAAATTACCACACATTCATAATTGAACAACATGCAAGCAAATGTCCATTCTTAATATATATATTCTGAGCTTTCAATTCAAATCTTTCTAGATATTAGACAGAAGTGTTTTAACTAAACAGTTTCAAAATTGTTGCTCGCTCACAAACTTTAAAAGCTATAAAGCTGATTTTGAGCTATACAGAATATTAGCACCCACCCCATTAAAATTACTTCTGCATGGCTTTCATCATTTGGTCGACCACTCGGAAGTCGGTTTCGCCAAGGTATATTGATAATGTATCAAAATCATTTTAAATATGTAAGAAAACTATAACCGAATTGCACTCCCAAATCTGCCCCTGGCAGTTTCCAACTATTTTATTGTAGTGCAAGTAGGTGAAGTCTGATCGGGCCTCTACTGTCAGAGACACAGGACTTATAGATGATAAAACCCCTCTCTTTTAACATGTTATGTATGCAGGTTGATGCTAATGTGAAGCTTATTATCAGAGCAACAAAGTACACTAATACATCAAGTTCAAATATATAAATGAATAATAATAAATTAAAGTCTACAAATGAAATGATTGTAATCATTATGCAGAATTATGATTAGGATTAATCATCAGTTTTCAACATTATACATGTAATTATTTAAATAATGCTGAATCATATTTACCCCAAAATTGTAAGTTACAATTTGCTATATTGCATACTAAATCAATGGTTGAAAAATTCTTTGACATCTCGGTTTTTCTTTTAATTTCTCGTGCAAGAGCCAAACTTTAATCATTTTTATAATATAAGTTATCGTTAACTATGACTGGAAAAATGATATATGTTATATGAACATTATAACATAAATGCATATCATTATGGTTGATTATAAATTCACTGTACGGTCCACATAGGATTTTCCTTTAAAAGAATATAAGTGACCCTCCACCACAAAATTATTTTCTGAAAGTTAATTTATTAATCTACCATCTGACAAAATTTCGGGGTAAAATACCATGCTGAAATATGTTTTTACTCTCATTCAAAATGACATTTTTTTCTTGGATATTCAAACTTTGTGAGTCAGCTTGCTGGGATCGTACTTCACATCGCTTTTCTGGTATAGCTCAAAAACTATGCACTGTCTGATATTCAAAATCTACAGAAAGAAAGAAATATATCTATTCTAATGGTATGGAAAGTTCCAACCCAATCCGATGAGTACTTCATAGTGTAAGCTTTGGAGTTTTGACTCAACCTTTTGTGCGACAAACAATAGGACACAGATTAGGCGCTCTTAAATGGTCACTCTTCTTTAGAGCCCGTTTTCTCTATTGTTTTGGTCATTAGCCTGTCTGACACTCTGACATTCTCACTGTAATCTATAAGGGTTTGCTTAGTCTATGCAACACAAGTTATATATCATAATAAAGCTAAGAATCTAAGCTTTCAAACTGTGATGAAATTTAAAAATCCAGATTTCCGACTTATTGGTCGTTTTGTGGTGGAGGGTCACATAAAGTCATGTGAATGCAATGGGTCAATCTCCAGGAGGTGGAACAACATATCAGAAAGTGAGATAAATAAACAGCAATATTCAGTGATGATGTGTCATGTATCCATATAGAGATAATGGAATTATATTCTTGGGAAGAGCAGACTTAAGTATTAAGAGGGTTATGTATGATATTGGGTATTGTATTATGTAAACACAGTAAAACAACCGGGACTCTAGTGGAGTAATGTACATTTATTCTAATATGCAAGTCAATGAATGTGCAAATCTGCGCAAAAAAAAAAATCCACACAGTCAGCACATTTAATCTTTGATGGGATATGATTTTATCTTTTCATAATGATTTTTTTTGGTTATAGATTGTATATACATGTATTACAAAATAAATCCTTAGTTGTATACATGGAATTTAATTTTAAGGTCATTTATTATAACTTTCCTTGCGAACAGGGGTGTGGATCTGTGTTCATGATGGGGGGATGACCGGCGAGAGGAACGTGCGGGGGGGGGGGTATCCCCCTCCCACACCAGGGACTTTTTCAAATATCTGTCTATAAAACTTGCTTTTTAGAGCATCCCGAAATGGTTTTCTGTATGATTAAATGTTGTTAAATAATGAATTTGGATAGTTAGTAGTTTTAAGATAATGTATCGTAATTCTCACATCCAAAAATACTGGGGGGATTATACAGGCCATCCCCCACCTTAAATTTCAGGGGGAATATATAACCCCAAGCCCCCCCCCCCCCCCCCCCTCCACCCGCCCGGGATCGACACCCATGTTTGGGAATCTCGATACCACTTAGCTATCTCTTCCCTTTACATGAAAAACCCCTGATAATTGTTCCATGTTCTAACCAATGTTGTACATCTGACAGTCGGAGACATGCAAAAGTGGTACGTTCTGGGCGTGAACAGTTTCTCATCTTAAAAAATATCCCCAAATTACCCATTTTAGTTAGCGAAAATTAACCCTTTTACTTCTGAAAAGTGTCAAATTTTCTTTCTTACCGGTGGCAGTTCCACATTATTATCAAAGTCTCCCTTACCACCTATGATAAAAGCCACCCTTAACTTGGATTACTACCCTATTCAAATCAAACAGGTGCCACATTTACTCTTGCAAGTATCCCTCCCCCAATAGTTTCTTTATAATGCGTGTTCTCTTTTCACCTCTAAAAATGTCCCTTTTGTAAATATACGTTCGTTTTTTATAAAACCCCTATTCAAATCTGATACCTGCCCCTTTTCCTTCGATAAGTGCTTTTTTCCTTTGCAACAACATTTTTTTTCATTCTCATAAGCTGATAAGTACCCATTCATCTATTATTCCCCTATTAATTCTGAGAGTTACCTGTTTTACTTAGACAAGTACCCCTATTAATTTATTTTTTCAATAAAGTGATCCTTTCCTTCTAATAGGTGCCCCTTTTCATCTCTGTTGAGTGCCATATTTATCCTCAATATTATTGTCCCTTTCATTCTGATACATGGCGTTTTCCTTCCATTAAGTGCCCTTTTGACCCCTAAAAAGAGTCATTTATTTTATAAAATATCTTGTCCTTTTAATAAGTGCGCTAGTTATCCGGGGGTAGTTTTCCAGGGGGTAGTTGTTCTAGAATCGGTCATAAGGCATTTTAAGTCGTCAGAACTTAAAGCTTCTGTTAAAAAAAAAACATAAAAACAAAATAAACATTCCCTTGTAAATAAATTCAACTTTCCCATACTGAATACGATTGTGCCCGCCCCGCTTCGGAAAAAGAGGATCCCGTTTATGCTATACATTATTATCAAAAGACAAGAGTCAACAAAGTTTGATCAGTCGCTACGCTCGCTCACCTAATCAAAATTAACATTCCCTTTAATACGATTATGCCCGCCCCGCCCCTTGCCAAGAAAATTCCGTTTATGCTGCCAATTCCTTTCAATGAGAGATATTACTATTTTTCCGCTCGCTCTCTACACTCACTCGCCCAGTCAAAACCTAACATTCCCTTAAATATGATAATTATTAAAAACGAACATTAGAAAAGGGGCTCGCTCGCGAATATGAAATTTACACTCATTTGATGTGGAACAAGTGATTGTAGGTGGTGCTTTAATTAGACATTGGCAAGGGAAAAAAAATTCGAATTAGATTAATCAAAAAGAGGTGTCGTGGGGTCTAGTGGATACGTCACCGGACTGTGGATCTCATGGTGGATCTCATGGTTCGCGGTTCGAATCCCGCCATGGCACGAATGTCCTTTGGCAAGACATTCATCTACATTCGCCACTCTCCACCCAGGTGTAGTAAATGGGTACATGGTAGGAATTTATTCCTTGACTGCTTTCAGCGCCTTATAGGGCACCTGGGCTAAAGCCAGGGTAATAATACTACTTCGGCGCTTAGAAACATATGTATTCAGCGCAATATAAATGTTATGTATTATTATTCATCATTAAATAAAAATAGACTCATGGTTGATATAGGTTGAGAACAAAATATTCAGTTAATTGTTTCTGCACATGCCCCTCCCCCCACTTATGTATTCACTTTAAAGTTTCCATTTATGCCTTTCCCTTTTCCCTAAAAAGTGCCTTTTCTGTTATTGCCCCCTTGTGCATGCCCCCTTTCCCACAGAAGTTCTTTTTCTGCTGGTGTCTACTTTACCCCCCCCCCCCCCCTCCCCCCCCCCCCCCCTAGACGCTTTGCCGCCCTGGTCTGTCACCAATATTAATTAGTTGCCAACTCGTGATTTTAAGTCGCTACACTCTACATCAACACTAAATTTGTAATTATACCGTATTTAGTTGCCAGCTAACCTTAATGAATATCATCGATATACATGTATATACATGTATGTATATGATCTTTGTGTGACTTTCAGTAAAAAAAATTCAAAAGATGACTTTTTACGGTTCTTATTTTAGTGGAGTCAAAAGGGGCCTGAGCTTTCGATCCTAGCAGAATCTTCGTCAGAGGCAAAAAGACAAACATAAAAAGCAAGACAAGCATTATAGACTACAGACACAAAACAGTATACATGTAACAGGAACTGTAAGGGAGGGGCTGGGGACACAAAACAATGGAAACAAAAGGGAAGTGTGGGGAGTCAAAAGCAAGGAGTCAAGTAGGTGTGGAGGGGGATTAAAGCAAACACAAAGGCGTGGAGATGCAAGGACAGTAATGAGCCCCAAGCTCAAGTGTGGGTAACCTGTGGAAGCAAAGGATAAATGGGGAGGCATCATCAAACAGGATAAGGAACAATGCAAAGACAAGGGGTAAGAGAAAGGAATAAGTACTGTACAAGTCCAGTACAGTGGAGTGGTAGGGCAGAAAATAAAGAGGGAGTCGAGTTGTCAGACACCATGTGCATAATATATGGCATATAGAGTAAAGTGTAGTGAAAAAAATATATATTTGCTATCTACTGTATACAAGACTATAAGATGTAAGGCATACTATATACTGAAAAATACATACATGTGCATATAAAGTCTGTAATATATGTGTCTAAATCCAACGAGGAGGTAAAATGCAAATAAAATATATGTATATGCATGGGAGGTGTAAGGGTGCATACAGTGAGAAATATGTAATAAAAATTGGGCACGGGGCCTGCATGGGAGATGGGAGGAGTAAAATAAACTAAGTGGGAGTGGAAAGTATAATGTAAGGAAGGGGAGTAAAAAGATGTATTAATCATTTCCCTCCTGGATGTTGAGGCCATGAGGTTGGATGGTGCGAAGTCGTCTCATCCAGCTGGTTCGGACTGTGTCGGGACGGGTACCTAAAGATTCAATGCCCTGTAGAATCGTATCGGTGATGGAATGGTTAGGAAGGTTAAAATGGTGGCCCACTGAAGTGTCAAGCTTGGCTGTGTTGACAGTGGATCTGTGCCCATAGAATCGTCTCTTGAGTGTGGTCTTGGTTTCCCCTACGTACTGGGTTTCTGCAAATGATGAGATATACAACATTAATGGTGGTGCAAGTGATATTGCCCTTGGTTTGGTGAGGGAGGTTGGTAGAGTTGCTGGTGAAAGTGTCGCCCTCGTGGATGTGTATAGCACATACGGTGCATTTGTTGGCTGTACATTTGAAGGTGCCGTGCTGAATGGGAGAAGAATGGCCAGTGAGAGGGGGGACTTCAGCACGAACGATGAGATCCTTGAGGTTGCGGGGACGTCGGTAAGACAGGATTGGGGTACTGGGAACAGCCTGTAGCAGACGATTAGAAGTGTTGAGAATACGGTGGTTGTCATGAAGGATATTGCGGAGAGGAGGGAGATTGGGGTGGAAGGTGGTCACGAGAGGTATTCTGTCATTGGTATCCTGGCTGTCAGTTTTCTGTTTGAGAACTTCAGATCTGGGGAGGGAAAGAACTTTGTTGATGGCTTGTTGGGCTGCCCTGGCGCTATGGCCCTTGGCTACGAGATGTCTCTTCAAGTTCCTGGCATGGAAGGAAAAGTCGGAATCCTCAGAGCAGATACGGCGAAGTCTGAGGGCCTGACTGTAAGGGATGCCGGTTTTGCAGTGACGGGGGTGGCAGCTGGATGAGTGGAGGTACTGGTGGGTATCTGTGGGTTTGGTGTAGAGAGTGGTAGTGAGACGGTTAGACTCCTTCTTATTTTAGGTGACAATCCACAAAGTTACGGGTCATGTTTTTTTTCTAATCCTGTAGTCCCATTAGTACATGGATGTTATCCACATTCCACATTCGGCTTAACATTACATAATATACGCAATTTGTTAGTTTTGAAATATTCATAGCCGTTTATCATTGTTGTTTTTACTTCTTATTTTATTACTTATATTTTTATTATGTAACTATATTCCTTTTTTTTTTCTTATAAATTGTTACCAATTTATGCTATACCTTACTGTTTATTCCTGTTGCATCAGGAACATTATGCAAAACAGTTTTATACTGATCATGCTTTTATCCTGTATGAATAAGTTCAAATAAATAAATAAATGGATACATAAATACAGTGCTTATCAAAAATAGTATACACATCTCTGATGGCTTCTAATTAAAATGCTGTAATCGATTTGACTTTAAAATATACTTCATGGTGAAGAATAGCTTATTGTCTGTCTAGTAGTACCTAATTCATGACATTTCTGCCATGGATTACTGAGCACCAAGGTTTTTAAAAAGAGCCAAACAATCAAAATCCTCTTGCTCCAAGTGTGGGCTGACGCTGATGCAACGAATGTTGCTACTTAAGTCTAAAATATTCTGTAATAAGTTAAATTCTCCTTTGTGCTTTAATGCATTATTGTTTAAAGTGATCTAAGCTTCCATAATGACCTTGTTGTCATGGAGGACTGAGCACCAGGGTTTTTTAAAAAGTGTCAAACAATCAATATTTTCTTGTTCCATGTGTGGGCTGACGCTGATGCAACGAATGTTGCTATTTTAGTCTAAAATACTTTTTAACAAGTTAAATTCTCCTTTGTGCTTCAATGCTTCTTTGTTTAAATAATGGGATAATTGCCTTATACACTCTAAATGTACCTTCAAATAGTGTTTTTCAGTCAAAATGCGCATCCAGTAAAAACACATCGTTCTGTTTGGGATAACATAAAATGAGTTATCCAATACCTTATCGGATAATTTCTTTTCTGTGTGTGACATGACAATATACATGATATGTTTAATGAAGAAAAAGCGTTTACGTTGGGTAAAAAACGTTGAAATATTGGTAGTTTTCACAACCTATTATTTTGAGTAAATCACAGTTTTATTTCATTACGCCATACATGTGTGTGTAATATCCTACTTTTAATTGTGTATTAATCAGGTTTATAACTTGAAACTCAAAATAAATCTGATATCACTTGAAAAGTCTTAATCAGGTATTACATATTAGGTCAAAAAAATAAAAATCGTGATTTTTGACATTCTTTCAAATTTTGAGCCAAAAATGGCATTTTTAGGCAAAAATGCGCGTGGCATCCGCCCGTACGTTATTCGTCAGTATTTTTGCAAGAGTTTAAGCATGAACGCCGAGCATTACCCCAAAATGCCGTCCAAAGAAAGAAAAAAAAATCTTCTTGGCTGGTCTACTATTACGCTTTTCATCAAATTCATACAAAATATCCTTACAAAATGAAATAGCGGTCACTATCTGTACAGACCTATTGTTCACTATTTCCTGTAGCATGAATAATATTCAACTGAACTGTAGTTGGCGTAATCAATGCTAGTCATGTTCATCGGGCTTTAGTTTATGACAATCAATACGTGACAACTGATTAGAAAGTATATGTCACTAAGTAACTATAAAATTGTTTTGTTGATATCGTGTGGAAGTTCGTTATCTTGTAAATACATGTACCTGGAAAGCCATGAAGTTCCCTGTTTTATTACACGTATCACTCGAGTTGACGGAGAGCCAAGAGAATATTGGTGACCTCAGCAAAAGTTATAAATGATTGACGATGAGTTTTTCATTGAAATGTAATGATTTATGAGTTAATAACTACCGTGGGAAATTGCATCTGTTTTAGTCGCCATTTTGTATAACGAATTACAGGGAAATCTTAGCTTTCAAAAGAGACTGGCAAGAAATGAAAAAGAAGAAACACTGATTTAAATGTTTTGGTATTAATGATCAATAAGTTTAATGCAGATATTAAGTGGTGAAGATTCACCATGTGTCGAGGTAGTTGGCTTATTATGAAAAAAAAATACGCGATTTTTGCCAAATATGTAGGTGATAGTGAATGACCAAACCATTAAAGTTTCAAGTGAGGCATTTATTGCCCAAAGTTAGTCGGACACATTTTTGACTAAACGTTGGGCATTTTTCAAACTAAGTTTTTTCCGCCACACGGTACATTGACGATTGAACACAGGGAAATTATATTTCAAAAAATTAGCGTTGGATATCAATTGATATCAATTTCTTCTTATTTAAAGTATATATACATGTATATAATAATAATTGTGAGGAAATAACATATAAAACAGCTTTGGTAACTCTTGTGGAAATAATTATAATTGTGAGAAATGAAATTATTTCCACAAGAGATGCCAGAGCTGTTGTATATGTTCTCTCCTCAAAATTGTTTATAATGATATTATTCTATTGTATACATGTATCTCAAAGCATTCTCTTTGATCCAGCTGAGGCATACGGCTTGTCCTTGTTCAGAACTCACCTGCCCTCTATAAAGGAATTAATAATTAATAAGGTTGAAGATTTGTCAATCTGTCGGTCAATATTTGGTGTCGCCGAAATCACTGGCCCGTCTCCGTGGTCTAGTGGTTAAGGCATTGGCGTTCTAAGCCAACGACCCGTGTTCGATTCCCGGCGGAGACATTTTTTCAACCTTTGCAAAAACTTCAAAAAGGGAGAACAGCTCTGGGGAACTTTGATTTAAGCTACGCAACCATTATTCTCTCATTTTCATTTCTAATATTTCATTTCTCATATATTATGCATAGAAAACTTAAACATTTCGACGGCGTTTGGGTAAATTGTATAGTGTGAGGATTGATGAGACAGGAGACAAGGTATATTCTGGTATCAAATGGAATATAAAAAACACACAGTTATATGTGTGTATATTGAGCTATATGATATATGTTTGTATTTTCATCTTCAGAACCTGAAGAAGGTCGTGAAGGCCGAAAGCTTGATCTAATAAAGTTGAAAGTTCAGCTACGTCCTTGTCTCCTGTCTCATCAATCCTCACACACACTATATATATATATATATATATATATATATATATATATATATATATATACAATGCGAAAGGAAATGAGAGAATAATGGTTGCGTAACTTAAATCAAAGTTCCCCAGAGCTGTCCTCCCTTTTTGAAATTTCTTGCAAAGGCTGAAAAAATGTCTCCGCCGGGAATCGAACCCGGGTCGTTGGCTTAGCACTATGAACACGGTGACAAAGACAGCGGACAATTTATGCAGCTCCTCATTGTACCCTCCACAATAGCTCTAGTAGACAAAAGGACATCCCTTCACTGCTATTATGTGACATCTGTTCTACATATTTTTGCAGGATAGCAATGAATGGATGTTCTTTTGTTAACCAGTGCAATTGCGAAGGGTACAATGAGGAGCAGCATAAATTGTCCGCTTCTTTGTTCGTCATGTTCATAGTGTAGAACGCCAATGCCTTAACCACTAGACGACGGGTTAGTGGTTTCGGCGACACCAGATTCAATTGACCGACAGATTGACAAATCTTCAACCTTATTAATTAATTCCGTTGTCGGGGGCAGGTGAGTTTGAACAAAGACAAGCCGCGTGCCTCAGCTGGATCCAAGCGAATGCTTTGAGATACATGTATACATTAGAATAATTATTAACAATATTGTGAGGAAATAACATATACAACAGCTTTGGCAACTCTCGTGGAAATATATATACAATGCGAAAGGAAATGAGAGAATAATGGTTGCGTAACTTAAATCAAAGTTCCCCAGAGCTGTCCTCCCTTTTTGAAATTTCTTGCAAAGGCTGAAAAAATGTCTCCGCCGGGAATCGAACCCGGGTCGTTGGCTTAGAACGCCAATGCCTTAACCACTAGACCACGGAGACGGGTTAGTGGTTTCGGCGACACCAGATTCAATTGACCGACAGATTGACAAATCTTCAACCTTATTAATTAATTCCGTTGTCGGGGGCAGGTGAGTTTGAACAAAGACAAGCCGCGTGCCTCAGCTGATGTACCTGGATAGCTATGAAGTTCCCTGTTTTATCACACGTATCACTCGAGTTGACGGAGAGCCAAGAGAATATTGGTGACCTCAGCAAAAGTTATAAATGATTGACGATGAGTTTTTCATTGAAATGTAATGATTTATGAGTTAATAACTACCGTGGGAAATTGCATCTGTTTTAGTCGCCATTTTGTATAACGAATTACAGGGAAATCTTAGCTTTCAAAAGAGACTGGCAAGAAATGAAAAAGAAGAAACACTGATTTAAATGTTTTGGTATTAATGATCAATAAGTTTAATGCAGATATTAAGTGGTGAAGATTCACCATGTGTCGAGGTAGTTGGCTTATTATGAAAAAAAAATACGCGATTTTTGCCAAATATGTAGGTGATAGTGAATGACCAAACCATTAAAGTTTCAAGTGAGGCATTTATTGCCCAAAGTTAGTCGGACACATTTTTGACTAAACGTTGGGCATTTTTCAAACTAAGTTTTTTCCGCCACACGGTACATTGACGATTGAACACAGGGAAATTATATTTCAAAAATTTAGCGTTGGATATCAATTGATATCAATTTCTTCTTATTTAAAGTATATATACATGTATATAATAATAATTGTGAGGAAATAACATATAAAACAGCTTTGGTAACTCTTGTGGAAATAATTATAATTGTGAGAAATGAAATTATTTCCACAAGAGATGCCAGAGCTGTTGTATATGTTCTCTCCTCAAAATTGTTTATAATGATATTATTCTATTGTATACATGTATCTCAAAGCATTCTCTTTGATCCAGCTGAGGCATACGGCTTGTCCTTGTTCAGAACTCACCTGCCCTCTATAAAGGAATTAATAATTAATAAGGTTGAAGATTTGTCAATCTGTCGGTCAATATTTGGTGTCGCCGAAATCACTGGCCCGTCTCCGTGGTCTAGTGGTTAAGGCATTGGCGTTCTAAGCCAACGACCCGTGTTCGATTCCCGGCGGAGACATTTTTTCAACCTTTGCAAAAACTTCAAAAAGGGAGAACAGCTCTGGGGAACTTTGATTTAAGCTACGCAACCATTATTCTCTCATTTTCATTTCTAATATTTCATTTCTCATATATTATGCATAGAAAACTTAAACATTTCGACGGCGTTTGGGTAAATTGTATAGTGTGAGGATTGATGAGACAGGAGACAAGGTATATTCTGGTATCAAATGGAATATAAAAAACACACAGTTATATGTGTGTATATTGAGCTATATGATATATGTTTGTATTTTCATCTTCAGAACCTGAAGAAGGTCGTGAAGGCCGAAAGCTTGATCTAATAAAGTTGAAGTTCAGCTACGTCCTTGTCTCCTGTCTCATCAATCCTCACACACACTATATATATATATATATATATATATATATATATATATATATACAATGCGAAAGGAAATGAGAGAATAATGGTTGCGTAACTTAAATCAAAGTTCCCCAGAGCTGTCCTCCCTTTTTGAAATTTCTTGCAAAGGCTGAAAAAATGTCTCCGCCGGGAATCGAACCCGGGTCGTTGGCTTAGCACTATGAACACGGTGACAAAGACAGCGGACAATTTATGCAGCTCCTCATTGTACCCTCCACAATAGCTCTAGTAGACAAAAGGACATCCCTTCACTGCTATTATGTGACATCTGTTCTACATATTTTTGCAGGATAGCAATGAATGGATGTTCTTTTGTTAACCAGTGCAATTGCGAAGGGTACAATGAGGAGCAGCATAAATTGTCCGCTTCTTTGTTCGTCATGTTCATAGTGTAGAACGCCAATGCCTTAACCACTAGACGACGGGTTAGTGGTTTCGGCGACACCAGATTCAATTGACCGACAGATTGACAAATCTTCAACCTTATTAATTAATTCCGTTGTCGGGGGCAGGTGAGTTTGAACAAAGACAAGCCGCGTGCCTCAGCTGGATCCAAGCGAATGCTTTGAGATACATGTATACATTAGAATAATTATTAACAATATTGTGAGGAAATAACATATACAACAGCTTTGGCAACTCTCGTGGAAAATATATATACAATGCGAAAGGAAATGAGAGAATAATGGTTGCGTAACTTAAATCAAAGTTCCCCAGAGCTGTCCTCCCTTTTTGAAATTTCTTGCAAAGGCTGAAAAAATGTCTCCGCCGGGAATCGAACCCGGGTCGTTGGCTTAGAACGCCAATGCCTTAACCACTAGACCACGAAGACGGGTTAGTGGTTTCGGCGACACCAGATTCAATTGACCGACAGATTGACAAATCTTCAACCTTATTAATTAATTCCGTTGTCGGGGGCAGGTGAGTTTGAACAAAGACAAGCCGCGTGCCTCAGCTGGATCCAAGCGAATGCTTTGAGATACATGTATACATTAGAATAATTATTAACAATATTGTGAGGAAATAACATATACAACAGCTTTGGCAACTCTCGTGGAAATATATATACAATGCGAAAGGAAATGAGAGAATAATGGTTGCGTAACTTAAATCAAAGTTCCCCAGAGCTGTCCTCCCTATATATCTATATATATATATATATATATATATATATATATATATATATACATCAGTGAAGCATGACACTTTTTTTGTTTATTTTTGCGTCATCTTATTGCGGTAACACGTGTACTTGATATCAGATTTTTATATATGATTGTATCTAGATATGTTAATATATCACACACACAAAAGTGCTTGATAAGTTCAAATCATGCTCCTCTTGCGTGCATGCTATGTGACGTTTTCAATTCTAGATTTATTTTTTGAATTATTTTAACAATGCATCTCATTTATTTCTCTGAACATATCCATCTATGTAATGATAAATTTGAACGTAAATAATTATGTCAATTCACTTAAAACATTCTAATACAAAATCACCCACAATAAAACAATACTTTGTGTTTATAGAAAGAAGAACTAGTGTGGTCCATCTGAAATGTCAATAATACCTCAATAGACTTCCTAAATGCCAGTAATTACACTTCTTGTTAGTTGTATTGCTAAGAAATTGCCTCATGCCAAAACAAAGGCAACTCTTGGAGATTGTGCATTTAGCTGTGTTACTCCAATACTCTGTAACCAACTTCCTCTTGTAATAAGGAAAGCACAATCAGTCCCTTGTTTAACGTAGAAATTCATTCCTTTTCTTCATATAGTACATTTATATACCGGTATCATCAAAAAGCTTAAAACCCCAAGAATGAAATGATTCTATTTTCAAGCATTGACACAAAAGTGGAAAGGTGAAATAAGCACAGTGAAGATACTTTTGGAAAGAAGCAATGAGGAAGTACCGCCGATGAAAATGGCCTGTCGAGTATGACGTACGCTGATAGACGCACTGATCTCACTGCATATTCATTACCATTCACGCAGTAGTCGTAAACGTCAAGATACGACAAAATACAACAAAATACAGTGTTCGTGAACTTCGCATTTACACTGTTTTATGCGTTTTTCACCACTCCTGCCATTCAGCTTGCATACAATAAAGCCTAGACGACGGGTTCTGGGTTTCTTTTCTTCTCTATCCACCGCAATTATCTAAAGTTTAACATTTTTGTGATGCGTTTGGATGGCAATGCACAGCGATGTTGAACAAGCTGTACCTGTTGTACACATACGGGAGCATATAGTGTGAGTGAGTGAGTGAGTGAGTGAGTGACCGAGAAGCAGGCTGGTAACATTTTCATGGTAGTTTCGGGCATGATATAGGGCTAATGTCACTATCATAGCGAATAATTTTTTGTTATCATTGATGCAGTGTATGAACGACAGGTTTTTTAGATATTTTTCTTCTTTATCCGACGTCATTATCTAAATTTTATCATTTTCGCGACGCATTTCGATCGCAATGCAGCGATTTTCGGACAAGCTGTATACGTAGGAGTTGCATCCCGGGAGTTGCATATAGCCAGCCTTGTGTGAATTTTGTCTGAGTGGGTGATCGGGTAGCAAGCTGAATGGCACTGGTAATATTTTCGTGGTCGTTTCGGGCATATAGGCCTTATATCACGATCATAGCAAATAATGATAACAATAATAATAATGATGATTATAATAATAATAATAACTCTAACTGCGACTTTATCTCATCCTATTGTTAGGATTCGCCCTAACCCACGTTCGTTTCGCCCTAACATCGAATTTCTATTGTGACGGAATAAACCTATTGTTAGGTTTCGCCTTAAGTCGCAGATAGGTAAATAATAGTAATAATAATAATAATAATAATTTCGGATGCCTATATGCCCGAAACGACCACGAAAATATTACCAGTGCCATGTACCAGTGTACCAGTACTTTAAATCTCTACTGAAGACCCATCTGTTTTCAGAGGCTTTTAAGTAGATTAGTTCTGTTTATACAGTGTAAGCATATAGGAGTCTCCAGCAAAGTGCATATTGAAATAGTAGCTGTGTAAATTATTCTTATTATTATTATTAAGAATAAACCAAGAAGTTATTTTCCATCAAATCCCACGAGGTAGCAATTTTCTTAGGAGGAAAAAAAAAAGAAAACTCAGATGAATATATTGATAAAAGTTTGAACAAAGCAGTAAAATTGATATGAGATTCATGACTTATTTCTTAAATCAGAAAATTGAAATCACTTTACATATGGGATGGATGGGTGGCTTTTGCTATCTCGAACATAAAATATCGTCAATTTTGTCGGTTTCATTTGATTGAGAAGACCCTAAACTATCCGATGGTATGATAACTTCCTAAAGTTATTTTTGGAATACTGATTTGGGGAGACCTTTTCCAACTGTTAACTTTTGGGGGACGCTCTGCATAATGTCGGTGCACCGACTGTCATACGAACGATATATTTCCCGATGCATGTTTCACATCAGAGATAACAATGCTTAGCAAAGAGGACAGCGAGAGAGAAAAAAAATGAGTTCTTATTTCTTTCATCAAAGCACATCCATTGACAATACCCAAGAACATGAGAAAATCTACGTGCAAAATATGAGACCCCTTACCAAAACATATTATAGATAAACATGATTATGGAATTGGAATCAAAGTATCGTATTATTTAATGCAAACTTCCATAACTGTTCACGGTTCATTCGACAATACTGAACTTACCTAGTAAGTGGTATATCCATTGCTAGCAAAAAAACCCCGTAACATCAGTCAGATAGGTTCGGTCATTATTACCAGTTGCAGTCCGTATACAAGGTATGGCGAATTAGTGTAATAATACATGTATGACAACTTGCGGCAGCATGACTGGTGAATATTTTAAGTGGCGTTTGTCGTTGACTCATGGAAGAAACATAAAATGAAAAGAAAAGAAGGGAAGATGATAGACAGAATGGCTAAAGTAAGATCAGAGGCGGCGGAACTCAAAGTGAGGGGGGGGGGGGGGCACAATTTTGCGGACAAAAGGTGCCCCCCCCCCCCACTTCCATTGTCCGAGCCCGACGTTCTGCCTCCTCGGAGTGAGATTGTATCTTTAATACTTCAACACACCTACAGGGCAAATATTAGACGTGTCAAGATCGACTGTCGACAGACGATTGGTTGAGCATAATGGCTGATAAATTTATCTACCTGCGCATGCGTACAAAGGAAAGAATGTTTATTTAATGTATGATAATGTATCATTACGCTCTAATGATTTTTATATCACTTACTGCATTAAAAAATTGATCAGTCATCCATCAAAATTATAACAGATATTTATATAAAACAATACATGATAAGATACCTTAAAGGGTACCAACTACCAAAGATATTTTGCTCTGTATTTTAGAAGTTCAATGTCATTATACTACAGGGTTGGAAAAAAGTTTGGAATATTTTTTTGGCGATGAGTATGTCTGATTTTAAATGCTAGTTTCTACTATATTGTGATGAATAATTCATCCAAATCGGATTAACTGTGTTGAATGAAGTCTACTGTTCCATCTTGTACCAAAGATTACGTAATATTGTTAAACATGTTACAATGGCTGACCAATGAACCACATGTTGTCAGATTTGCTCTATTTGTGTTTGAACATCTTGTTATACATTTCTGTACTTCACGTGGAATTTTGAAAAAGCTACGTGCAGTTTGCAGTCATTTTGAGGACTTCGGTATAGCAATTAAACTGTATCTGATTATTTAACTTTTTCGTTAGACATTTGCAAAAACAGCAAATATACGCTTCCGAATTCCAAGTGGACCTCTGCACTGTGTGATAAGCCTGATTTTTAATGTTGTGCTTTTAAAGTTAAAAAGGGACACATATCTTTTATTTGAACCTCAAAGAAGAACTTAAAATGACGAGGGATATGTTTAAGACGAGAAATAAAACTTTTTTCCAACCCTGTATGTTGAAAATATGGGCTTCAAAATCTATAAAGAGATATTGAAAGTTTAATTACAATCTCTATATAAAGCGTAAAAGCGGCTCGTGACTTTTTCGGCCTTTTTTCTAATGCTGAAGGCCTTAGGTTGTTCATTTTTCACAGCGATATAATGAAAATGACAACCACAAATTAATTTCAGGACAATGTCGAATGATCATTCGATTCGTACATCTACCCTGTCGATTTTAAGATTTATCGATATTGACATACTTTCTGCGATCTGCTTGATTTCATATCAAAGTGAGCTTTAGGGAAATTTTCAGAAAATGTTGCCGTTACCTGGTGTAAATTATGGGCACATTCTAGCTAGCGGAATGAGAAATCTTTTGCTTCTGGAGGAGGGGGCAGGGCCGGGGGACATGGATAGAGTGCCCCTTTTGCTTCCAGCTCCACTGCCTTATGTAGTTGTAGTAATATGAGTAACTCTTACTACTACATACATGATAGACCCTCTCCGATTCTTTGAAGCTAGATATGGCTCTTCTTGTAAAAAATGGGAGATATAGGTATAAAAAAGGGGCATTTATCAGAAGAAGAAAGGGCACTTATCGGAGGTAAAAAGGGGGACTTATAACAGGTGAAAAGGGCCACTTTTCAGACAAGGAAGAATACACATATTAGAAAAGAAAAGGGGAACCTATTAGAAGCAAGAAGGAACTCATCAAAGGAGAAAAGGGTAAATATTAGACAGAAAAGGTGGCAATTATTTAATTTGAAAAGGGATACTTATTAGAAGGTGAAAACGGGTACTTTAATCTTGAAAGGGGAAATAAATCTAATGAGAAAAAAGGGGCACTCAGAGGAAAAACGAGCACTTATCAGAAAGAACAAGGGACATTTTTCAGAAGTGAAAATGGCACTGATCAGGAGAACAGGGCATTTATTAGAAAGAGCAGGGGCAATTATCAGATTTGAGAAGGGGCAATTATCAGATTTGAGAAGTGGCAATTATCAGAAGGAGGAAATGAGCACCTATCAGAGGAAGAACGAGCACTTTATAGAAAGGAAAAGGTGCAGTTTACTTGAAAAAAAGTGTGTGTGTGTGTGTGTATGGGTAATAAAATTAAACCAGCGTGGAAATTAATTCTTTGTCATGGAATCTATTCATTAAATTCCTCCTGACCTTTGTGTTATTTTTAACCTTGATCTTAAAGGCACAGAGCGCACCCACGCACCAATTTGGTTACGAGTTATTAATAATATAATTTGTAAATTAAGCCTTTTTGTTGAAGGATCTATTAATTGATCCATACAAGCACTAATAAAGTCAACCGATGCTTTACTTGTAGTAGATAATCAAGGGAGTAGATGTACTTTTTTAACATGGAATTATTATCTACAATATTGTTGATGCTACTTCTGACTGCAAATTTGTGCATGCGTGCTTTGTTTAAAACAAATAAACGAATAGCATTGATTTCCTTCTTTCAATTAATGATCTAATTACTCCGATCCTATATTACAAATTAATATAATCTTGCTCAACATCACTGGTAACGTGAGTATACATGCACATGAACCTGAAGAACTATAAGAATTTTATCTATGACATTGGCTTTATAGTCTTAACTTGTACCAATGACCAATCGGTAATTGGCTTTTTTAGTCTGGGAGGACGACAATTTTTAGGGACCAAAAATACAACCCATCCCGACGGAAAAAGTTTTTGTGTTTTGGTAATGTATTGTCATACTCCTTCTTTCTGACAAAGTTTGGCGCATATGTTAGATGGGTTGAAATCGACCCGAATTGGGGCCCTTTTGGTGGGCTCTGGGGGCCAAACCCGGTGGTTTTGTTCGGGCTGACAAGCTTTTTGTGAATGACATGGATGGTCTAAGTACCTTTAAGGGGTCAAATCCCATCAATGCGCTATACAAACGCTTGTTGGCGAACGGTTTATTATTATTATTATTATTATTATTATTATTATTATTATTATTATTATTATTATTATTATTATTATTATTATTATTATTTCGGGACAGGCTCCCAGACTAATAAGGCCAATTAACGAATCTGTCTCACTAACTTTTCTATCATGTTGTGAATGCTTTGTCGTGCAAACGCTGTAACCTCGTGTGCACTATATTTTGTACTTAGTACATTCATTTATTTATATATTTCTTCCAGTGAAAAGCATATTTTCAAATGGACAATAAATCATCAATTTCAATTACATTCAACCCAGTAGTCAACATATATATGTGAAGTTCAAATCAGGGTACTTCATGAAGTCTACATAGTTGTCTTTTTTCTAAGGCCTGTTTTGTTGGGAGTTTTATTGAACATCATTCCATTGCAGGCTACCCTGAGTAACAAAATTACCACATTCAATACATGTACTATTATTATTATTGTTATAATTATCGTTACCATTACAATTACGGTGATGATGATGATAATGATGATGATGATGATTACTGTATTATTACCGCAGGTGAATCACACGATTTCTTGTCCACATCATTTGATATCATTTTGGGGAAACTTACGTCAAAAGGAGACACGCCCACACATCTCCAGATTAATTTGCAAACAAATTTAATATTGTAAAAGCCAATGCTCCTGCGGAGTGCAACACCAGTCAAAGGGCATAGAAACACATGCAATAACAACACATACATGTGATACACAATATAATTTGCACAGCGCAAGAGTGATAATGGCGCGCAAACAACAAACCCTTGTTTGCGCGCAAGTGCTCAAGAATTATACAACTATTAAGATCGCATAATTCATGAGCACGTGTGTGGGCGTGTCTCTAAGACTACAGTTTTGGGAAACTTACGTTAAAAGGAGACACGCCCACACATCTTCAGATTAATTTGTAAACAAATTTGATATTGTAAAAGCCACTTAATGAGTCACGCCGTCTCATCTCTTGTAAATCTGCGATTGTAATCTAAAAGGGCAGGGTGCACAATAGGGATGCGAACCCCACATTTAATCCAACGTCAGATGGTGGATGGTGTATCAATACATTCCCATTTATCCACACAGCTAGAAAGTTAACCCGCAATGGGGTAACAACACATTGCAGCTCACCTCATTCATATGTATTCCCCCGATCTCCATCTCGATTCTCGTGTCGTAGCTGCGGAAAAGGCTGTCTCTGAGAAAACCGACCGAAAAAAAATTTGGGGCTCCTCTACCTGCATAGTCCGGGCGCCCCCTGCCCGGGCCATGCCAACCCCAACGGGACCGCCAGGGGCCGTATTCTGAAAACGGTGTTATCTTTTGTGTTATTAAAACGATGTTAATTGTCATAACAAATCAAAATCAGGACAAGTCATTGGCTAATGATTGCGCAAAGATGGATGTGCCCGCGTAAAGTTAACAGAGACATCTGCGCAAGCACAAATGATTAGTGTTTATTGCGCGCAATTTCAATTTGTTATGACAATTAACACAATTTTCCTTAACACAAAAGATAACACAGTTTTCAGAATACGGACCCAGGGTTGCTGTGGTCGGGCTCGTTGACCTCTGTTGACTGCCGCCACGAGGCCAGCCGCCTTATGAAGATTATCAATAGCGTCACCGGTCAGCCCTGAAGATTGTATCTGTAACTGACGAAAAAGTCTACTGGTCGTATCATCAAATGTCCCCTGGACAACGAAGTTAGAATATTGCTCTTGCACATGGGCCAAATTGATCAGGAAAACATTGTCCATAAGACGAGAAATGTCAACCGATTCCGAATTTTCACTCAAATTCACTTGAGATAGGACCTTAAACAATGTCTCAATGTATCTGGCCGATTTGGCTATCAAATTAAAATCACTCTGATCTTGGCGCCTGATTCCAGATCTGTTCTGTTTCAGCCTGAGGTCAGCCGGTAGCTTGACAGATTGGAAAGTCTTTTATGGCAGCGAATTCGGCTTGCAAGTCGTTCAAGCTAGCGGTCCTATCGCTCGCTGCCAACTTTCTTGAAGTACTTGGTCCAGCAGTCTAATTATCAGGAATATTTGACAAATGAGGACTGGACGGGTCTTCAACTTGTGCCTGGTCTGGCAACACTCTTTCCCTTTGCAATTACTCAACAATTTAGTCAATTCGTCCACTTTTTCCTCCAAATTCGATTTTTTTTTCCCCTCCATGGCAAAAATAAGCTCTCGACCGTGTCTTGCACAGAACAAGAGTGATAATGGCGCGCAAACAGACGATCGAACTTGTCCTCAAACAGGTTTCCACAGTGGAGAACAGTATGGCTTTCTCAAGCACATAATGATCACTAGTACTTTGTACAATACCACGTAAGCACCACATTTGTATGAACATTTTCATAGTACCTGTATATTGTAGTATAATATACTGTTCAACTCTTTCATTTCCCATTATAAGTGCCGACTGGTACACTGGCATGCGTGCCATGATTGCCGATCGGTACAATAATAGGAACCAATAATTATACAAAAGGATTTGCACTGTGCATTAACCCACTTTCGGGTCTTCAATGACTACGTGAAAACGCATTTATCATCTACCTGTATGTAGTAATCTAAACGGGATACTGTAAAATGAACTACAATACGTTGGTAAAACCACCCCTTTATAAATATAACAGTCAGACCCAACTTCGGAAAACCGAGCACAGGTACAGTTAACAACAAAATTATTCATACCCCTTGGAAAATTCTAGTTTTTTGCATTTTTCTTAAAAATGAATGGTTAAATAAAGTTACTTGCACATCACTTGAATACATTTAGTTATCATCTGCAAATGAATGCCGTTTCCGGTTTCACCTCATTTGCATAACAATAGAAAAGGTGAATTATCCAAACTGGGCGATGTTCAAAATTATTCATACCCTTGGTGATTTATTCACTTTGTCAATCAGTATGAATCCGATCCTTGTGATTAATGCTTGTAATTCACTTTATTATAATACACCGTCACAAGGCTTCCGGAGTGGTCTCTGCTGGGATATCAGGCCAGTACCTGTTCTCCAATGGCTCAATCTCCTTGAGGATGTGTCCACACATGCCTTCACCTGACCTTCAGGGAGTTCATTAGATTTTGTGTCCTACAGGTGATGCAGTTATCGACTTCATGATGACAGGACTATGATATTGAAATTTTCGGTCATTTATTCCATGCATTTTAATGAAAATTCTGTATCTACTTATGAAGCAAAGCACCATTCCTGAAGAGCCCTTCCCTTTTGCACTGCCTGTGGGAGGGTTCACCTTTATTCATTGGCCCCATTCTTAATGAGAGTGCTCAGGAAGGCCATGTTGGTGATATTAAAGTCATTTCTTGACTGTAATGTCAGGTCACCATGAATAACATTATGTAACCTTTAAGTACCATACATCCCACATTGACTGTTACTGTATATCAATCTTCATATGGTATATTCTTTGTATCTTTGGTATGAAAGCTACAATCCTTGATATCAAAATGAATGTAAACCAAATTTATACCATATGTCCTCCATGTTACCAGCTGCAGTGCACAAAATGCTACCAGTTTGACAGTGCACTGGAACATAAAGATCAGTATTTTAAGCTTCACTAGAGTACCCACTTGCAGGTGTCCATATCAAAAATGTGTCAATCAGTGTAACTGAATAAACTGATAAAATTGGCACCATCCAACCTTTAGACAACTACCATGGCCTCCCTAAACACAATGGAACAAAAGTATCAGGAAATACCTTCCCTTGACAGTGCAACAGTGAATGCCTCTAGGGAAGTCTCTCCAGGAAGAGTGCTTTGTTTCAACTTAGATACAGAATTGTCATTAAAATGTAAGGAATATTAACGAAAATATCAATATCATAGTCCTATCCTCATGACGTCTAAAACTACACCACCTGCAAACACAAAATCTGCTTTAAATCCATCGAATCCCCTGAAGACCAGGTGATGGCATGTGTGGACAACATCCTCAAGTAGATTGGGCCATTGGAGACCAGGTATTGGCCTGATATCTCAGTAGAGACTCCAGAAGCATTGTGACAGTGTGAAGAAAGTGTTACACTCATTAATCACAAGGACTGGATTCATACTGATTGACAAAGTCAATAGATCACCAAGGGTATGAATAATTTTGAACATCACCCAGTTTGGATAATTCACCTTTTCTATTGTTATGCAAATGAGGTGAAACCAGAAACAGCATTCATTTGCAGATGATAACTAAATGTATTCATGTGATGTGCAATTAAATTCAGTTAACCATTCATTTTTAGGAAAAATGCAAACAACTAGAATTTTCCAAGGGGTATGAATAATTTTGTTGTTAACTGTATATACTCTGAAAACGGCGTATGAATATAGAGCCCTCATCGTTCAGTGCGAGGCAGTGTGTACAAAAGGCATGGGGGAAATCTTGCAAAGTCAACCTGCCAACGACATATATATATTCTTAAAAATAATGCTGCCTGTCAATTACCTTCAAAATCCGTGAATGATTCGCCATATGAAATGACTTTCAAATGACAAACATTTGATATAAATATATCTGCAGCATTATTTTTGAAAATTATATTAGCAACAGCAGGTCGACATTGCAGGATTTTCCCCATGCCTTTTGTACACACTGTCTCGCACTGAACGATGAGGGCTCTATATTCATCTTGCTATATACGCCGTTTTCGGAGTATAAACCTGTGCTCGGTTTTCCGAAATTGGGTCTGACTGTATAATGTGGCAGAGGGATATTATTTGAGTGCCACACAAAAACGTTAAAGGAGGGTTTGAGAAATATATGTCTATATCTATCTTTGTAAAATCTAGAAAAAAGTATTTCAGTCAAATTGAGAACTAAAATCTCAGTGAGATATAAAGCTACATTGATGGTTACATATGAGATGGAGCATAGCAACTCAGTCACATCCACGAGGCCGACACCAGACCGGCGATAGACAACAAAATATTACATTAGAAAGTCCAGCATTTGATAGGTTAACGGTCGTATTGGAGTCGATTTGGCGGTGTGACATGTGTATAGAGTACCGAAGTGCTGACGTCATATTCGCTCGTCGACAAGGTTACTGGTTCCAAACAACAAAGCCCGGGCATGAAGTCCACCACGAAATCATTCAAGCAACGGGATGGAGCAGGGAAAATTCACTGAATGGCGCTGGTGTGCTCACAACTCCATTGTTCAACACAGAATTGTTTGGAAGCAGCAACCTTGACAACTTTGCCGGTATGACGTCACACTTTGGTACTCTATAATGCTTCCCTGATACTAGTAGGTCATTTGTCATCATTACACTTCATTTGCATATCGTTAAGTTGATGAATCCGTTTTTCTTCTTTCAGAACCAAATGGTTAAGTTTATTTCTTTGTTGTTTATACAATCTTCATAGTTTAGTTCTTAGTTCTATCTTCTTTGCATTTCGGCAGAGTAGTCTCTTCAATCTATGACATGTATGACATGTTCAACAATATTAGGAAAGCGTTTAAAGTAAAAAATTACATATTATACAATTGAATTTGCGTCATATTGCGACATGACGAATATCGGCAGTCATGTTTGATTATAATCATTTTCGTATAAGTTTTCCCGTTAATATACGTGTGTTTTATTTGCATAAATAGGTCCCCAAAATACGAGCAAATATTAGGTCTAATGAAAATTTAAAAACATGTTTACAAATTTTACAAAATGTAAAAGAACTGTTATTCTAAAAGAGTATTGGCTAGGAGAAAGTGGTTAACAGTATCATTATTTGTATATTTCTGCTGTCCATGTTCTATTCTTTCTCCCTCTTAGGCTGTTTGGTATCACCTTGTAAGAACGACGGCGTATGCCAGGAGACAGAAGACAGCTATAGGTGTATTTTTCCCGATGGGGTTCTTGGTGACCATTGTGTAGTAAATTGATCGAAATCATGAACGATGGGAAGGTTTTAGCCACCAAAGCCTGCACCAAATATGACAGTCGGACACCTCACTGCCCGAGTAATGTGTCTGCTGCCCGAAACCATCCCGGCTGTTTTTAAATCTTGCGAACGATCTTGATAAAAGTCACTTTGTTGTCTCTGAAATATCATATGATTTTGCCATCAAAATAAACTAGATATTCATAACAGTTATTAAAGTTAGGCACCTTCCTGCGCGAAGATCAGGATAGCCGGACATCCCGCTGGCCCGAATGAGGGTATTCATGAATCTCGCTGCTGAAACATGAAGTTTTTCGCTGCCCGAACGATCTTGTTTTCACATTTTATGAGCGACCGAAGAAACGGACTTGGGTGGTTCATCTTCACCTCTGATCGTATTTCTACTTCATAATTTGTAGGTGTCAATGTGGGCATAGAGGAGTACCTGGGTTTTTGGCAAGAGGGGAGGGTCATGTGATGATGATATGAGTTGATTATATCACGAATCTATTTCAGTCAATTTGAATTTAAATTTGAATTTGTATGTGGGACACTGAACTGGAGGGGGGGGGGGGGGGTCCTTGTGGTTCCAGGGTGCTGATGGGAATGTCACTGGTTCTTGGATGATGGCTATAATCTCTTCGCATTCTTTTCTTTAGGCGTCCTGGCTTAGCAGTCCTTTCTCCACAGGTGCATATGGGGCGTCGTACATCATTATATTTCAACCAGGGAAATGTAACTGTTTCAATCATTGAACCGGCCTTTGCCAAACATTCAACCTGTAACTGGGATTAATTTTAAAACTTTTGCAGCATGACTATCATATCGATTTCGGATGAATTTTTGGGTCTGGGTCGTCATAAGTTGTATGCTACTTAAATGGAATATTTGATTTGATTTGATTTGATTTGATTTGATTTGATTTGATTTGATTTGATTTAGTTTTCCGTTTCAAAACTAGCATCATATGATATATATCGATTCAATGATTGAACATAAAACAACGTAATAATTTTGTATAATCAAACTATCAATACAACTGAGATAAGTATTGACAAGAGTACAAAAAATAATATAAACAAACGGATAATCATTGACCTAATATATACAAGAAACAGAGGGGCATGTTAAGGAGGCTATAAACTTGATAGGATGTGGACCTCATCATGGAATATTCTCGCCACACCATCGACACAGAAACATGAGCCATTGGGAATGGGAAGCTGCCCTGCATAACCATTACCTACACTCTTGATACATTTTCATACATTAGACGAATCTAATTTCAAAGAGATGGGCCGAATATAGAAATGCCTGTTTTGACCAACTGAGTCCTATACCTTTCGCCAAATCTCATTATCTGGCATGATAAATAGTCTCGGAAAGCAAATATCTCCTCCTTCTTTCACAACAAAATTGCTTTTATGAAATATAGAGTATAAATGATGAGTAATGTCGATGAAAAATGTAGATGTGCCGTCCTTACGAGTGTCTATCAGCGAATGAGCTTTCAGTGAGCGACTACCTGAATTAACTTCATTAAACCAAAGGTTTGGGGACAGAAATACACACATCTTGAACTATAGCATGCCTAGCCAATATCAATTATTTTAATATTTTAAAAATCCCAATTTAAAAATTGGGATTTTTAAACGAATTTTTAAGCTTTGGAAAGTAAAAATACAAAACACAACGTTTGTGCCCTCAGTTGACCGTACTACGTAGAATCTGCAAATAAATAGCGGCCTCTCATGCCCAAGCCATATACAAGCACCCAAAATGTCCGCGCCCTCGAAGCGCCTACTGCTGGTGTAGTTAACGAACATACATGGACATCGTACATACCGTACGGAAGGCCATTTCCGACACAATTCTACTCTCATCGGTCGCAAAAAAACATGCAAAATTTGAAAATGACTGTATTTTAAGAAACGGGCATAGAATCAAAATTACTTAACCAAATTCAATGATCTTGATTCCATTTTCTTTGGTAGAAGATGCTTTACCCAATACTGTAACAAAATTATATACTGTTAGAAGGTAAAGTACTGAAAATCCGCCGTTCCGCTTTTTGTGGGACACCCGGTAAATATATATATATATATATATATATATATATATATATATATATGTGTGTGTGTGTGTGTGTGTGTGTGTGTGGGTGTGTGTTTGTGTGTGTGTGGGTATGTGGGTGCGCTCTTACAAACATGCAGTTGTGGGGTAATGAGAACAAAGGAAAAACCAATTTTATTCATTTTCAGGGAAGGAAATCTACAGGCAACAAACAATTAAAAATTGAGGTGGATGGTATAGAGTTAGAGCGAAAGACATGTACAAAGTTCCTTGGTGTGTATATCAATCAGAAGCTTGATTGGAGTGACCATGTGGCTCACATTGTTACCCCGATTTCTCGGAACATAGGTGTATTGTACAGGGTTAAATGTTTTGTTGTTGATAGAATTTTATTGATATTATACAATACTCTTATACTACCATACATTTCATATTGCAATGTACTTTGGGCTACATCCAAGGTTTTAACTAACAATATCCTTCTCCTGCAAAAGAAAGCCATTCGCATATGTACTGGGTCTGGTCCCCGAGACCACACAAAGCCTTTATTTGTTAAGTTGAAGTGCCTGAAGGTCGATGATATAAACTACCTGCAAACCGCCTTATTCATGTTTCGTTTTAATGCCAAACTTTTGCCCGACTCATTTTCTTCTATGTTTCAGCATAACAGCACCATTCACTCCTATCCCACCAGGCAGGCATCAAACATACATTTAGTCAATCCCCGCACAGCGTTAGCACATAAATCAATCAGACATAGCGGTCCAGATATTTGGAATTCTCTTCCGCAAAATATCCGTAATTTGCAAACCCCACATTCGTTTAAAATGGCCGTAAAGCAAATTCTCCTTTTAAAGATGCATGAATTCCAAGGTACATAATTCAAAGGATGCTTTTATTTACGTTTACATTGTAATCGATGTTCTATGTATTGTACTTTACTATTACTTACTCATCGAAGACTTGATATATTATTTGTCAACATTAGGGCGCCCCTTCATCTCTCTGATTCCTATTTTCTGCTTCTCTTTCCCTTGTAAATAAACTCTCTCTTCTTTTTTTTCTATTCATATTTTTGTTGGTTTTTTATTCTATGTTATTCTGTAAATAAAGTTTGTTGTTAGTGTCATCATTAGTTATTTTAATTTTATATGTATTATTTACAAAATGGAAAGGTATTGCAATGCTTCAAGCTTTAGCTTATATTGCCATACCTCTGCATGGTACTACGTTATCCATATATTGTACCTGTATTATGATCATATTTGCCTTTTAATTCTGTTATTGAGTTACTCATACTTATTCTCATTTTTTTTTGGTCATAATGATCATTCTATGCAATACCATGTACCATGTAGAAATAATAATAAATAAATAAATAAAATAACAATGATGGTCTTTATTCGGTCATGCTTGTGTGGTACAAAATACATTAGGAGAAAACAATAAAATTCCCCACAAACCAATGTGTGTTCAGATTGTACGCGTGTGTGCGTGTGTATGTGTGTGTTAGTGCGTGAGGGTGTGTGTGCACATATATGTACATATATGTATTTCAGTTATTCATTTATAGAAGACTTTACATGATAATGTGCTTTATTTGTTATATACTTTCATTGAAATGTTGATTTATGATTCATGTATTCAGTGGAATCAAACTAAAGATCACGAGGAAAAAAAATATATATGCATATAATATCCCTATCCAGAGGCGTGGATTCGCTCGTTATAGATGAAGCTCTGCCCCTCCAATACTTTGTCTATTTCGAACGCGAATCGACGCCTCTGTTCCTATTTTTGCTTAGATATACCGAGAACATGCGCAGAACTGAAGACACGTAACTTCATGCAGAATGGGACCTATGTTATCGATCCGGATGGACCAAATAGAAATCTTTCTGATCCAGTTGAAGTTCATTGGCAAGACGGTAACTATTTCATCACGATTTCACCGCGATAAGATGTTAAACATACAACATGTACAAAGCAAATATCAAAATTGAAATCAGTCGGGTCAAAACAAGATGAAGCACAAGCTATTTATCAGTTACCCTAAAAAAGAACAACAAACATGTGACCATTTCTTGCCAATTTGCATTTCTTGTCTGACGCATGGTGTCCGTCAAGGCTAAATACTTGGTCCAATATCATTTTTGATCTATATGAACGATTTATCCAGTCTTCCTTCATTGCTGCCATGTGCATTTACTCGCAAAGGGCACAGACGTTTACTTCACAAACCAACTAGTATGGTAAATAATTTCTTGGTACTACAAAATTTCAATATGGCACGAAAAAGAGACATGATAACGAAGCTTTTCGACATGCACTCATCAGGTTATCACGCAGGTATATAACAAATTACTTGAAATCAACTATATTATACTCGATGAACCCGGACGCAACCCAGACGCCGACATTTCAGAACAATCGCATAGCTTGGACGAACTCCATTTGATCGTCGGCATAGCTTTGTGCGCAAGCTGGATTGTTCAGCAAGTGGAGACCAATCGCTGAATCGCATTTGGCTATCTTTGGTCTGTTAGCGTGCATATCAGATTTGCAGGCACGGACGGGCTGCGTGCACTGATTGGTTGTACGGTTCCGAATAGTCGAGGGGACGTGTTGTTTAATGCGATCAGCCAACCGCTGAGAACTACGGCCCACGTACCTAGCATCGCACCCGCACTGAAATTGGTAAATAACATTACTCAAGCGGGGGGGGGGGGGGGGGGGGGGGGGGGGGGGTGGGTAGTACATCCTTGCTAGTTGACGGTAGCATCCTGTGTGTAGAAAACACAATGCGTGTCGAAACCGCGTAATAGCAAATTGACACTGCGTGTTTGATCTGACTGGCGTATTTGTCAGATACCTTACCCCTCCAGGGTAGTTTGAGATACACGGGGCATTTGGCAGGTCCAAATCTGGTGTCAGATTTGGATTGTGCCTCCAGCGTCCGTGTTATGGTGCGAGATATAACATGCTCAGGGTAACTATTGTCAAGGAGAATACTTTTGATTTTCGCGATTTCGGGAGCTAATTTGCACTCAGAGCAAATCCTAAGGGCGCGGCACACTAAGTTTCTAATGAGCCCAATCTTGTATGAAGTTGCACTGTACGAGTCCCATCTCGTGTATTGCCCGGTGAATGTGGGCTTGCGTTAGACGGAAGTGATAAATTTCCCATCACTTCTCTCCACGAGAACGTCGAGAAATGGGAGCGCATTGGACAGTTCAATTTCACATGTGAATTTTAGCGCGGGATGGAGCCGGTTCAGTTGTGTAAGGAAAACCTCACACGCTGCGCGGTTGTCAAAAATTGCAAACGTATCATCAACATACCGACAATACACACGCGGGACTATAATAAGATCGGTGGCGTTCTGTAGCAGGCGCGTTTCATGAAAGCCAACAAAAATGTTAGCGAGCGCGGGGCCTAATGGGGATCCCATAGCCACACCGTCTATCTGTGAAAACATCGTATCATTGAAACTAAACTCAACCGCGCGAGTGGCCAAGTTCATGAGATCAATGAATACGGGCTCAGGAACAGGTGGCGAGTCTAAGTCGCCATGATAGAGACAAGAAGCACAGATGTCAATAGCTTCTTTCAGTGGCACGTTGGTAAATAGGCTAGAGATATCGAATGAACACATAACACAATTCCTATTATCAAGGGACAGATCACGGACGAGTTTAGCAAACGTAAACGAATCTCTAACAGTATGAACAGACAAACAATCTAAGACTGGCTGAAGTTGCTCGCTTAGCCATTTTGCCAGTTCATGCTCACTGACCCAACCAGCGATAGAATAGGACGAAGCGGGACGTTGGTTTTGTGGGTTTTGGGGAGGCCGTGCATGCGGGGTCTTAGCGAGCCATGCAAATTAGCTCCCGAAATCGCGAAAATCAAAAGTATTCTCCTTGGCAATGGTTACCCTGAGCATGTTATATCTCGCACCATAACACGGACGCTGGAGGCACAATCCAAATCTGACACCAGATTTGGACCTGCCAAATGCCCCGTGTATCTCAAACTACCCTGGAGGGGTAAGGAATCTGACAAATACGCCAGTCAGATCAAACACGCAGTGTCAATTTGCTATTACGCGGTTTCGACACGCATTGTGTTTTCTACACACAGGATGCTACCGTCAACTAGCAAGGATGTACTACCAGTGCCGGTGCGATGCCAGGTACGTGGGCCGTACTTCTCAGCGGTTGGCTGATCGCATTAAACAACACGTCCCCTCGACTATTCGGAACCGTACAACCAATCAGCGCACGCAGCCCGTCCGTGCCTGCAAAAGACCAAATATAGCCAAATGTGATTCAGCGATTGGTCTCCACTTGCTGAACAATCCAGCTTGCGCACAAAGTTATGCCAACGATCAATTCTCAATTATGTCCCGGACCAGAAGCGCAGCGCATTTACGCTTTCTGGAAGCCGCCTACATTCAATCGCACGAACCCCTTCTGTGCAGACAAATGGAGTTCGCCCAAGCTTTGCGATTGTACTGAAATTTCGGCGTCTGGGTTGCGTCCGGGTCCATCGAGTATAATATAGTTGATTTCAAGTAATTTGTTATATACAAACCTGATGAGTGCAGGTCGAAAAGCTTCGTTATCATGTCTCTTTTTCGTGTCATATTGAAACTAGTATGGTATTTACATTTTCTGTTACATAAGTTGGAACTCATCCATTGGGCATCACACTAATGGCTCTTAGGTAATTCAGATTCAGATTCAGATTCATCTTTATTGGTCTATATGATTCAACACATAGAAATTTAGTTTCCATTGGATTGTTACACACAATATAATACATAGTACAGCGCAGTATAAAACACAGCATAATATAACAAACAGCATGACTTAAAGACAATGACTCAATGGAAACGAATTACATAAACATTTTACAATGTATATGCGTATAGGAATGCCACTAGCTCCTGTCATATGCAAAGCAGTTCTTGAATAAATAATCCTTTTATATTATAGAGTATGATGATAACAATAATAAAGTATTCTTCGATAAAATGGCCATAAAAATTATATTTTGGAGTACTTTAATATCTAGTAATTATATCTAGTTAACACATAATCCTTGTAGTCATGTTGAAACTTGAAAAAAATAAATCAGTGACCCCTCTCCTACTGGGATGTTCCCAATTGTCAGTGTGATGAAGCCTACAGCCACTAGTAGGCAAAGGTCTCCTGTCACAACTGAAACATTGATTATACAAGAAGATATACGTGCGTGTTTGTATGTACATTTCCAAACTTTCCAACTGTTTTAAGTTGTTCTTTTTACCGTTCCCAAGGCATAACCATCATTCATCACAACATATCCGGCAACCCAACTGTTCCTCAAGGTTTTGAGAGAGCTGGTTCTACCAACTAGAAGTGGGAAATGCCCTTCCTATGAATGCCATTATTGCTGTCCTGATGAACTCCAAAGCCTGCAGACAGTATGTGAGAGCAACATGTCACAATACCTATATCTATGACAACAATGGTGTCACTCAAAACGTGTACTGCATCTCAAGACAAGGTAACATGATGCCCAACTGGGGAGGTGCACCGAGTGATGTGAAAGGGTGTCTTTGTGGCATCCACGGCACTGTGTATATTCCTTAATAAGCCTGTTATCATTCATGAGTGTACTACATGAACTTCTTTTCGAATGGAAGCCAACGGCCAGTTGTGTATCCAAATATCGAATAGAGGGGTTCGAGGGATACCTAAAGCATCAGTCACATTGCAGGAGAAAAATATTCTGCGCTTATAATATAAACAAAAGAAGCGTATTAGACATTATACCTCCCCCCCCCCCCCCCCCCCCCCCCCCCGAATGATGGACACCCTATGAAGCAGCGTCATTCATGATGGATCCAAGAAATGAAATGGGCCAGCGTCCTTCTAAGAATACTGTGAATAAAAAGCTTATGTTTCTCCCGATTGTTTCAGTTTTCGCCGTTGTATGTTCCACTGTATCAAGTTTATGATATCGCTTGTACAGCTGCCTGAGCTAGAAAAAAAGGAAAGAAAAAAGGATGTAACAGAACAAAGTCATTTGGATGGCATCAAAAATTATATTTGAATTTCTTTATTCAATTTGTACTTTATCTTTCTCAGCTCTGAACCAATTTGTAATGCATAAATGCGTAAATCATTAACCCAGATATGATTCAGATTTGGGAAATCGTCTCAACAATGAGGAGAGAAAAGTTTATAGACTCAATATCAGAGCTCACAAACTTTTCAATCACGTTAATCCCCAGTGGCGGATCTAGCCTGGTAAGACACAATGCATTCTAGGGGTCCGCCATTGTGCATAAACAAAGCGGACCCCTAGAATGTATTGTGTCTTACCAGGCTAGATCCGCCACTGATCCCCCATTATTTTCCTTATGTTAGACATCTGCTCACCAGATATATCCAAGTGTTTGTATTATCTTTGTAATGAGTGCTACAACAAAGCTCCATTTTGCAATTGTTATCGTTCTCCTGGCGTATGGTTGATGGACGATGGCTATCTGAGTGATGTGAATCAACTGACGGTCATCAGGCTGCATTTCGGAGACAACGGGGAGTCAAATGAAAACATGAATTACGGGCTTGCATTTCTTGAGTGCGAATGAATTCTAAAGAAATTAAACGGGGAAGAGAGTTTCCGTAATTTGAAATGGTAGTATACAGGTTTTTGCCGAGTGATTTTATTGATGAAATATGATATACGTCCGTATTTTGACTCGTCATTGGAAAGCTACAATTTTCGAGGTTCCAGTGATGATAGGTACGTTTTCTATCACTCACTCACTCAAGCGTAAAATATTGTCAATATTCATAGTGTCATCAGATGAAACAGACACACGCATAATTGTATAAAAAATCATATTAATATTGTAAAATTATGATTTTGGAGAATATTTTCAAAGTGCCCATTTTTTTATACGCACTGTACAGTGTAACCTACTTCTACGTTACCTGAGAGAGTACTAAACGAAGCTGCAGTTTAAGTAGTGACAGAAGTTCTTGGTAATGCAGAAATAGTTTTAGTAGCAGTAGTAATAGTAGTAAAGTAATAGTAGTAGTAATAGTAGTAGTAGTAGTAGTAGCAGCAGCAGTAGTAATAGTAGTAGTAATAGGAGTAGTAGTAGTAGTAGTAGTAGTAGTCGTAGTAGTAGAATTAGTAGTAGTAGTAGTACAATTAATAGTAGTAATAATAGTAGTAGTGGTGGTGGTGGTGGTAGTAGTAGTAGTAGTAGTAGTAATAGTAGTAGTACTAGTAGTAGTAATAATAGTAGTAGTGGTGGTGGTAGTAGTAGTAGTAGTATAGTTAAGTACACAGACGGCTCCTCATGGGAAATAGTGTTCGCTTTTATTTCAACATGGATTCCTATGTAAAATTTAATGCTGAAAACGATGGCATCGACTGAATTTTGATAAAAAGTGCTGAAAGTGTCAAAATTGTATGTTTTAGTGGCCCGCCATTGTTTTCATGCATTGTTTTCATGCATTTCAGAGCCAACATTGTGCCTAGAAACGTTTGCCTGGTGTTGAAAACCCATTATAAATAGTAAACTGAAATATGTTAGTGGTTAAGACCCACCAAAGATCTCAGGGGCGCAGCATTGGTTCCATAAGGGCCCACAGGACCAGTTACTCACGAGATTCGAAAAATGTGCTTTATATGCTTTTCTCGAGGTAATAGAAGCTCAGTAAATGGCTACTTTGATATCAAAATACAATACTTTGATATCAAAATACAATGATGCATTGTGGGTATATGATAATTATGGTGGCCAAATAATGTGTCAGATGATCTAAGAGGGCAAAATGTAAAATAAGTGATTATCGAGCATTAAACTATAGTGGCATGACATTTTCTTTCTATAGATATTTGAAATTGCGTTCTACAAATAGTATTTATTATATACCACCGCCAAACGAAGTTTGAAGGGGGTATTAGGAATCAGTCAACGGTTGGGCGGTCGGGCGGTCGGTCGGTCTGTTGCAAATCTTGCGGATCGAACTACTTCCTCACTTTTCGACCAAAGCTCATGAAATTTGGTACACACATTGGTCTTGGTGGGAAGATGTGCAAGACATATTTTTTTGATGTGTCGGAAGCTGCGTTGCCATGGAAACGGCATATCTATGGCAGTAAATCAGTGAAAAATCTTGCGGATCGAACTACTTCCTCAGTTTTCGACCAAAAGTCAAGAAAGGCTGTTGTCACGGGGCGGGGGTATTAATCATCATCTTCAGTGATATTTCTAGTTAAATCAGTCGAGATTACATCATTTTGGGAGCACCTGAAAGGACATGAGAGCCAAGAACCTCTTTATTGCGACCCAAAATTAAAATGAAAATGCATTAAAAATCATATATTTCACTGACTAACATATCATAACATACGCACATGATATGCCGAACTTACTGGTGATAGTCATGTCTAATGAATAATACACGGTGGGCACCTACAGTTTCCATTAAAAAGGTTTCAGGTCCATTTTCGTAAATAAGGGCCCATCAAAGGAACCATTGTCTTGCTCAAATAATGCAGTGAGATTTAACAATATTGTTCTCTAAGTGATCTCAGTGCAAATAAGTATGTACAAAGCACCATAGTTCGAAATTCCAGCATTCCAAGATAATATGTGAGTGCTGAAAGCATGGGCGCAAATCCAAACAGGAATTCTATTCAAGTGGGGGGGACACCCCATTGTTGCATCCAGGTGTGTCCCCCCACTTGAATAGAATTCCTGTTTGGATTTGCGCCCATGGCTGAAAGCAAAGTTTGAAAGCACCTTTCTAGCGAATATGCCGACTGTCTCCCTCTGTAGTCCTTTTACTTCCAGTCAAGTCCCACAGAATTTCAGAGTGATTTTCTCTTTTTTTCCCCCATTGTTTTTGGGGTCCTAGAATTTATCATTTCGCTTCATTGTTTTATAAAAACACCAAACACATCTGGATTACTGAAGAAAAGGAGACTTTCAAGCTCAGATGTTAGAGATGCCGATTAATTGCATAGCAAATTTTATTCAATCTGCATAAAGGAAAATCAGAAAAGGGGCATCATAAGTATGCTGTCTATGAACATTCATCATGGTATTCTTTCATAAAACACAGTTTATAATTGATATCAGTTGGTTTTCACCCGATCTATTAAATCATTGTTCTTAAACAATAAGTATTTTATAACACCTTATCTTTCAACCGTGTGTTATGTTTATTTTGAAATAAATTCTTTGATCAACAAAACAATCAAAATTAAACATTAATGCAAGAGTTAGATACAGAATGAATCATAGAAGCATCACTCAGGATTGTTTTGTTGATCAAAGAATTTATTTCAAAATAAACATAACACACGGTTGAAAGATAAGGTGTTATAAAATACTTATTGTTTAAGAACAATGATTTAATAGATCGGGTGAAAACCAACTGATATCAATTATAAACTGTGTTTTATGAAAGAATACCATGATGAATGTTCATAGACAGCATACTTATGATGCCCCTTTTCTGATTTTCCTTTATGCAGATTGAATAAAATTTGCTATGCAATTAATCGGCATCTCTAACATCTGAGCTTGAAAGTCTCCTTTTCTTCAGTAATCCACAAATTCAATTTCTTGTTCGGCATTCTAACCGCTTCAAGTTTGGCTAAATTTTAACATTCATGGACTGATTCTTCGAAGAAGCACATCATTTCTTCACACTGTTGGCAAAGTGCGCTGACCTATCTGGTCGAGTCAAAAAGCCAAATCAAAAGGAAAAAATAGGTTTGCTCGGCAAACCATCCTCCCCCCGCCGGAAAAGAAGTAAGTTAGAAACATAGTACTTATACACAAAGTCATTTATTCATCCACGTAGCCTTCAGACGGGTATACCACGACAATCTTTGTGATGGGCCTCTTATATTCAGAGTCTTTAGTTTTAACTTTGACGGATCTGACCTTTCCGTCATTTCCAGGGTAAACTTGAGTTATGCGTCCCAAAGTCCATTTACCGCGGATGGCATTTGGATTGGCGACAATCACGACATCATCGACTCTGACGTTGCGTTTATCCACGTTCCACTTCCTTCTTGGTACAAGCAAAGGGAAAACGTCGCGTAGCCAGGACTTCCAAAAAGAGTTGATGATCCGTTGAACAAATTCGACACGGTGACGGGGATTTTGAGTGTCTCTGAATGGTCCCTGTGGTACATGACTAGATGCTCTACCTAACAAAACATCATTTGGGCAGATGTAAGATCCATCATCAGGGTCTGTAGGTACTCTCCCTATTGGTCGCTGGTTGACCAAATTAGCTACTTCTTGTAGGCAGGTGTAGAGCTCAAAAGGGGTGAGGCACTGATCCTTGACGGCTTTCTTTAACGCTAGCTTACAGCTTTTCACCAGGGCTTCAGCACAGCCGTTATGATGAGGAGCCAACGGCGTTACAAACTTCCATTCGGTGCCTCTCTCAGCACAGAATTCCTTTAGTTCATGAGCGCTCCAACCTTCTAGCATCTCTCGCAGCTCCCTTTCTGCCCCTACAAACTGCTTTCCATTGTCGCTGATCAAGCAGGAAGGTTGACCACGAATAGCGAAGAATCGTCTCAATGCCTCTTGAAATTCCATGGTTGAACAATCCGGAGCAACTTCTAAGTGGACTGCCCGTGTGTTCAGGCAGGTAAAGATGATGCCATAGTACTTTGCAGTCTTGTTGCGTCCTACTCTCACTGATATTGGCCCAAAATAATCACATGAACTAGCATAGAATGGTGGTGAGAAAGGCATCATCCTTTCAGCAGGCAGCTCTGACATGTACTGGGTTTCTGCCTTCTTTTCCATTGCTCGACATGTCACGCATCTGTACTTCTCAGACTTGACGAGACGCTGAACCCCAGAAATCCAGAACTTCATCCGGATCTTAGCAGACGTAGTAGCTACTCCTCCATGGCCTTGTCGATGATAATAGCGAGTGATGAGCTTAGCAATATGATGGCCACTGGGGATAAGAATGGGGTGTCTCTCTTCATATGACAGTTTGATCTTATCCGCTCTCCCTCCAACTCTGATAATATCATCCTTGAGATATGGACCCAAGGTCTTAAACTCCCCAGACTTCATGCACCCATGGAGTGACTTCTGTGCATCTTTGATCCAGTACGATTCAGCACCATTAAGCTCTGACGTAGTGAGTGGACCATCCTCTATCATCTCCGCTTGGCCGGCCTTCATCTTTCGAGCTTTCAAGTTCCTAACAAATCTATGAACATATGCTGAGAACTTATCACATGCAATACCTGAGCAGCTTGTATGCAGTATCTGCTTCGACTTTCTTTTCTCCTCATTACATTCTTGGACTGGTAGTGACCTGTCTTCTGGCCATTCATCTACAGGCTTGCACAAGAAGTCAGGTCCATGCTCCCATTCCTTGCCAAGGTCAGATGCTGATATGCCCCTTGAGATTTTGTCCGCCGGGTTCACATTTCCTGGAACATATCTCCAGCTCTCTGGATTAGATGCACTCTGAATTTCACCTACCCTGGCTGAGACGAATGACTTGTATGTTCTTGACTGACTGTGGATCCATGCCAGGGTGATGAGACTGTCAGTCATGAAAACAGTTTCTTGCAACTCAAAGCTAATCTCCTCCCTCACTACAACAAATAGCCTGGTTGCCATTACAGCGGCCTGGAGCTCCAATCGAGGGACAGACAACTTCTTAAGTGGGGCTACTCTGGATCGTGCTGCAACAAATCTTGTTGTGAAGCTGCCATCTCCTAATTTCCATCTGAGATATGCACAACATCCAAAGGCTTCTTCGGAGGCATCAGCAAAGATGCATAACATTGGCTTCCCCGCAGCTTCATCAGGTGTTAGACAGCGTGGGAACTCAACATTATTCAACTGTTCCATCTCTTTAAAGAGTTCCTGCCATTTCACCTGCTCATTCTGAGGAAGGTCATCATCCCAGCCAACACCAAGTTGCCATAGCCTCTGGATTCCAGTCTTTGTCTTTATCATAAAGGCACCTACATATCCAATGGGGTCAAACACTCTGGCTATTCTACTCAAGATCTTTCGCTTTGTCCATTTTCTTTCACTGCTCTCTGATTTCTCATCTCTGCCCGGAGCCACCTTGTAGGAGAATGTATCCTTATCCTGATTCCATACGACTCCCAAGACCTTTTCTTCTGATAATTTCTCAAGCAGGTTTGCATCATTGTTATTCTGGTTACCAGGTCTTAGAGTCTTGTTGGACACCCAGCCTTTGACATGAAAGCCACCATCTCCTAGGACTTTGTCAATACCATCAGTCAGCTGAATGGCTTCTGTCTCCTCTTTGATGCATGATCTTTCGATTAGATCATACTCATCTTTCTCCAGCTTGGTCATTCCGGAAGGTTGACATGAACAGTTGTTGTCTCTGACACCCATAGACTCGGTCGTCCAAAACTGAGTAAGGTCCACCGATTTGGCTACCTGTACATGCAAGACTTGACTCGGCTGCATTTGTTCATGACCAAAAGTACCCAATACAGCCCATCCAACTGGTGATCGTCTAGCAGTAAAGTTATTGGACTTGGATTCTCTTGCTTCACCTGCTTGGAACTTTGGCTGGTCAGTTCCAATTAGCAGTTCAATCTCTCCTCCATGTCTGTTGATCAGCTTTCTGTCTATTCCCAGTTCCTTAGCTGCTACATCAAGGTCGCTCTTTGGCACATTATCTGGAGCACTGATATGGGGAAGACCAATCACTGTCACCGAGAAGGTTTTCTTGCCTCCCAACTCTTTGACCTTTACTCTGTATGCCTTTGTGGTCACTGGTTCCTCCACTTCTCCAAGCTTAGAAATTTCAACTGTGATGTCCCTTCCTTCCAGTCGTAATTCATCTGCCAGTGACTGTTTGATGATAGAAATCTGTGACCCACAATCCAGAAGTAGGTTGCAATTCCTCCAGGTATTCTGACCAGCTATCTGCACGGTGACTACTGGAAGAATGGTTTCCTTTACACCAATACAGGCTACTCCAACTTCTCTGACGTCTGATGATTGGTGCAATAAGGGATGGTGATAGTATTTGCACTGCTCCCCGTTCAGTTTCTCAGTACAACGACGCCGTCTCTTACAAGTAGACATCCTGTGCCCGCCTGCTGCTCGCTTCAGACAAGAAAAACATGCATTGTTTTCCTTGACCAGATCCATTCTCTGCAGGAATGACTTGGAGAGAAATGTCTTGCATTGGTCAGTCCAGTGAGAGTCATCCTTGCAGATCCAACACTTGTCAAATTTCCTGTCACTGTTGGTCTTAGTTGCGCTGGGCTGCTTGGATACAACATTGACGCTTGACTTAATCTCACCTCTTACTGGAGCTGCTGACCTCATTCTTGCTCTCTGCTCTAGAGTGAGAAAATGGAGAAATTTCTCAAAAGTAGCTGTCATCTCACCCGCCTCTTGACTTCGAAACCAGATCCTCCTGTCATCAGGTGCCAGCTTTTTCTCCATTATTGCCAACATATCTCCTTTTCTTCAGTAATCCACAAATTCAATTTCTTGTTCGGCATTCTAACCGCTTCAAGTTTGGCTAAATTTTAACATTAATGGACTGATTCTTCGAAGAAGCACATCATTTCTTCACACTGTTGGCAAAGTGCGCTGACCTATCTGGTCGAGTCAAAAAGCCAAATCAAAAGGAAAAAATAGGTTTGCTCGGCAAACCAACATCTGTGAACACATCACAAGAGCAAGTAGTCATACAACAACGCAGTCAGTATACATGAATATACATGAATATACATGAATTGTAAAGCGGGTACTGTATAAGATGCATGCATTTTAAAATTTAGTGAGTGATGTCTTATGCGTCATTTTCATCTCCCTATCCACATCAATTAAGATTAGATAATGAATGAAAGGTAGCAATCTTTTAAGTAGAACCTACTCTTCAAAGCAGAAAAAACATTAAACATTTTCAAGTTATGATCTTCACTTTACGGCACACAAATTATGAGTAATTCCTCCTCGCGCGATGCATTCTGGACAGGCGTAAGCAAGATGATGTAATTATAATTGTTTGATAAATTCATATAAATTAGAGTAATTGTCGGTTGTAAAGGTCTGAACGATGAAATGATTTTTGGAGTCATACTCTTTCAGAATCTGGCCTTATGGTGAAGTTAGGACGCCTTGCTTTATTTTATATTAATTATTATGATCTTTAGTGCAGTTCCAGTTTTTACAGTTCCGGAAACACTGAACTTGTGGTTAGTCTTGTATCAGGCTTCACAATTTTTAGTAGCAAATAAAGTACCCAAATAAAATAGTAGTTCAGTAAATGTTATTTTATTCTCTGTGACATAAAACGAATTTCGTAAAGGGAATCGTAAAAGAGCTGCTGTTTAACACGTGAGTGAATGGGGGTCTGAATTCCTCGTGTACTAGTATGCCCTTATGGGGTTGCCTCTTAGGTCCCTGTAACGCGAGATGGCGGTATACATGCGACGTAAGCAGAGGCATCCATACACAGATTTTGGCCAAATAAGTTTCAGTCGGGCACAATGACATGGCGTATATATTCCCTTGTTGCATGCTTGCCTAACAAAGCAACATGCGCCATACTGTTACCTAATTGTGACTGAGATGGCTAAACTCTGTGTGTGTGTGTGTATATATATATATATATATATGAATGTCTTTGGTCGCTGGACGCAAGTATGGTACTTATAATTCATTACTGGTTGGTCTTTCGAATATTTCAATTCAAATTTCTAGTTCCATTGTAATTGTATTCTCATCATGGCAAATGCATGTTTAGTTGAAAATTGAATCCACTCAAGCCATTTATTACCCTGCTTCAGAAAAGAATGACAAATAATAGATAGGAATTATAATAATGAATGCTACGAAGACGATAACTACTACTTTTTTTGTAATTCTTGCTTGATTGATCCTTTGCATATCAAATAAAACATAACATAACATCAAAAGTATGACGGATCATATAATAATGATGGATTACTACTACTACTACTACTACTACTACTAATATTACCGCTAGTAATTCTACTTCTTCTACAAGAAAAACAACGTTACAACTACAAATTGCTAAAGAGATGTGTTTTCAAGGCCATTCTGAAGGCATTGACTGATGAAGACTTTCTAATTATAGTAGTAATCATTTTAATAATTTGAAGCAAATATAGTTAATGCCCTATCACCGGCCAAGGCGCGAGTAACTGAATATGTGATACGGAGAGGATCACTGGATGACCTCAATCTCCCCGAAGGTGTGTATAGATTCAAACAGGTATCCAAATATTGTCATGATTGGGGAGCTTCATTGTTTAGGATTTTATATACAAACGAGAGTACATGTAATTCAAATATTATCCGTTGTTTCAAAGGAAGCCAGTGGAATTAGTTTAAGAGTGGGTGAGATGTGTCGGTGGTCCCGAGAAATCTGAAGCACCAATCAAAATTTTGCATTCGTTTCACACGATCTATAATTGGGTCAAATGAATGGTAGAGAGAAGCCCAATAAGGGATATAACTAATAACTACTACTACTAATAATAATATTGTAATAATAACAATATTAATAATAATAATAATAATAATAATATTAATAATAATAACAATAATATTAATAATAATAATCCTACAGACGAATTTATGACTTATCAGTGAAAGAAAAGAAAAGGGGAAAATGTACAGGTCAAGAATTGTTGAAAATTAGGAAGGGGAAAAAAGAGGGAGAGATTGATGGATAGATAACTAGCTAAATAGTAGGAGAGAGAGAGAGAGAGAGAGAATCCTAGAAAAATGGAATAGAGCAAACTCATGATATGATGGAAGGGTTATGAGGGGAAGACATGGGATGAAGTTAACGATAAATAATCGAGATGGCCAATTTGACAAACATTCTTTTCTAATGGAAAGGGCAAAACAAACAACTGCTATGGATGGAATGGGAATAAGAGAGCGTGAATATAATTGAAGTGTAATTTCAATTTTAATTGGTACTTAACGGTCGATGTTCTCGTTTACTGAACACTTAACATAGTTCTTAGCATAATGAATGCAATACTTAAATAGAATGAATCACGATATTGCAAATAATTCATCTTCAAGAAAAGAATTTTTGCATTGCCTGACAACGGAAAACGAGAGACCACTTTAAAGTTCGGTCTGCTTAGTATATTGAGAGAAAAAAGGAATGACAAACTTTATTGGAAGATAAATCGAGATTGCGGTGCATAATTTTCGTTGTACATGCAGTATTCATTAAAAACCCGACGGAATATACTAATTGAAATATGAAGGAATTATATTTAAAAGATAAATAACCTAAACGTTGGTCGAAATTAAGTCATTTTACGTTTCATTCTATAAAATTGAGATATTCTTCATCATTGCGTAATTACTACTTACAAATTTCAGGGGCGGATCCATGATTTTGTAAAAGAGGAGGCACAATATTAAGACAATTTTCAGACAAGCAAAAAAAAAAAAAAAAAAAAAAAGGAGAGAGAGAGAGAAAGAAAGAGATAGAGAAAAAACAAAAAGTTCATCTGGATTTCCGGGTGTCTTTTTACTCCAGAATCCCCCTAAAAATGATCATCACCTTCAAAAGGGGGCACCTTTACTTAATTTTGTACTTAAGGTATGCCACCCCTTAATCCGCCATTGCAAATTTGAATGATAAGTTCTTTTCTTTTAAGAATAAATGTAAAAAAGATGCAGGGAGTTTATCTCGATGATAATGCATGCCATGGTGACTATCCTATAGCTTCATCTCCATCACATTTTTCTTGGAACTGAATTAAGATACAGTTATATTTTTACTACCTTATTGAACAAAAATGCAGGAAATTGCGGTCATCAACACAGATTAGACGGAAGGCTAAAATGTGGGTGTTATCATAATTATGAACTGTACCTGCGTTGCTTTTCATAATTATTGTCATTGTCTAGCAGACATCATATTCACTTAAACAAGCAGCCACAAGCAGTGGCGTATCCAGGAATTCACAAAGACGGAGGCATCCACCACCGAGAAGAAACCGGCAAAACGATTTACCCGCCCCCTTCGTTGATAAAGGGAAACACCTGCCACTTCACTTTGGGCGCTTGTGGTTGACAAGGTTTCTAAAATTTTAAGACAACCTGCTGCTATCTACACGGATATGCAAGGGAACGTGGTGGCCAAGTGATGAATTTAGGTTTTAGAATTGTAAAAAGTTTTAGACTGCATAGAAAACTGATTGCAAAACTGCAAAATATTTATTGCCATGGGGAGGGGGGGGGGGGTGGTGAGCTGTTTTGTCCCCTATACCCTTGATAGATGAAAGTATCTGCCACCTTGCTTCCAGTGCCTGTTAGACAGGTTTCTACAATGTCAAAAAACACACTGTATATTAATATTCGAGGAAACGTAGTGACCGAAAGAGATATTTTTTATTTTAGAATGTTAAAAATGTGCATTTTAGATCAAAGAAAACTTTAACAACGACGAGTACATGTACTATTTTCCTTGCTGGGGAGGGAGGGGGGGGGGGGGGGGTGGGGGGGGGGGGGGGGGGGGGAAATAAATTTTAGTGACTATTTGCTTACAGAGACCTTGAATGTAGTAGGAAAGGGGTCACACCCATTCTTAATGTCGCCTTTGTCCAGAGCCAGATCCCAAAAAAAATACTGGGAATGAACTTTAAAAAATTACCTGGCATTCTATGGATTAAAGGTTGACTAAATTAGAGAGAAAATGGGTGCTTTTTCCATGTAGTTTTGCCTTCTAATCACGAATCTGCCGATCGATTGTCCAAATTATGTCTCGTTTTGGCGAAAAAGGGGGAAAAGTAGAGGTTTTGGGACCGTTCCTTAAAACTCGTGTGCTGATTGGCTAACCCCCAAGTGACGTATGAAAAGTAAGAGGCACAAGATCTGCAGGCTGCAACAAATAATATTGCACACAGAATGCGGTATTTGACCCCTCTGTTCAACGGACAATTTATGAAAAAGGAAATTAATCAATGTAATCTTAGGAGTGAATACTCATAAGCAATATATTTTCTACAAGATCAGAAAACGCTTTTGCCCAAATATACAGCTCTTGTTTTGTTTTTTAGCTTTTCTTTTGAACAATGTTCTCATCCATCTGCCATATGCAGGAATCATTCATATTAATAAAGTTTTTAGGAAGTGAAGAGAACGAGAGGGGGGGGCACTTTGCTGTTCTTTTATAGAAAATCAACCCTAGTATCTGGGCGCCATGACGATAGGGCAGTGACGTGCCGAAAATTGTCATAAAATCGAATATTTATGGACCTCGCTGCATGAAACATCTCGTTTATAAGATTTGCGAGCGAGCGAAGCGAGCGAGGAAAAATGCACTTTAATTACTTTGCTGTTGCGCATTTCAATAAAGAAAGTGGACCTAACAAGTATTCGGGTGCCATGGCGACAGGGCAGCGACGTGCCTGAATATTGCAATAACATCCTATGGAAATATTCATGGACCTCGCTGCCTGAAACTCTGATCTCATTTTCTAAGATTTGCGAGCGAGCGAAGCGAGCGAAGAAAAATGCAATCTAATTTGTTGCTCATTTCAATATAGAAAGTAAGGTAACCCTAATTTCTGGGCGCCGTGGCGATAAGGCAGTGACGTGCCCGAAAATTGTCATAACATTGAATATTCATGGACATATTACAATAACATATACTATCATGGAAATATTCTCGCTGCCTCGTTTCAGAGCTTTGTGAATGAGCGCAAAGAGCGACGAAAACGCACTTTACTATCTCCCAAATGTTTCCAAACACCCCAAGTGTTATATTGGGGCATCTTGTTATTTCTTATTATAGTTTCCAAGAAGTCGATGTTTTATAAAATACTCTCATGGCACTCCGGATGAACAGGCTGTATTAGAGGGTCATTATTTAAGGGCCTGAATGACTAGACCGGGTCCGCCAGGAGTACTCCATGCAACTTGAGAGCGGGAAAAATTTTCATTTTAAAGTGAACAGACACATTAAATACCCCTCTCTCTTTTCCATATCTCCATTCATTTTCGTCAGATTTTATTCGAATTCGTCCGACCGGCAACCGCTGCAAAATTTTATCATCAAATCCATATTTAGGAAGTCGATTTCAAGAAATTGTCATTCAAATTCGTCACATAGACAAGACACGTATGTTCGTTGAATACACGACCAGTAGGCGCTTCGTGGGCGCCGACATTTTGACAGAATGTGCGGGCGCTGGCGCGAGAGGCCGCTGATTATTTGCCGATTCTGCTTAATAAGGTCACATGAGGGCGCAAACAACATGTTTTATATTTTTACTTTCCAATGCTTCAAAAAATGGTTTAAAATTCCAAATTAAGTAGTTGAAATGGGTTAGGCATGTTATAGTTCAGGATGCGTGTGTTTCTGTGCCCAAACCTTCAATATAATAAATATAAATCATCCATATCGCACATTTAAGCTCATTTCCCGATCATCACTCGTGAGGGAAGGTCATTAACATCTCCATTGTCATAACACTAAACATTAATACTCCATATTTCATGAAAGCAATTTTTTTTTCACAAAGGGGCAAGATATTTGATTTCTAGGGATATTCACCATTCTGGGGGAGAGATTGTGCTAGAGGTATAGGATTCCTTTGCTCAGAACAGACATTTTTCATTCGGTGCACGTCTTTTGAATTAAACCCTTTTTATGTATCATGAGTGCACGTAATTGTAATGCCAAATGCATCGCCAATAAGAGATGAAGATGAGCCATCCCTCGTCAGAGAAGATGAGCCACCCCCTTCAGAGTGGAAAATGAGCCAACCCTCATCAGAGATGAACCACCTCTCATCACAGATGAAGATGAGCCATCCCTCATCAGAGAAATGAGCCACCTCTCCAAATAGAGGAAGATGAGCCATCCCCCATCCGAGGTGAAGATGTGTCAACCCTCATCAGAGATGGAAGTGAGCCAACCCTCATCAGAGATGGAAGTGAGCCAACCCTCATCAGAGATGAAGATGAGCCAACCCTCATCAGAGATGGAGATAAGCCACCCCCCCCCCCCTTGACGGCATTCCCCTTGCCCAAAGCCCCAAATCATGTAGCATATATTTTTTTCTTGACTTGATTTATCAACTCAGTTACTCTTACCATCTTAGCATGGACCTAGTACTAGTAGCTCCATGCTCTAGTAATACAATAAAAGTTTTTTCTTCTCCTTATCAGCAAACTTTTGGACTTCAGATGTGGGGTTTCCATGAGGGTCTATCTAGTGTCTGAGTAGTGGATAATACTAGTAGGCCTAATGACTTTTCGGTCACAAGATCTAAATATTGTACATAGCTGGAATTAGAATAGATTGGAAACAATCATATAATACTGATTTAAGTAATACTAAGTTGTAGGGAATCTATCTCGTCCATCAAATCGACTGTACAATTAAATATGTCTGTGGTGGGTGATCTGGCAAGTCTTGTTGTAGTTGTACGATCTATTTTCTCTCTCTCACTGTAATAATATATCTCTACCGTACATGTAGTTACATGTATATGTACGCTCTATGCCGCAGGCTGGATTGGGTTTGCCTTTAAAAAAAACATGAAAGAGTCGATATCGAAATAAAAACATATATATTTTTCAGAAAAAAAGGTTTGCGGTACAACCATGTGAGTTGGAATATATATTTTTAATAAACAACATTTGTATCCCATTGTTGCTCATTTTACAGCATGTAAAATACGGTATAGATATATGTAACGAACGGATACATGGTCAGCACACTTGAACTTTTCTGAAAAATTAACTTGATTTCTCGTGCTGGCTACGTCGATGTCGTACTTGCCCCTCGGCTAAAAATGTGAAAATATCTAGATTACATATCCATCGATCACAGAAATAGGTCAGTTTAGTTTTTAAAAATTGCAAAAATAAAAATATTAGCCGATGAAAATGGGCACACAATTAATTCATGATTATTCATAAAGTTTAAAACATTTATACATTCCACATTCCAAAGTTATTTTTGATATATTTATGTGATATAATTTAGCTTCAGTGAAAGAGCTTGATTCATACATTTTTATAAATATTCATACATCTATGACATTTGTCGGGGCATTAATTGGCTGAATCATATTTCGAGGGGTGTATTGGCTCATTATCGCATGGAAGGTGGTAATTATAGATGTAAGTCTGTCCGGCGGTGCTCACTGAACCGGTTCAGTGATTCCCTCATTAACATTTCAAAATGGCCCATCCCACGAAGTGAGCGGTGCAAACATACGTGAAGACCTTACAACGAGCGGGTGACGATTTTGAATAACTCTTTATAAATGAATGGCCTAAGACGTATATTATCTAGGCCTTACTATCAAGTTGCAGGACAATAGCAAATAAAAAAGTGTTCAAATTGAAGGAAACCCGACTGGAAACGTTATTATCTCACATTATTTTCCACTTTCCTTCCTCTCTCCCCTTTCACGTGACCCTCTTGTGCGCCCCTCCCCTATCGGAGTCAGTTGGTATGGATATGTTTTAAATAATTTAACCTAAAAATCACTATTCTGATGTCACTTTGGATAATGTTTTTCGCCTAATTATTCTTTTTTGTTGTTGTTCAAGCAGATTTCTGCTCTCCAGTTTGGGGGCGATACAAACGAATTTGAATAATTCTTTGAATGACGCTTTGAAAGAAAATCGATTGCAACATGGCATAATGTTCAAAATTTGAAAATTAATGGTGAAAGACGACATTGATTAATTATAGATTTGCCAAATTAGGAAGTTAAAATCAAAATAAAATGTATTAAAATAGACGGAAAGACCGATATTTTATCACGTTATTTTTCCCTTTCCATCATCTCTCCCCTCGCTTCTTTTGTTTTAATTTATATATTTTAAGCGGACCTCTGCTCGCCAACGGAGGGGGGGGGGGGGTGGGGTTCGTTCGAACCCCCTGAACCCCCCCCCCCCCCCCGGGCCTGGGCAAAGTGATCGCTGCAGATTGTACTCCACTCACTTGGCCGGCCCTTGCCACTCTGCCCGCGTGAGCTTTACATTTGCGACCCATAATTTCCGTAGATTTTCATCTTTAGGAAAATGATGTAGGCTTACACCATCTTTAGGGGTCTTGCTACAGCCCGCAACTATACACCTATTAGGCATTATTGATGAAACTGTGTCCCCAAAGCAAAGTTATTGTGAGGAATTAAACACGAAAATACGCAATGCAAATGGTAGATGCGGTGAATATCATGTTCGGCACCGGGCTGGCCTGTCCGGGGCCTCCGGCCGCGCACGGTATAGGTTAGTGGAATATTTCCCCTTACTTTTCATGCGTCACAGATCACGTGATCACGATGTCGCTTCGATGGGTTTTTTAGGGGCGGGGCTTATGACTGTGTAAATCAGCAAAAATGTACTTTTCAAATGATTATAAAATATGACTGAATGCATAAAAAATTGTATGATGGATATTTTTTTGGCTCCTGATGACACCTTCCTACGAAAAATGGGCAATTATTTATTTATTTTAGTGGCCCTTTAAAATTTTAGGAGTATCAAGAAGCCCTATGTCCATGGAATTGCATACGCACTGCATTGCGTACATGTAACTTTGTCTGTTTCTTTGTTAACTCGTACGGATGCCCATTTAATTTAGATATTAAAAAGCAAAAAAAAAATCAACAGGAAAATTAAACCAGAGCTAGATGAGGGAAATCCGCACGTTTGACACGTACATTTTTCGTTACATCGAAATAGCAAAATTCGTCATTATACATGGAGGTGATCTCATTTGATGGGTGTAAAGTCCTTCTCAGAAAGTAGGTGACGACGTGCGCTTATACACTTTGTGTTAGACAGCCGTGCTACTTAGTATATTGTCACGTAGCCATTTTGGGAAGCGTTCAGGCGAGGAAGCAGAAAAACGGTAAAACCCCGCGCTGCTTGTTTAATTAAAATTAATAACTTTGCTGCGGACCCGAAACTTGAGATCATTACCCGTGAGATTCAATGTTGAGCGAAACAGCGAACATTCAAATCAAACAAAGACTTAGATGTTCCGGCCATGGTGATTTTCGATTTCCTGTGTTGTAAATCATTGATTGATATACTTTTTAGGAAGACTCTCTCAGAGTCCCATCTGCTGAAGTATATCATATGTCTTTGAGAGACTACAGATACTTTACATAGCCTGGACTGTTTATCTCATTTAAAACCAAATCTAATTTCATTACAAGATTTAAAAAAAAAACGGGATGAGAATAATGTACCGAAGAAAAAAATCTGATCTTTGATAATATTATACACACAAAGATCAGTCCATTAAATTTGTGTAGAAAACTTTGCTCGAATTTCGCTGAGTATTCGAGATAAATTTCAGTTAAATGTCTTGCAGAAGCAAACCTTGCTTTTTATGACAATTCTAGGTTATATTCTTCTAGGCCAGGTTACCCAATTATTGTTTCCTTCCTTTGTCAAAGAAGTGGAACATTTATATCCATATGTATCATTAAAAATACATCATTTTTTACATTGTTCCCTTCTTCTTTATCTTAATTGATTTAATTTTTGTTTACTTAATGCGCTCTTTGATTTGACTGTATTGTCGTTTTCTTTTATATGGCAGCTAATTAACGTACTTCAGTGTGCAAAGATCTTAAAGGGTGGATCTAATTCCTTTTAACCAGGGGTTATACATGTATGTTCATTTAAATTAGCTGAAGGAGGATGAATACTTGTTTATAAAATTATTATCAAAGGGGCTCTTTATGAATATAAGCAAGCAGTGTTTTCCTGCGGAAATATCATTTTAGTCCGGCATTTGAAATTAAACTAAAGTATTACTTCCATGTTCAGAGGAGTAAACATCTGGCACCTGCCACTGTATTGCCATTAACATGATTAAGGAAGAAATCCCATAGTAGGCCTACAATTTATGGTTTGCGTTTAAGCACAGTTGTAATCGTGCTTTAACCCTCTTTTCATGCCCGTACCCTCTCTCTTTTTCTTTCTTTTTAAAAATATTTTTTCTCTCTCACCCACTCTCTCGCTCTTTCTTTCTATTTTTGCTTTTCGATTGGGTGCATAGGCTTAGTAGCTAAGCCATTGGTCTATAACAAGAAATTTCTGCGCCAATTACTCTGTGCTTTATTTTGTCAAAAGTACACAATTGGTTACATGTTGTTTTCCGAAGGTTCGTTACTCTCACGGTTCGTAATTCCGAAGGTTCATAATTCCGAAAATGAAAAAGGGTTCATATTTACAATAGAGCCCTACATAATATTTCAAAATTACGAACCCCGTATTTTATTTTCGGAATTACGAACCTTCGGAATAACGAACTTTCGGAGTAATGCACAAATGTTCGGAATTACAAACCATATTTCATTTTTAGAATTATGAACCCCTTGCTATGGGAAATTTGCGTTTAAGACCTTCGGAAAAACGAACCTTGGGAAAAACGAGTACCCCCACAAAATTAGGGGTATGCTAGCATAATAGGTTTAGACAAGGTTTTGGGGTGTCGTACATTCTAATATTCATATATATTGTAATTTCGCTTTTTTTATGTACATAGGACATGTAGGAAGATCCCGTCCGTTCAGTTCCTTGCCCACATTGAAATAACTGCCATATTCAGTAACGGCTGCGTTTTATGAAAAGTATACACTATGCTCATAATCATGAATGAGCGCATTTATATATTTTTTTTAAGGAAATGACTGTACTAATAACAGTTTTATAACTTTCACACACTCATTTTCTGTGTTGAATGCACTATTACTGATATCTTTAATAACCTATCATCTTGGACGCGGGTGTCTCAGTTACAGAGGGGAACGGATGGCACATGTCCTCATATCCAACCAGTCTCCTGAATTATATATATATATATATTTACACTTATAGGCGGGTGTAACCGGCAAGGTAAAATTATGTCTTCGCTTTTCAGAGCTTATTAAAGCTTGTCAGACGTTTTAGATTTTATAATGCCTCAAAAGAAGGTAATTTTATTTTTGTCTTAATATGTTTATGACCCTCTGCCTTCCATCCAATGAAAATTTAGTTCCGTCAATGTTTATCATCATTTTGGATGTGTTGTTTAAGTGAAAGGGCCATGAAAGGGTTAGATGGAGATGGAAAGAATATTGTTAATTCTTTAGCGTAGCGCCCTCAATGCCATATAGTCCTAAATGATACATAATACTGTACTGATGCTGCATGCAGATCTATCTATTGTTTGTTTGTTTGTTTGTTTTGTTTTGTTTTTGTTTTTAGATATAGGATATAGGTCTGCACTCCGCATAATGTCAGTTTCTGGGTCAACAAGAAAGATATAATAATCTTACGCATAATAACGATCAAAGGTAGAACCTTTTATTTTTTTTCAAGTTATTGATAACAAGATGCAAAAAAAAAAAAAAATGCGGAGGAAATGAATTTTCCCCAAATGTATTTTGTAAGCAGTTTTCAGGAACGTACTTAGTACAGAAGACAACGAAAAACTTCTGAGGGCATATAACCCCATGTTAAATATAATTATCTACCAATAGATTTCTTTTTCTTTTGAAGATGTTTAAGAAATTCTACATGGAAGTTGCAAAGCTCTCCATCCTCCATGTGAGATCTTGGCGTTATTTATTTCTTCTTGTTGTGTAAACACAGTTATTATTTTAATAATGAATGTGCACAAGCTATGAAGTGAATCAACTTATCCAGGCAAAAACATAAAACAATGACATTATAAATGAGTCCCATTACTGGGTTTATGGCGACCGCCTATAGAAGAAAGTGAGCATCTTTACATTAAGCCTGTTTGCTGATGATATCCATTTCACTTCATCTTTAAAGACTGCAATGATTCATCAACCACTAGGCTAATATCGAGGAAATTGGTAGAGCGGCTGAAATGAGCTGTAGCTGTATCATTGTCTGATTTATTGTTAGCTATCACGGTAGTCAATCCGGTTCGTTTCTTCCTCTACTTCACCTGGAACATCGTTGGGTTTGGAAAGATTTGTGGAGGATGATCACGCGGTACTTAACCCGCGCACTCACCATCATTAATGGACCCAAATCCATATCCGTAATTGACGCATGGTGATCTACCGCCCTCTCCCTTTTCATTCCAGATTTATGGAGAATGAAAAGAGTGCATTGAGCAGGACGAAAGGTGGTTGGAATATTATTTATAGAAAACATATTTTTGTGGATCCATAAGAAAGAGAAAGGGTTTAGATTTGAATTTTCTCATGAATATTGTCCTCAAAGAACGGGAAAAGATTAACTTACTTCATACTCCGAGGACCTAAAATAATCGAAATAGATGAAAATTCTCAGAAACTAGATATTGCTTAGCTCATCATTTCCATGATGAATAAAGTGTCAACGGAATATGATCCCTTAGAGGTCTTTTTTCTATTCATGACAGTTATATTATTGATGGTATTTTTATGCTCTATTCTTGATCGTCATTACAATAACCTTAAAGAGTACATCATGTGCCGCGGAACCGGGGGAGGGGGCAGCCCCCACTTTTTTGAGTAGACACGTTTCATAAAATCTCGGGAAAAGTCGAAAATTGTCATTCATGAGTGAATTCAAATCAGTCCCCCCCCCCCCCCCACACACACTTTTAAAAACGATCCGCGGCCCTGTATTTCATTCAAATCAATTTTCCGTGATGATCAACAGCGATCGTTATTTCTTTAACGGAAAAAGACTACGAACAGTAACAATCCAAAAAAACAAAAACAACAACAACAACACACAAGACAAAACAAATCACCCCCGCCAATAAATAAATAAATAATATAAAATAAAAAAGTGATGTTAGATGAAGTAATTGTAATTTTAACATCAATTTAACAAACAATCTATATGTTTAAAATTTAAGAGTTCAAGAAAAAAAACATCACCCATTCTCACGTTCGAAATCGATCAATCAGATTTACTCTACAAGAATTAGGTAAATTGATTGTAATCCTAATTGCTCTGGACTGCAGTCTGCTCTCCCTCTCTCTCCCTCTGTCTCATGATCGGGCCAGTCAGGCCCCGTGATAATTATGATCAGCCGATAGGTACACGCATAAATTGAGCTTTATAGACCAATATGATATCACTTTTCATTCGCCTAACGAGCCCTTAAAGAGGATAGCCAGCATTATTGGCTCATAAAACATGATTGGAGCCTCTTTGATACATGATGTCGACTAAAGATAGAGACATAACCGGATGTAGAGCTAGCAGATCAAAAAACAATACTTATTTACAGATGATACGAGCGTTTGTGGACTAATCGTGATATAATAATAATCATAATAATAATAATAATAATAATAATAATAATAATAATAATAACAATAATAATAATGATATTTCTTGTTTCTCATTCACAAAATGATTCTCAATGAAAGACAAAAAGCAGATATTTTGGGAAGATCAGGGCCCTGTTTCATAAAACTTGTCATCAATGACAAGTTGCAATAACTGTTATAAGCTACTGAAATCCTTGCATCTGATTGGCTGAGAACAAATTTCAGTAAAAAGTCACCGACAAGACACTCGATGAAACGCCCCCAGAAGCCATTATTATCCATTCTGCACCGATGGCTTAATATTTCTATTACAAATTCATCATTAAGCAGTTAACCATGGGTGCAATAACTTTTTTTTAAAAATCACACCATGGATATTAGTCGGAAAAAGGAAAAGGGAGTTTCTTTGTAGTAAAATAATTTGGCCAAAAGGAAATTTGAGTTAGGCCTATTATGATAAAGAGAATATAATTTTAAGCTTCCTATGCGGAAAAAACGCATTGAAGAATTAATGTGCCATGAAAGTGATTGAACTGAATTCAATTCAATTCATTGATTCATCTGTCATTGTTACAGAAATTCTTCTTCCATTGGTTTAAGAATTGAAAAAAAAGACATTTTACAACAACGTGGTGAACAACAATGACGTGTATACAAGTAAATATAACAACATGAAGCAAATATCAATCTAGAAATGCTGTCATATTTTAAATATTGCAAGAAATAGTTAACAAAACTGCATAAAATTCCAATATCACATGTTGGTTTGTTTGTTTGTGTAGTCCACTTTAAAATGTATGGTTCAATTCAATTCAAATCAAGTTTATTGATCATGCACAAGAAGAAAGATACATTTCAAAATTCAAGATTCTCGATTCAAGATTTTATTGTCCATATATAATACAGAAATTTCCTTTCCATTGGTGTTACATGCAATATGTGAAACATAGACGTAACATGGTATCGTGTGCTGAGAGCCAGAGGGGAGATAACACAATCAGTAAAACACATCCCTCCGGCTGTCATAAAAATCATTTTCTGTCTGTTTGAAAATTTTATGATCATGATGATAAACCAATTAGAATAAGTTCTATAAACGATAGTATGAAAACAGCTACATCTGTGGGCCAGTTAAGAAAACTAGTCTGATGTCTTCCTTATTTGCCAGGGATTGTACCTGTGGTCTAGTTCTCTATTATACGTGTACTTTGCTAGAACTACCGAGCAACATATGAAACCATCGTGAAAATCAAGGAGACAATAAATTGAGACATTAATAAGTAAACATGCACCTCAAAAGTAGCAGAATTAATCTGGAATCAAATAATAATGAAATGATGTATTTCGCATACCATTTCACATGATTAACGAGAAAAAGTTAACACTAAAGCATCGGAGTTACAAATACTACGATCAATGCAATATGCAAAATAATTAAAACAAGGGCAATGTAAAGTGGTGTACTGAGAATGAATAGTGACTGTAGATAGGTCGCTTCAATCAAGCAAATGCATCGCATGTCACATCAATGATGGTATCAGGTAACCTTGATCACACAGATCAGCATCGTATCTTGACGTAGAATTGTCCGATAACGCAGCAGTTGACATTGCCAATCAATAGAGGATCATCTAATGATTAAGGGTGTCACAGTTCGAGTGTTTTGATCGAGTGTTCTCCATCTCCATGGGGGGGGGGGGGGGGGGGGGGGGGGGGGGGGGGGGAATTCCTCCACAAGTGGAAGCAACCATTCAGTTGCTTGGTAATTTGCTCTGTGTTATTTACAAAGGAATAATAATACGGATTTAAGTATTTCCAACTTTCAATGGACTTATAATAACAATTTGAAATCAAAATAAAGTAAATAATTATATGAGATCAATGTTGCTTGCTTTAAGTTACGGTCACATAGCTTCGTACGAACGATGCGTTCGTACTAATCTCACTGTTAGTACGAATTCCGGAGTTCGTAGAGATTCGTAGATGGGGCATAGATTCTTACGGCCTTCTTACGGAGTTCGTACGAACGCCGTTTAAATCGCAAGAACGTTTTTCGTAAGAATGACTTATGAGTTATTCTTTCGTCAGACTTACAGCCATCTTACGATTTTTGTTCTCGCAAGATGGTCGTACGTGCAACTCACGGCACTCCCAAGTCATTCGTAAGAAGATATTACGAATTTTCGTATATTTTCTCGGGTTGCAAAAAGGCGCTGCCGTGTACTGTCGAAAATTCTGTGACTGTTGAAAGTTTGATACTTTCAAGATGGCAGTAGTTCCAAGGAGACTACAACTACTTCCTCGTCGAACACCATGAAAAGGGTGAGGATTTGAACTTTGCGCGTTTGGCTTTATACCCCCTACAACTCAACAATTGCACAAATCGTGTACCTACGCCTTACGAGCACCTTACGAACGCCTTACAAATGCCAAAAGTCGTTCGTAAGAGCGCCGTACGAATCTCCGTTCGTTAGGCGTTCTTACGAATGCCGTAAGACCCCTCTATGAACAACTTAAGGCGTTCTTACGATCATTGTACCAATTTAAGGCTTCTAGAATTGTCTCGCGACCCTACAAAATCTTGCGTGGTTCTTACGATATTCTTACGACGTTCGTACGGCCGCTTTACGAAGAGGGGGTTTCGTACGACGTTGAAAAAATCTTGGACAAGACCATCGACCAGGCTGCAAACTTACGAACGGTCTACAAACGGTCTATGAACGCTGGTTTCGTACGGCCTTCTTGAGAAGATCTTACGGAATGGTCTAAAGTCGTTCGTGCGGCGTTGGTAACAGTTATTATGGTATTTGTGACCCAGGCTTTAAGTCATGAATATCTCGGGAGCATTTCATCAAGTGTTTTGTCAGTGATTTTTACAGACAACTGTTATAAGCTACAGAAATCCTTGCATCTGACTGGCTGAGAGCAAATTTGTCGGTAAAAATCACTAACAAAACACTTGATGAAACGCCCCCGTGAGCTACAGTACGAATGAAATGTAATATTGTGATTTTTGTGGTTAATATACAAACATAGCATAATTTACAGCTGCAGCATATAATGACCTAGTATTTGCATATCATTCATAACAATGGGATTCCATGCACAAAATGACGAGCTTATCAGTCTTCCGAAATGTGACATGATTTCAACCTTAAAAACTTATATCAAGAAATCACACCTATCTCATTATGCTATGTTAACAGCAACGGTTAGCTGCGTATGGCCAATTCAAGATGAGAGTAATCCTCATATAAATATGCCAAATCGTGAAAGTAATTCTGTTAAGAAGTGAACATTCAAATGAATTTTGAGCCAACGGTTAGCATAAAATGTGTATTTGTTTATGGTTTTAGCAAATGGATAACCTGACCATAGAATGGTGTTATCAATCTGTGCAAGGAATATAATAATCCATACCATGCAATAGTACACACACAAAAAAGCAATGCACTGTAAAGAAAAAAAATATTTTGTAAAAATTGCCCAACACTGTGGAAATTTTTGTGTTTTACCAACTGGGGTAAAATTTATTATCAAATGAAAATAATTACCACAGTTCGGCGTGATATTGCCAAAAATTGGTCTGACACAATAATGCCCCTCCCCCAAGTGTCTGTCATTTTTTAAAGCTCAGAATTAGAGTGAACAATACCGTTATAAGCCATGAAATATTTCTGATATGGTAGAGAATGTGTAGGGCTTCTTCCACTGGAGTAATCTCCGAGATGTGTCCATGCATCACCGTGTTACGCCCCTGCTGAGGCATAATGGTAAAGGCTTGGCGGAAGTTTTAAACATCCGCAATCAAATAAATGACATAATACCTTAGAGTGTCGTTTTTTCAGGATTACCTGCATTCCCTTGACAATGGGCAATCTAGTAGGAAATGGTGCACACTTTCTCTCATTTTACAGTGTTTTAGGGCATGAGCAGATCAACATACCTTATGCTCAAATAAGTAATTATCTTGTTTATACCACATCGCTAACAAAGGCTTTAGCTGAACAACTGAAAATTTCGGAGGTAATTATCTTGTATTGAGATCAAAAGCTGAACTTTTCAACATCCTATTATCAATAAAGATGAACTTTCATGACATTATTGTACATTATGGTCCGATTTTGTTTGTTTTATTTTTACAAAAACATGACAGGTTTATTTCTAGAACCCGATGAACTGATCACGCTAATTTCATTTTCGCGATTAGGATTCTAAGAAGATTCTTTTAAAATATAAAGACTTCCATCAATCGGCACTGAAACACAGGAAAACAAAGGACGTTTTCGGTTTCATCAATAGGCACGCCATTTTAAACATGCTAAAGGTTCTTCGATCCATTCACAGGAAGTTCTTCCGATGACTAGGTCTAAGCAATGGCTTATCATTTCTGTCTTATTTCCCCCTTTTGTTTAAGTAACCTTCATTCTTTGATACCTAAGCAGAAATTTAAACGAAGCGCGCAAAACTGAAAGCCGAGGTAAACGACGGCCCGAGAGACTGCCAACCTGCCAAATAGGCACGCCCGATCTTTTGATAACTTTTCTGAGCTCGCGATATTGTTGGTCTCATGGACCATGGTTCTCGTCGGCGGTCAGTAGGCTGTGGCTTTCTAGATCAGGGGCGGATCCATGTTTATGAAAAACAGGGGGAGGTGGTTTAATTTCCATAAATTTTCTGACAAGCGACGGGTCGTAATTGACCAAAATCTCTGACAAGTGAAGAATAAGGAGAGAGAAGAAGAAAAAGAAAAAGAAGAAGAAAGCCAAGAAGAGAAAGAAGAAGAAGAAGAAGAAGAAAAAAAAGAGGAAGTTTTTCCGATTTTCAGTGGCTCTGGCAATTTTGTTAACTTCCAAATCCACGAGTGGTCTAGATTGCTTTGGTTTGAGCGGCACTTTGATATGAAATTGTCTAGATGTATGCCTTTTTAAGATCGACTATATACATGTATCATAATTATGTGCTTTCCGTACTGTACTACTAAATCTATTTGCCACATAAGTCTAATGACTGTTGTCTGCAATCAGTTCAAAACACGTTTATGAGAGGTTATCAAACTCACCTTATCCATAAATGACATCGATGTCTTTGTTTATTATTTGATAAACTGCATCCGGAATCTCCTTGGTATGAATCAAGCTTTCTACCTGTCTCTCTCCTTTTTCCTCTATCTGTCTCGATGTAACGACTCTTTTTTAATCGGAAAACTGCAACACGTTGTAATGACGTCAGAAATTCACATTTGACAAAATCCACCGCGGTCTGAATACCATAAATGCACTGAATAGGCATCTGGATGCTAACTAATGATATCATATTAGTGGATGCAATTTCTGTCAGGGTAGAAAGATAGGAAATAAAAGCCAAATTGAAGGTCAAATAAAGCTGAACCAATAGGCTAGAAAGAAAATATGCTTACACGCATAGGCATATAGCTCTCTGGTTTTATTCGTAATATATAGATTAATCGTATATTCATAGACAGTGTCGCAGACCGTGATCCCCCCGCCAATAATAATAATAATAATAATAATAATAATAATAATAATAATAATAATAATAGTACATTGTTTAGTAAAGGCATAATATCACATGGTCTCTATGCGTGTTAGAACATCACTGTAATAATGCACACTCTGTTTACCCTCTTGCATTTTTGTTTGATATAATTTTACCCAATTTAGGGTACATTATACCCCAAAATGGGTGACATTTTACCCAACAAACATGCATTCAACCCGATGTATATCAGAGTGTATACCTGTTGGTGTTTTTCTTATTTCCTTCTTCGTTCATTTCGTCACTATCGTGCTCCGATCCGTTTCATCTTGATTCACACCTAAACACGTATTCCAACATAATCTCGTTTTGTTTCGCCTCTCCCTTTCGACCTTGCTTCCCCTACACACGCACACGCACACACGCGCGCGCACACCCACACACACACCAAGGCATCACACCGCACATCGTATGATGACGTGACACCGTTTCTTTTTCTTTTCCACCATCCATCGCACGTACAAATACGCATTAATCCGCTTAGTCGGGATCTAAATTTCACAGCGATATCCTTAGAATATAAACTAAATAAGAGTTAAATTTGAGCTACAAAAATTGGGAACAAAAGTCCTAACATTAAGAAATACATAATGAGGTTAATTACCTCATGATGTATTTCCATTCATATTTTAAAAACCAATTCTTTTTTATAAAAGAAGAAAGCAGCAATTTGAAACAGTGTCTATTCTGCTATTCATGACCCATCACATACACCCCAATGTGAGATACGCCTTATTTAGGCTTCTCCTTTTAAAATTCATTTCATGAATATAAAGTTGATACACCCTAAAGCAAGTTTGGGTAAATAGAAAGGGAACACGCATTTTTGTCGGGTACCACTGCAATATTAGGTGCATCCTACATGTCCTAACTAATATTGGATAAGATTTCAGCCAACTAATATGCATGCTCCCTTTTTACCCAATACTGGGTATAATTTTCACCCGGTAATTTTAGAGTGTGTAGTAAGGAATGTTTTGGCAAAGAAGCAGGACAGTTATGATTGAACAACGGCAGATCAACGTTTGAAATAAATGAGGAAAATATGTGAAACTGAGAAACTCTAAAATCCCTTTGGTTTCCGAAGGGGAACGATTTTCATCCCTTTAAGGATCAGCTCCTACATCATGTACATACCTCGCGGGGGCCTTGAAAGCGTATGTTAGTGTAACATAAGAGATCATTGTACTTTAATTAGACATTAGAATAAGCAAGTTTTTTGAAAATTAATGTGGTGGTTCCAGAAAACGTTTCTATTACCAGAAATTGTATGATGATGTACTCGACCAATATTATAACCGTTTACAACCCCTGTACATACTGGCTGAGGGAAGGAGGCTTAACCCGCCCCACCTCCCCGCTTTTGAGGAAAACAAAATTATCAAAAAGCTGTTTTTTATATCCGAAAATATTCATGTTCCGGTGAAAACATCCTTAGCCCCCAGTCCTTCAGTGCTGGAAATTTCCGTATTCGGGAAAAATCATAATACCCTGAGCGATGGACACCGCATCCACATACATGCACTGTATGTGGAGCAATTGCCCCCATAGCAACTGTCACCGGAAGTATTATTGCTAGAACGATTATCTCCAGATAAATTGTCGTCGGGATATATGTCGGAAGAGCAATTGTCATGGAGTGATTGCCACATCTTTAAAAAAGGAAACCTCACCCCAAGACATAAATGTAGCTGTGAAAAAAAGATGAATTCATTTCCTGCCTATTCATCTACAATATTCGATACGAAATGCACAAGAGATATATACATGAAGATATTCTTGTATGTTGTAAGATCTGTTAGCATGACATGGGCGCTGCCATTTTCTTAATAATGTGACGTATTTGTGTGTAATTCGGTTTTTACAGACGTGTATCAATCAGATATGATTATTTACGTCTGGGACCGACCTTTAACGTCACCATCCAAAGACGTGACTCAGTCTCGAACCTGGGTCCGCTGAATCAGTTTATAACTTCCACTGGTAGCTGGATTACAGGCGCACGCCACAACGCCCAGTTAAATGTGACGTATCAGGCGAAGTTGTACATGATCAGGGGCCAAGCTTTAGTTAGAGACACATTTGAATTTAGTAACAAAACCTCTACTATTCAGTGCGGGAAAAATCAAAGCTGAGAAGGCAAAAATGATATTTGGTTGAAAAGTGTAACTCCTTTCTTTAAAAACAATGAAATATAGCAATGACAAATCAATTCTATTTAAGCGAAACCTTCATCCCGCAAGAGCCACAAAGTATATTTAGGCAATTTGTGGTCTCACAATTAAAGTACAAAAGAAAACAGCAGGTGAATGAAATAGTTCAGCACCACAGACACTTGGGAAGGAAGCATCCATAAATTTGAATCAGTTAGCTTGCTAATCGACTTCGCTTAGTACGTCAGTTGTAAAGAAAATGGGGATGCCCATGTCGTGGTGAAACCTTACATTACGTTCATAATATCTTAATTTATACCTCTCTTGTACACTTTGAAAGGGAATCTTGTAAGTTGACATGCAGAAATACAATAAATCTCTCAAAATAACTACATTTCAAGATTCAAGATTCAAGATCAAGATCATTTATTTCTTGAGGCTAGGTTTCCTATTTATCAAGGACGATTGTCGCTAATTTATCACTGATTGTCGCTGAACATTGATTAATTTTGTAAGGTAATACAATGGTGAATCCATACAGTGTATAATCTAGGTGAAAATTCGTCAAGCCTTTGTGTTTTTGAGTCTTGAATTCGACCTTAGTCTTGTTTTATGGCTTCTTGATTTAAAGAAATAAAAGTACGCATTGACAAGAAGAAAGAAAAAGACACTGGCATAACTGGAGGTCAATTTCATTTTTCAACTAGAAGCTTAATGATAATTATTGGTTTTTATTGTGATAGTCATTATATATATATATATGCACTTTCTTGAACAGAGAGAAGAACAGAATGAATCATGTTTTGGTTATCATTACTAACATAACTCGATTAATATACATATTTTTCATTTAAAAACAAATATATATAATATGATCTTTACGATATCAAGCCCCCAAACGTCCCTGTTGATTTAGTGGGTTTTTTTGTTGTTGATTGCATCCTTTTCTGAATTATGAAAAGCGCAAAAGCAAGAAATTACGTAATTGGAAGATAAATTCAATCATAGTACTGTGCATTTGTAACAGCGCGGAATAACTAAAGAAACAGAAACAAAACAAACAAAATAATTTCCGGGATTCTTGTGACTGACCTGTTACATGAAAGGAATTTTATTAGTTAAGTGTTGAAACCTTAATTTCCAATTGACGAAACCATGCAAGAGAAAACATCATTATCTGCACTCCCGGTATTTTGTCTTTTGTTTTGTATTCCACTGAGCAGTTTTGAACTTCTTTGCGGACGAAATTGCTTGCTATAAATATTCATTTGGCATAAATTAGCTGCACCGCGCAAACATTAATTTGTAACCGGCTTTTATCATCTCTTTTTCACTAGACATGAGTATACATGTCAACTAGGTGAACGTATTTTTTTCTTCTAAGTTGGCTTTCGTTGATGGTGAATTCAAATGGACAAAGACGCCCCCATTTTCGATCGGGGGGGGGGGGCACAATTCCTACGAGGTTTTGTGAACTATCTCGTCGAACGAGCCAAACGTTCCTACTTTGTTAGACTAATCGATAACTGTGGACTTGACTCTAAGAAACTCTTCTCTACGGCCAATCTTCTCCTGAATCGGAAACAGAGCTCTCCACTTCCAAGACATGCTGATAGTAAAGAACTGGCTCAAAGATTTATTCAGTTCTTCCGCTAAAAGATTCATATGATTCAGGACAGTCCCACTCCTGACTTAACTCCACCTGATCCTGTCAGATGATGCAACCTACCACCTCCGATGAGATACAGTCACTGCTCTGTAGATTGCCAGCTAAGTCATGTCAACTAGACCCTGTCCATACTGTTCTCATCAAGGACTGCTCCTCTACATTAGCCTCTGTTATCTCACAGATTGTCAACTTAAGTATCGATCAGGCATATGTACTTTCTGTCCTTAAAACGGCCCACATTCTTCCTTTATTGAAAAAAACCTAATCTTGATTCTGATATACTAAGTAATTACCGTCCGGTTTCTAATCTCCCGTTTTTGTTCAAAATACTTGAGAGGGTGGTGTTCGCTAGATTAAATGATTACTCTCTCGATAATGACCTCCTTGACCCGTTTCAATCTGCATATCATCCCCACCACAGTGTAGAAACCCTCCTTGTTAATGTATCCAACTTTATTCTCCAGGAGATGGATGGTGGAAAAGTAACTGCAATGTTACTCCTTGATTTGTTTTCCGCCTTTGACACTGTTAACCATATTGTTTTGGTGAATACCCTCATGTCTCTAGGTGTTAAAGGTCAAGCCCTGGAATGGTTTAAAGCAATGTCATTCTCAAGCTGTCTAGATAAACGGTTGGCTTTCAGATTTTTTACCTCTTACATGCAGAGTTCCGCAAGGCTCTGTGGGCGGGCCCACCATGTTTTCGTTGTATTTAACCGGTTTGAAGAACATTTTTCATCACACTCTCTTTCTTATCATGTTCATGCTGATGATATTCAAATATATACTTCTTTCAAACCCAATCAGAGCAATGCAGCCAGCGCTATCCATAATCTTGAGACATGTGTACAAGATGTTCATAATTGGTTGAACTCACATTCACTAAAATTAAATCTTGCTAAATGTGAATTTGTAATGTACGGTTCTAAGACTCAGAGAAGATTTCCATCACTTCAATTACTCTTGCTGGACATGAAATTACCTTATCCAATGTATGCCGTAACCTTGGTGTGTTTCTCGACTCAATATGACAGTGTCTACACAAATTCAATATGTCTCAAAATCAGTTCGTTATCAGTTACGCAATTTAGGTTTTATTCGTAGTGCCACTGAGAAAATTACCCATGCTTTAACCTCATCTTGCTTGGATTTTGGTAATAGCCTCTTGTTTCGTTTGCCTCACAACCTACTTGCAAAATTACAAAAATTACTGAATTCCGCTGCTCGTGTTGTGACCCTCTCCAACAAGCACAGTCACATTACAGCAGTTCTCAAATCACTTCATTAGTTGCCTGTAGAAGAACGTATTGTTTTCAAGATTCTTTTGTTATTATTTCACTGTAGACATGGCTCTACTCTGCAGTACAACATTGGTTTGATCAAGCATTACATTCCCTCTAGGCTGCTACGTTCTCAAAACTCTGGCTTACTTGTTATTCCTAGACTTAACACAAAGTAGGGGGGGGAGCGAACCTTCGCTCCTGCTGGGCCGTCGATATGGAATACTCTCCCTCAAGGGATTAGAAATAGCATTTCTGTTGAAGTGTTCAAAAATAATCTTAAAAAGTATCTGTTTAATTTGGCCTATAATTGACTACCATACATTTCATGTCCGTACCTCTCCTATTGCACTTTTGCTTATTTGTCATGTATTTCATCTTTTGCACAAGTTGCGCCTTGAGCATTTGATCATCAAGTGGATTCGGCGCCTTATAAATCTTATCTATTATTATTATTTCATCAAGTGGACATCAAGTGGACATGATGAAATACTAATGTATTTCATTCCCATAAGGATTTAAATGAACTAATTGAAACAATTAATACACAATTAATCAATATATCCCATTGGTTTAAATGCAATAAACTTTCGTTAAATATAAGCAAAACTAACTTCATACACTTTAAGACTGCGAGTTCAGCAAACTTTTTCCACGACGATATAATAATTGACGATGTTACCCTTACTAGTAAAGATTCAACAAAATTCTTGGGGGTGTTAATAGATTCCAATTTAACGTGGAAAAATCACATTGATAATATATCATCTAACATGTCAAGAGGAGTAGGTATATTAAACAAACTAAAAGACAGTTTACCTCCAAAAAATCCTTATTTATATTGTATAATGCGCTAGTTTATCCGTATTTATCTTACTGTAACCTGGCATGGGGAAATTCCTACAAAACAAGAATCAATTCATTACTTTTACTCCAGAAAAAAGCGCTGCGCATTTGTACGTCTTCGCACTATTTAGCAAACACAGATCCGTTATTTTACAAACTCAAAACACTTAAAATAAATGACATTCATGTATTCCAAAAGGCTATTTTTATGTTTAAATTCTCGAAACAATCTCTACCTAGTACCCTTCAAAATGCTTTCACTCAAAACTCTAGCATTCATTCCTATCCAACTCGTCATTCTTCTGATATTCACTTGAACAATCCCAAACTATTCATAGCGCAAAAAACTATTAGACACAATGGTCCTGATATATGGAACTCACTACCTGGAAATATAAAAACTGCCTCTTCTCATTTTTCTTTTAAAGCTCTAATGAAGAAACATCTGCTGTTAAATTACAACCATGAATGATTGCTTTGAATATCGACCCCTGATTGTCCTGTATCCCTTGTTATCCTTAAACCAAACTCAATTTCCCTCCATACAATTACATTCTCTGCAAAACCATAATCCCCAGCTATATGCACTTTGCACCTGCGCACTCACGGCACAGGTATATGCAATTCCCTTAAAATTACAATATGGCGAGTTATAAGTGAATCTCAATGTATGCAATTTTCTTGAATTTACAATATGGCAAATTATTTCTATATATATTTCCTGAATCCTCATCTATACGCATGCAATTCTGGGCTGCTATCGTCTTCAGCATTTGCTTATGATAGTTTTGCCCTCTGCATTTTGTAAATAATAATATCATCAAATGTTTTATATAGAATTATATCCATACTCACTGTATTATTGGTACGTGTATATAATATCATTATCACTGTAAGATGGTTTGCATTCATGATGTAACACTCAATTATTTCTATGTAAGTTTATCGCCTCATCCATTATATGTTACGTTTGAAAGCAACTGTTGTTTACATCGATTATGAAATAAATGCAGAAAAGCATCTGCAAACAAACAAAACAAAACAAAATTATTACAAACATAATAAGGGAGCTACTGTGGTTTTGTGCTTGAAGTATGCTAATTATGTTTCTAAGCGGGCTAGGTCACGAGCCGGTTATTCTTCTCCTAAATATATACGTCACTGATATTATAACGAATACAATACATATGTTCAAGGTCTAGTTAATTTTTTTCAGGATGACGAATTTGAGTCACGTATGTCATGCAGTGTGATAGATTACGATACGATAATAAAGGTAAAGTTGAGTTCTGGTCATGCCATTAAAAATAAAATATGAAATATGAAATTGTATTGTAAAGAAACTGTCTGGAATCAACTGGGAATGGTTGATTATAGGGAATTTGTGTATACTGTGAGGTTTTGGAATTTAATAAAAATTAGACGAAATTGACTAAACGCTGTTGAAATTAACATCATGATGTACTACATACAGACATGTGTATAATTATGCGACTACGCACAGAAGCGGTATGAAAGTTTGGTCCAAATTGTTCAGCTGCTTTTCGTCAGATTTCGAATATTTGAAGCGCTATCCATTCAGGGGACATTTTATTCAATTGTTATTCTTCAAATCTGACATAAAAAGAACAAGAAAGTTAATGGATTAGGTTTTTTTTACGTTCACCAGAACCGAACCTTCTTTTCAACCAGAATCTGAAAGGACCAACTGCAAAGGATAATTCTATTATTAATAAGCTAAGATCCAGGGTTCATTACACCGGTTTCACCCAAGCAAACATAAAAAACCTAGAAGAACCTTGATAACATTTTTACACACTCTGAAGACTTTACAGTAGAAGTACCCCACGGGTCTAATTAAGTGCCTTTGTTTTTCTGTTATACCATAAACGACCTTCAATATGTCAGTAATGCTTTATCTGCCACATTATTTGCTGATGATACAAGTTTATTTTTATCTGGAATGGATCCCATCCAATACTGTTTTAGATATTGAAATATATAAAATAAAGCAATGGTTGCTAGCAAATAGATTCAAATAAACGTCACACTTCCTTAATAATTTTAAAACCCCAAACAAGAAAACTGAAGACAATACAATAACATTATACATTAATGATACAGAAATTCAAAAAGGGCCGTTTACTAAATTTTTGGGTGTAACTATCGATGAAAATCTGAGTTGGAAAGAACAAGTAAATAACATCACAAAAAAGATGTCTAGGTCCATTGGAATTCTGAACAGACTGAAACGTGATCTACCTCTGCTCATTCTTGTCAAATTATATAATACTATGATAATTTCCACACAAAATGTGCAATTTACTCAATGGAACAACTTTTTCGGTTACAACGGGCAATCCGAGTCATAACTAATTCCCCATACTTAGCTCATACACACAAATTATTTTTTAAACACGAAGAGTCTGAAGATTTACCATTTACACACTTTTCAAATTGCACCATTTCTGTTTTCATTTCATAGATACATGTATATTTTATGATTATGTTATTTCTAATAGTAATATAATTAAATACTTAACCAGAAACGCTGATAAAATTTTACATCCCCTTTTACAGTTGAGCTTCTAAAGAAAATTTATAAGTTATACTGGACCGGTTGTGTGGAACAGTATACCATGAGAATTTAAACAGTGTCCCTCGTTGTAATTCCCCAAAAGAAAATACAAAAATTACCTGTTGAACTACCAGTCTAGTTAAAGACCAAACTTGCCTGCTATTTTGTGTTATTTTGGGTAATATGTTTGTTAGCTTGCTTCTTGTTTTGTTATTTATGATTAATGCCAGTGATCGTGCCAATACAGGGGGTAGACTTGAGAGGTCACTGGCCTTTGCTACGAACTCACATCCACATCATGAATGAATAATGAACAAATTTGTTACCATTTCTGAAACTAAATATGAGCACAGTTCCATGTCATCAATAACCCCGCTATTTTGTCCGTCGCTTGGAAGCTCTAACGAATACATTTTTGAAACCATTTCTGGTGACAGGGAAAAGACAAACAGGAGAAGAAAATATAAAATCGTTGCCCAACGGGTGGACAAATGCATGGTCTGGCAGATATTTAAGGTGATGTTTTCTGCTCTCCACTCTCTCAATCTGGTTTCCTTTATATTGGCCACAGTATGCATCTAGTTAAAAAAAAAAAAACTTTTTATCAACCATGACCTTCGTATGAAATATTACATAAAATGTTTATTATTCACTTTGTTAGATAAAGAACAAGTAAATAAGTGGCTTTAATGTTAATAGATAAATCATTAATTGTTATATCCACTACAAAGTTGCAGTCATAGTATATCGTAACCATTGTCCATACGATTTTTTTTGGCAGGCTTTATATTCATTTTACTAACCTTTAATCCAATCATGATATTTTTACTTTATTGGAATGCGCTGCACCATATGCGCAGGCTAAACTACTGCCCTCACTGCGCGTATGTTTGTTGCCCGCAACAAAACATGGAGGCATATTGCCCCGGGCGTCGTCTGCTAGTTGCTGATTCAGGCTGACCCACTCTTTGGCAGGCAGGTCTAAACAGGGTGCGATAGTATTGGTCAGGTAGAGCAATATCCTTCAATTTTGTTTTCTGTGCATCAAGAAATGTTGCAGAAATCTGCTGCATTACGGGAGAAGTGGAGAGAAAAGGTATGTGGTGGAGGCAAAGCCGTTTCGCATCTTAAAACTCCGTCTCACAAGAGGCGTCATTTCAAGTGTGTCATTACCTGCGCTCATCGAGCATGTAAAGGAAATTTAAACGATATCACTCCTTCATACGCGCAAAAGACCGTACAAGTCATTTAATGACGCGGCCCTAAATGAACGTCCGCAAATGACGCATCATGTGAGCCAGCTCTCTGAACGCGGCAGTTGCTGACCTTTAAGTCGTCCTCAGAGTCCTGTAATTAATTAGTATATTAATTATTAACATTATGAAAGAATGGTAAGGGACTCTACTTTTCTAGAGATACTACTCCAAAAGGGGTGGTTACATGATTAGGAAATTTATTACAATTTCACTTGGCAGATATACCCCTTTAAGAATTTTCCGGACACAGATTTGTGATCAACAAGGAGGCACGTATTTATTGAAAGTTTGAATATACTTTGAAATTCTGTGTCAAAGGAGAGCACGCAATATTAAGAAGAATATTTAACTCGTTACCAATAAAATACTTAACATGCTCATGCTTAAGATGACTTATTGATATCCTACGGCAGAGGCGTCGGAACGTCGGGCTCGGACAATGCATTGGGGGCATCTTTCGTCCGCCAGACAAAAGATGCCCCCACCCCAATCCATTGTCCGAGGCCCGACGTTCCGACGCCTCTGTCCTACGGATGTTATTCCAAATGAAAACAAATCATAAGGGCATTTTTTAATCGTATTTTTTCTTACTCTTAAAGTTAACAACATGCAACCCCCGTCTTAAGAATAACAATTAAGTGTACGAATAGATTTCGTAGCCCTTTTCTCCTCCATGAAAAATAGCAGATATCGCCCAAAACCAGCGAGGAAGGATGCTCATACATAGGGAGCTCAGAAGAGGGGGAGTGGAGAAGGAGTCACGAAATAAGTAGGAAGAGAGTGAATAGCAAAGGAAGATGAAATCCAAATTTTGTCGATTGAAAGGAAATGTTTATGAAAAATTTCCGGTATATTTTTAGACTTTCTATTACCACGTATTCAGTTGTACAATCATTATCCAACTGATTTGTTTACTTTCTTCTTATATCTTCGTGGAGTATCTCAATTCCAAGTACACCATATCTTTTTCTAAACACGTCATCGATCGACAATGCAGATTGGTTGATTTGTATACCAATCTCCATTTCCACCAGCCCCTTTCCGTCTATGAAAGCCAAGTAAAGTGATTATTGCTACCAAGTGGGTGTCGTAGCGCTACGTCATACAGGAAACATCCAATCAGAGGACACGGAGGAGCTTCACAATCACGTCGATGCGAGGCTTATTAAAAAGAGTTCGCCGCGCGCGCTACGAGTCGCAGTTTGTAAGGGAGAGAGAGACGAGCCAGATACGAAAAAGAAAAGAAGAGAGGAAAAACCCTGGAGAATACGAAAGAGATCTAACATCAAGTAAAACGAAGTAATCCGTTATCTTCCTTTCATTTCCTAGCTAACCAACATCTTCCCGGTGTGCAGAATAAAAGGAGTACGAGGTTCGAACGCTGATATTTTCCTTTCGTTCGAGATTCCGAGTTTTGCATAAAAGGCATTTAAAAACAGTAAGTTGAATTACATGTATGTGTTTGTTTCGTGTAACTGGTGTGCCTCGATTCAAATACGCTATTTTCCGTTTAATTAAGCTGCGATTATCGGCCATGCGAAGTCAAAGTGTTTTAAAAAGACATTAAGAATCGATTTTGTTTTAAGGCACGCATGACATAAATGGTGATCAATACTGAGTGCAAAATCGCCAGGGCTCATGTATAAAGAAGCATACGTAAACTATGCTTCACATTGTTCAAAGAGAGGCAGGTCATGTGGCGCTTTTGTTCTCATATTTATCACAAATTATTGAATATCTGGGCTTTTTGTCAATTGGTAATCTCAATTTTAAAGTTCATTATATTAATCGATAATTTCTAGGTATTACTACAATCGCGACAGCAATCTCCGGGCAAACGAAGGTATTGTTATTTTATGCTGCGAAATGTCAAACACTTGGTTTCCTCTTCATCTTTTTTGTTGTTGCTGAAATTGAATATTTTCTTTTAAATCGTGCATGCTTGTATGTATTTGGTTTTTTTCCTTGCTCTAACAAGTACAAGTCGACCTCGCAGTTGTTTATAACCAGTTATGTTTAATTTTAGGATGAAATGCATTAATTAAAAATGAAAATTTCAAAGAAGATTCATATAGCAGTGCAATTTTATGAATTTGGTATCTAAACGGGATATACATGTATGCGTCATTAATCATACATTCTAAGAAGAATGAACTTTTGGAATTAGTCCTCTGTTCATTCATTCATTCAATCCAATTTATGAAGAGGATAAGTTGGAAAAGTCATACACAAAATGTTTTGATGGTTTCATAATTTTCACGATTTTATAGTCAAACGTGGACACAACGCTACGAACAGAAAGCCAAATTAAACAAACTGCAGTTCCTTTGACACTGTCTCCTAAAAAAGGAGGGAAAAAGAAAGACAGGAGAGAGGTAGAACATCATTTGAACTTTTCAGAGAAAAGGGGGCAAAAAAGAGGAAAAAATATTTTGTTGATTTCATAAGGGGTGTTTGTTGAAAGTTGGATAAGAAAGGTATTTCATCATTATGAATCGGTATACATTTTCGTAGGCTGTGCACGATAAACCTGATTTCACATTCTTTGCAGTATTATTTACAGTATATGGGTAGCGCATTAAACACTCGCAAAGCAGGAAAATGTCCCTGCTCTCAAAGGCTAGACAAATTAAATTTGGAAACCTTTGCGTTTGACGCGTCAAATATTGGCTCTAGGAGTTGATCAAAGTATTTTATGGAGGAATATATTAACTCAGACTAAATATAAAGAAATAACTAACATACAACAATGACACCGCCGAAGAATGTACACTCGACGAATTGACTTGTGTAGATCGCTAATTTGCCAAACCGATCTTTCGTCAATGCCATTTTCCTGACAAAATCCGAACCTTTACGCTATCCGCCATGGCAAGAAGTTGCCCCTATGTCTAGAGACTGAGTCTTGAATTGTCCTGTGTATTTCAAGGAAAATAATCATGTAAAATTTTCCCTTTATACTTTAACATACTCTCCTTTCTAAGAATACTCTATTTTCTAATTTTCTACTGTCATACCTTCCCCATTTACAATTCTCCCTGAAATGAGTATGGCTTCATGTCGTTTATTGGCGCAACATAAGTGGCATTTTGTTGCAGCTGAAATTACTTGTTATCAAAACAGATATTGGATACAAAGAAATGAAAATAGAAAAGACATTTTTCTTGTTTTTCATGGTCTCTGTGCCTTAAGCCCAGCTCACACGGTGCGTCATTAGCTGTCGAAATATGCAATTGTAATTCTGGCTATTGAAATACAATAGCCTTTTACATGTGAATGTGATAGTTTGTCACTACGCAAACGTTTATAACTTTGCAAACATTACGAAAATGACCTATTTCGCTCTTAAAATACTAAGATGGAATATTATAATGGACTATAAGATAAAGCAACCTCCACACATGTGAACAGATCCAGTGCTAAATATCACTTAACGCATTTCAAGACAATAAGCAATCAATCAAAGTTGAACAAGATAATAGTTCTCCCAAATCACGGCCTATGCGATTTTATTCCATTTAACGTTATGCAAGATGTATTAGTGATCTGCTTCGCACGGTCTGCCGAGAGCCAGAAAAGTGTATGTTCATATTTTAAATCAACGCCCTTCTGGCTCTCAATAGTCGATACTATTAAAAAGTGGATATATTTCTGACTCTTTAAGAAAGGTTCTACTCACAAAGGAAATTTGAGCAAGGACAGTTCATCTCGCAAGAGAAAAATCTTTTTATATATATATATGTCGTAAGAGTAAATTACTTCGAGCGATTATATCATCATTTCTTGAAGCTGAAGGACAGAAAAGCATGAATCTATCATGAAAGACAATGATTGCAAAGTCGGGATAAAAGATCATTAAAATGAAACACTTAATTCTTTTAACTAAAGTACAATCGCACATAGCGCTTACCTCAATCTGTACGTTATTTCTAACGGTCCTGGCTTGTACCTAATGCCTAACAAGAAAAAACGTGCTTCTAATCAAGTCTTTCAAATCTAAAAGTGTACTCACCCTTTTCTCATTGAAAGAGAGCAAATGAAGTGAATGGGGTTTCTGAAAAGAAAATATGATATGATCATCTTCCACCCGCCTATGCATTATTACTAAGTGCAAACATGTAATGAATGCCAATTATTATGATTGTTTCATATTTTATAATGTACCTGTTGTATGTAGCGTGGATTTTTCATGAATAAATTTACTCCATAAAGGTCCCGAGAAAATTGATATCACTGATGATCTTTTCTCGACGTAGTGTGGACATTGTATCGGTTGAGTTATCTTCTAAATTAGTCTTCATCGGGATACATTTTATAACCTTTGACTATAGTCCTTTCTTGAGGTGATGGGTAGTCTTATCACTTTGAGCAGTATCTTGTTGGTGAACATCTTTGGGCGAATAATGTATAATTTAAAAAGCGTCCCTCTTCCTCCCTTCCTCTTCTTTCAAATCTCCCCTTTATCTTCATGTTCTCCCCTCCTAGTTCTCTATCATATTAAGTTGTTGGTTCTTTAAAATTTATTCTTGGCATAAAACCAATACAGAGATGATCAGGTCGGCCCAGTCATGGGGGAGTGGAATTTGATTGCTCGGTCGCTTGATTGGCGGGCTCGCGGTTTGTCTGGCGTTGCGCCGTGGCACCCAGAACCCCGTCCCTTTTTTTAATATATATAATCGGGCGTTAACTCTTAACTTATAGTATATACTATATCGCTGCACTTTTTATATTTTTCTTTGATTTATGTTTGATCTTGTTCTATTCATGCCAATCTTTTTTATTTTTTTGTAAATATTGTGATTATGTTTTTTATTGGATAAAACACAGAAAGAAGAAGAAAAAAAATATTCTTGGCATATGATCTAAGCTTCTCAAAAATTGAAACTGGTTAATTTAGGGGGGTTTCGCGTTTTTTGTTTAATTAAAAAAATCATGACGATGAAGTACTCTAGCTAGTTAGGAATTTGGTAAAATGTTCATTTCATTGGGCGAACATATATGATTTTCTTTTTTTGGTACAGATTTACAACCTTTGATTGAGCTACGCAACGTTATTCTCGCAATTACTTTCACATATATATGTGAAAGGAAATTGCGAGAATTTTTCACATATATATATATATATGTGTGAAAGGAATTGCGAGAATAACGTTGCGTAGCTCAATCAGAGTTCCCCAAAGCTGTCCTCCTTTTCTGAAATTTTTGCAAAGGCTGAAAAAATGTTTCCGCCGGGAATCGAACCCGGGTCGTTGGCTTAGAACGCCAATGCCTTAACCACTAGACCACGGAGACGGGTTAGTGCCTCAGCTGGATCCAAGCGAATGCTTTGAATACATGTATACATTGGAATAAATTAATTTTAATAACATTATTGTAAGGAAATAACATGTACAACAGCTTTGGCAAATCTCGTGGAAATAAATATATATATATATATATATACATGTATATACATGTGAAATGATGTGTTACTTTAAAACCGGTGTGAAGGACAACCCCAAAATGATGCTAACCATTTGATGATGCTAAACCGGGTGGTCCCAGCCTATGGTGGTGAGAGAATTCAGTATAGTCAACAGGTTGATACATTTAATAAGAACACACAGAGTGGGGCTGAAAATTACAATTCTCTCAATATGGCAGTTGGGTGAACAAGAGCCATGAGAGAAGGATGACAAACTAAATTCTCTTTTTGTTCATTCTGATATACCGCAACTAATCATGACCTCGTAATTTATCGGTATGTATATCTTGAGTCCTTATACTCTTTAGGTGACTTTTTTCTCCCTTAGCGTGGGTTTCTTTTGTATATATATATATATGTGTGTGTGTGTGTGTGTGTGTGTGTGTGTGCGTGTGTGTGTATGTGAGTAAAATGTATTATCTTATACAGTTTGATATTCATTCTTTGAGATAAGGAGGGGGCATTTTTTTTTCTTCGTCTTCTTTTTTTATGATTACATTTCATTCAATATTTTGTTGCATATGCCTTGTTTCAATGATTTTATCGATTGTAATTTGTTGTATACATTCAAGACGAATGTTATGTTAAATGTAGAAATGAAAAAAAGATTACTGAAAAACAACAAAAAAGTGTGTGTGTTTGTGTGTGTGTGGGAGGGGGTCATTCGTTCTTATTTTTGAAGTTTAAAGTTGAAAGTAGCTTGCAGGCAAGTTTGGTTTATGGTATAAAAATCGAATTATATTTTCTGGGAAGAACTTAATTCAACTTGGGTAGACATTTTCCAAACACCATTCTCCTATTCGAATGAGGGTGTCGTCCTCCCCTGCCCACTTCTCTCGTAAACAACATTTGTTTCAGTTGAAAAAAAAATGTTATCAACGCTACATTTGATTTTATCCAATTTCTTTCAATATTTTTACGGAGCGAAGAACCTCACATTTTTCTTTTTTTATATCATACTCTGATAAAAGATGATTGTTAGAAACCAAAGAATGAAGGCTCCATAGCTAATCAGGACCGCAATCGATATAATCATGAAATCATCGTCGGCTGTTTACTCCCCAGCGGGGTAAACATTTTCGCCACAATATCTCTCCAACTATAGACAAAATACAGAAATATTGTACAAAAAGTAGGGAGGACGATGTCGTTGACACTCAATTTGTAAAAAAAGATACATTTGTGTAACATGCATTCTCACCATTCCAACGCTTGTATTAAGTTGTATTAACATCGCGTAACTATCGTAAATTAGAGGATAATTACGATGGTTATGGTCTCCCATGCTACATTTATTTCTTTACTGTAACAAGAGAGGTAGGCAATAAAAGTTTCTAATAATAATAATTCGTGAAGATTGTCCGATCTCCAAGAAATTTATCTTACCAACAGGTAGGAGAGTATTGGAAATCAAGCATATCTAGCTCATTCCGCTTGCAAATTGGTGAGATAATTGATAAGAATAATAATGATAATAATCTGTTCTTGTTTAGCACACATTATAATGGAACGTATTTATGCGCAATCCAAAGGAGTTCGGATATTATTACCCTGGCTTCAGCTTCGGCAACCGTAGCGTTCAGTGCATTCAATGAATAAATCCTACCAGGTACCCACTTACTAAACTTGGGTCGAGTGTGGCAAAAGTAGATGAATGTCTTGCCAAAGGACGTTGGTGCTGTGGCATGGATTCGAACCCCGTACCTTGTGGTCCATAGTCCGGAGACTTATCCACTATGCCACAACACCTATACAATTAGTGAAACACTAGATCTGAAAAATTGACAAACATACATTTATTCATTGACGCGTTTCCCTGTTGATCACCCCAACCCCTCCCCGTCCACCACTGATATACCTTTTCAACATTTTTCGTCGCATAGCTACCCATCTTATTATTTTTCCTGCATGTTTTCGATGCGGGAGGGGGGGGGGGGGGGGGTCCTTATTTCTAAATCAAATATTTAATATTAAATAATTCAACCAATATACTTGATACATTGCAAAACTCTATCAAAACAAATAACGAAATGCGTAATTATGAAATGAAATTAATGAGGTCTGTGTATACATGGGAAATACATCGGTCATGTCATGAAGCTGAGCAAAGCCTTTCTGCTTAAAACCAGTTGTTCCTAATGAGATAAAGGGCTAACCAGCCAGATTTAATGCAATTCAAGGCTTAACCCATCCCTCGTCATTGCTTCTATTTGAACGAAATGTCAGAAAGCGGATAGACATAATTGGAAATATGAAATCTGAGTATCATTTCAATCCCCACATGGCCTGTTGTTCAGAAGTCCTTTTATGCTTTGTCTTCTTTTCTGTTCACTAGGAGCCCAGTTTCTATTGGTGTACTTATTTTGCTCGACATCCTAGCCGTAGAGGCACAATTTCGGGAGGGACGTCGCTTGCCCGACTAACAAGTTTCTAAATTTTGGGAGCGCGCGAAGCGATCGAGTGAGCATGTATTTTGACACTTGATTCAAATGACAGTATTAATGTTTCATCATAACATATCAAAATATATCAGATATATAATAGATAAATAATATATATATATATATATATATATATATATATATATATATATATATATATATATATACCCCGTCACTATCGAATAATATTAATACTTCGAACGGTTTGAGAGGAACAATGACAACACAATGATGAACTGGCAGGGAGAGAAGTGCGAATAATGGTGGTATTAAATAATCACGTTTACTGTTTTTGCATTATAGAATCTAATGAAGGAGAAAATTAATTTGGCTAACAGTTGCTAAGGTTTGTGAACACATTTCTCTCACAGCTGTTCCTCGTATAGCGTTTCACCTTGTTTATTTCTAACAGGAGTTCAATTGACCGGTGGCGAATTGTGAAGGGGGGGGGGGGGAGGGGACCAGCTTTTAACTGACAAAAGTCCCCACCCCCTTCATTATGTCATTTTCCGGAATTGTTTTCTCCTTTCACATATACTGGCTCCGCACTGCACTTGAATAAAGTGCTACGACATAATTATGCTCAGGCGACACTTCGTCAAAGACAATTTATATTCGTATTCGAGATATTGCAAGTTAAAACACACTCTCAATATACATTACAGTGACTTGTGAGGCGACAAGGCAATGCACCCATACGCACTTGCATAGAATATGGGCCCGCACGGAACCGAACTCTCAGTGGGGTTCTGCGCGAGGTTTTTTTTTTATGTTATCCTTTATTTTTCTCATACTCCTTAACCTTTGAAGTTATTTTATACATTATAGCTGTTCAAAAATCTTTTTTTGTTGTTTTAAGTGACGTACTGGTACACTTTAAGAATTCGGTTAGTGTAAGATATTGACTGACTGTTGACGGAGCATGTATCGAACAACTCGTGGATAAGGTTCCGATGAGGATTGCAGTCGACGAACTTCACACAGAGATTATCGACGTTAAGTGGCTACTGAAGTGACCATCTCGTATATCTATTTCATGATTTCTCATTCCTTATTTATCTACGTTCTCTCCGTTACCATGGTTATACGATATTTCTTCATTCTCGACTCTTTGTACAAGTCAATAACAACCGAGGAGAGCGTATCAACGCATATGACACTCGAAATCGGAAATCAATCAGATCTCTATCAACCTCACATTATTGTATTTCTATATGACGTCGTTTGCATACATGTTCTCACTTTCTACCCTGGAGATCAAAATTTAGACCTTCTATCTATATTTTCATTAAAAAAAAAATATATATATATATATATATATATATATATATATATAAATAGATGTGATAAAATAAAACGCATATGATTTCTTCTCATTTGTTTTGCTTTCCTTTCTACGATCTTTTGATCAAGACAAATAGTCAGAATTGTTATAATTATAAAAACACAATTCATTCAACTATGTATCAAAGTCCTCCATTGTTGACTAGTGATTATACAGTGCAGTCTTACAAGAATTGTGTAATCTTTTACAAGTTTGATTGGTGAGTCACCTGCAAAACCATAGTGCTCAGTGAATGAGTTTGTCATTTCATTCTACTCTCCTTTTATTTGATTTGGATTTTCATTAAACGAGTCGAAAATTTTTAGACAATGATTCAAGGAGGTAAGAAAGACTTAGGGGTAGAGCAGTGGTCCCGTAAACGGGGTTCAAAACCAAGTCCATCCGCTGATGCCCTTTGATAAGGTACTGCTAAACAATTACTTTGGATATGTTAAGGTTCACTGGTTGCTTATATACATGTTGAAGTATGTTACTGTTTTCTTAGCTGTCAGGTTAAAATAAGTCCTCCTCCTGCTCCTCCTTCTCCTCCTCCTTCTCCTCCACATCATCATATTCATAATCATCACCATCATCATACGATACCAAATACTCATTCTATATATTAATGATTGTAATAGTGCATGTTTACGAAACTTGCTACGAGCAGACTTTTCATTTGGATACAAACACACGGACGATAAGAGGTCATTGTTTTGTAGGGTAATCTGCCTAAAATCGTTTTACTTCATATTTTATAAAATCGAAATTCCTGCGCTACTTTGAGCAATCCATCAGAAAGTGCAGGCAACGTCAAACCAAATCAAAGCTAAATGATCAGTTGATGTAAGCCTCGATTCTGAAAGGAATAAAGCTAATCAGTAATGCATTATGCCTCTATAGATTTGCTTTTTGATCACTGGTGAAGCCGCATACAAATTGGATCTAATGTCAACCACAAAAATCATTTGTTGCAGAGGACGCCACGCCCTTACGTGGGCTATTAAAGATAGGATAGCTTATCGGTCAAGATGGCAGCCGTCACCTTGACATTTTCAAGGCCAAAACGAGTTCAGGGACTCTCATTAGCAAATCGTCATCATTATACAACAATAACGAATAATATTACACAATATCACTATTTCTATTAAAAAAAGGAATGAATACTAATTTACCTTTGAACTTATATGTATATCTTTAGCAAATCATTTTGATATAGTGCAGACTATAAATTTACTCATTACATACCGATACCTCTACATTTTTGTAAAATGGTTTCAGACACAGAATGAAGACCTGTGGAAACCACTCTCAAAGGGTGTATGATCACTATATACAGAGAAACCGTGTGTCTATTAACGTAGAAAAAAGCAAGAAGTTAAAAAATATCCAGATTTCAAATATTAAAAAACAAAGTATCATTTAGATCAACCTGCCGTTGGGTGCAATTTTCTTATAATTGATATCTTCATTATGTCTGTTTTAATGGTAACTTGACTGAAATGAGAAAGACACCAAAAAAAAAATCATATTTCATGAGAAGCAAAAGACAAATAACGAAAGGTTTTGTTTCCATGACAAATAAACAAGCGATTATGTAATAATAATCAAACCGTTTCCAAAGTTGACGAGGCAATAATTAGAAAGAGAAGAGAGAAATAAATCTAAATTCCATCTGCCGTTGGGCGTAATTTTCTCAATAAATGTTCTCAGAAATTGTGTTAGAATGAGTACACCATATGCATAATATAATAACTCCAGATAGCAAGAAGACAAGGGGGTAAGTAAATGCTTTTCTGGAAGGAGACCCTTCGGTTGTTTTTCAATTTGATAATACTTTAGGAGACATTTGCAAATATAGATATTTTCACCATTTATTGCACTGATAAGGTCACTAAATTATTTTTCATAACTCCAGATGCAGGCTGAATGCGTCATTGTAAAGAACCTGTTGTATAACGTTTTATTTCGTTACATCGACCTAAATTTCGATGAAAAAACGAAAATTGAATTTTGAAGAATAAATTGGTCACAAGGGCCTTCAACCGATGATGAGGGATTTTATTTTACAAGTAGACATCGAGTTGATAGGCTTAATCATGAGAAATCTACAACTTATCAACAGATCTAAATATCGATATTTTAAGTCCAGCATATATTTTGCTTGAGTCTGTGAGTCCTTTTGTGTCAGCAAGTGAGTAGATTTATGTTAGGGCTATATACGAGGTGTAGATGAATGTTAAGATGCGTTGGTAATGTACTTAACTTCCTGTTGAATAGTGTTATATTTCATTGATCGAAATATATCGAAAAACGAAGATTTTTTAAAGCCAAGATTGGCATTAACTACGATAACAATCAACCGAGCAGCCGACCGCAATAGCATGCATGATTTGGAGAAATGAGACTGATGTTTTTAATAAGTGTGATTATAGGGCTTATTTGTAAACGAAACTACAATAATACAAGTTGAGTGTATATTACATTTATTGTGGTGCGTCCGTGTGTCTGTGTGTATGTGTGAAAAATTAGGTGGGCGTGCAGTTTATATTGCTCTCGTAATTGATTTTTAAAGCAAAATTTTTTAAACCTCACGTTTTCATGATTACCTTTATATGCCTGTGCTAGCGACCTTATTTAGGGCTATACAGTCATGTTTATTTGTGTGTTTTGACGACCCCACCCTAACATAAATATCTCAAACCTCATCAAAAGTTGTTCTTCACCTTTCCGAAACCAATCTACTTTTAATACTCTTATATGAGCTTCATATTTACGCTTCATGCCGTTTGATTGATGACTGTATAGGGTGTTTGTAAATAAGGAAAGACTTATACTCTCTCATAGATAGCAACTGCTGCTTTGTATGATTGGGAATATATAATTTCATTACCCCAAGCGAACGAGTTCAATTAAATTGGCGGCGATAACCAAGGTTATAGATTGAGTTGAATATATCTCTCTCCTTGTGCTCTATGACTAGTATAACTTGACCCTATAGGCGTGTTAGCGTATGATGGTGATGGGTCATTATAGCATGTTCATGTTATAAACGTGCTCATATATATTTTCTTTTCATTATATACTGTTACGAAAATATTATAAAAACAACGTTGGGGAAATTCTATAACACTATCCCTTCAAGTACTCATACGTTGTTTCTTTATCAAATATTCCGATTTCTCTAGTTCACGAAATCACTGATTCACCTTATAGTTTTATTTGTCAGCATCATCGTTTTGACATTTTTAAAACATAATATGGAAATCAGCAACCGCCCAAAGATTTGATGTATTATTTAAATATTTCTAATGAATAAACAGATAGTAGCATTTAATAGTTTGGTTCCTTCCTAACAAATTACAAGCACTGCTTTTTAGTGGATCCCCCACATTTCCTCAGAAATTAAGAATTTCTATTAATAATACATTATAATAATTTATTTATATGTACGGTGTACTTCTACACTTATCAAGGAAAAATTAATTTGTACATATATATTTTTTCATATTTTTCTGTTAAAAATATCTGTAATGCCATTGTCTTTTCTTTCTGTTGGAAATGACATAAATACGAATTTGAATTTGAATAACTTCTTTTTGAGATGGAACTGATTTAATTAGTCAGAGAGTACTTTGAGACTGAGTCTAAGACTACTTATATCATCACCTCAGCTCTTTAATTAGCCGATGTAATAAGTGCAGCCTTAGCTACTTTTAACTTATGCAGTCAATATAGATTGAATAACAAATGATTATGTGTTAAGCGGAAATGACAAATAATGATTTATAATTTCATTTTTTCAGTATTTAACACTGATTACAATCATAATCCAATAAAACTGTCAGAGTTTGACTGTAACATAATGCAGCCTATCAGTTTGATCATTTTTAAACAATTGTGTGTTGAAGCTCAAATACAATGTACCAGTGACCGATGTAATAGAAGTGAAAACCCACAATACGCTGTGTGCTAGAATTCACAGTCTCTTTATTTAACCAAAATCATGGTTCAATTAGTCAAATTTGAATCATCACATCCTAACAAATCTGATGAATGAAATGCAATGTACATATTTCATTAGAGAGATAGAATCAGGCAGCCGATTATAGACAAGAATACATTTTGGCAAGTCTACTTTGTGCCTTTCTAAACAAACACAAGAAATGTGAATGGAAAATCATTAATACCTGCCGCTTCGGTCAACAGAAACTAACAGGGAGAAATGTCCTATGACGGCATGCTTAGCTAGCAATACGTGACGAGTTGGTTTGCTATTGAAATCGTGACGCGAATTATGGAGATCATTTCTGTCAAGATTCAATGACTATAAGACGCTTCCTATCTCTGTATGCTTTTACTGACTATGCATTCATCAAGGAACTCCAGCTGAGTTTCCATCAGAAGCGTTTTCCGCCACAAGTCCAGCAGTGACTTATTTAGCGCGCAACATTTCGATACCCCTAAATCATGTTCCACCTCTCTACCTAAAGTCTGAAGAATGTATATCATGATGTGCAAAATGGTGGTTGCAGCAGGGGGGCGGGGGGGGGGGGGGGTTGCGAAGATTATTGGGTGATCGTTTAGACGGACTGACCAGCTTATTGCATTTCACTTCAACAACGATCCGTGACCTGCTTCCGAATGCGAAGCCCAGACAGGTGGGCAGGGGCTCGTGCTTCCCCTATATTCCCCGGAAGTATTGACGCCTGCGCTTGGACCCCATCCTTATGGACACTTCGCTTACGTTGAGCATTGTTAAATTATTTAATGGCACCCGCAGAAACAGAGTTCTGTGTAAAAAGAAAATAAATTGCAGTTACTAAATTGAGGTCGAAAGTTAAATTCCACGATAGCAGTATGTGAAAAGCGTAGTACTGAATCTGATAATACGTACTTTTAATATTTTGAAATAAATGGTTCCCTTTGAGCATCTTTGAGGTAAAAAGTGTTCGAAGTAATTCCTGCTACATTCAATACTGCAGTGACCCGTAAATTATCTTGACCGTGATTTTTTTTCTTCTCCAGATTAAAGCTCTCTTTCTTTATGTGTATGACCATTTCTATCAATATTCAGGAGAGATTTCTATTCGCTCAACATTTAAATCAAAGCATTGTGATGGTTTGCCCTTGTGGTCAATGGAACTTCGCAGAAATTTTAATTCATGCCGCAGCAAGAGAATTAGCTGTGTAGTATTCATAATGAGTGGCGATGACGTTAGTAAGGTCATCGGGCAAGCTTATCGTCTATCATATTGATGACAAGCTAGAGACATGGCTTTTCACAAGCTAGATGTGTTATTAATATATCACTGAACTATTATGTGTGAGTGGTATTAGAGGATGAGCTTCATCCATCTGATCCATTAGGGATACCATACTTTCATTTCAAATAATCATGAGAGAATCATCACTTGGGATTATGAGAGTGGGAGGGAAAATCAAATCGGGGGCAATAAATGGAAACGTGATCAAATAATTATTATCCTTGCTGTAATCTATTTTTATAATTAAAAGCAACGCCCAAAGTGATATAAAAATAACATGTGAGATACTTGCAGCTCTATCCATCAATAGATAGTATTTTATCATAGTCATGCCATGAATACGAAACATGTAGGCACATTGGCGAAGATACGAACACGCTTTTTATTGTTAGTTGATGATGAATAGATCACCCCCCCCCCCCCACTAACAATGGATAATTATGCGTGTCTACGCCCGTGTGTAGGCATATTATCGGCGTTTCTCCACGTGTTTCATCGGGCCCTTTAGAATCCTGTTAGGAACGTTTTTATTGCTTATATTTAGAAGCGCAAATAGAGGTGTCGGATTTCTAAAGGACTAAATTGCGTACGTAGACATAGCTTCTACAGACATATTCCTGTTACAAATGAGGCACCATTTTGATTGCGTTAATACCTGCGCTAATCAGGCCTCTGGAGACAATTGGCTCGTACGCCAGCAATTGAACGCAGAGTTTACACTGTTAACTTCGCTCGCATTTTACGTCCGTTGTGACTCTCACGTGGCCCTTCCAAAACAACCCCAATTGCTGACGCAGCCTACGTCAGCACAAACTCCCAATGTGCAACGGACATTGGGTTCTTGAAATACATGTGCAGTACGGTATAGGGTAGAACCTTCAAATGAAGAAAATATAATTCAGAGTGTAATCTTTAAAAAAATGTCTCAGAGGAGAATGTTAAGCAGCCCTTAATCTCTACCCACAATAATATTTTAATGATTGTAATTATTTCTGTATTTCTTTCATGAATGGAAATTGGAAAGTATATGGTTTCTTTCTGCCCTATTCCCGACATTAGTCTGCAAGCGCAGACTCTGTTTTAGCATTAACACATCCCCAGCAAGCTTTGAGGCTATATCTTTACTTTACCAGGCTGGTTGTGTGAGGCCTATATCTCAGTCACCCCAGCGAGACCGATACCAAGCCGACAATAGACCGATCAAAAAATTACACCGAATGGCAAAGAATCGTTCGGTTTGGAATCGTTTTGGAGTTGGTGACTTCGTTTCTAGTCTTACAGTTCAGACCCTCTATTACGTGTTACGGCTGATTACGGTTTGTTGTGACTGCAAACCTACAGTATAGCACGATTAATGTCAGAAACATTCAGTGTCTCATTGCTCACTATCCTGAAATGCGAACAGCAAATTATTTATTAATGTCAACTGGGTATCGAGGAATTAAACTAGTTCATTTGTCTAAATGTTGATCTCTGTGTACCCATATCGTATAATGAAATGATTTTGTTCTTCGAAATCTTTCTGCGCCCTCTTCACAGTTCTATTTCGGTATATTCTCTTGTTTTTGGTTGGCCTCGCGTTGTAAAAATATTCCCCTTGTGCATTAAAAGGTGGCTTGTTTGTTTTCTCTTCGTCTCTGTTTTTCCTCTAGCTGACGTAAAGTTATAGTATACAAATCTTGCAAGTGAAATATGTATTTCATAGTCTGGATGACGTAAAATTTTGGATTTTTTTCTGGAGACAATTGCCCACACCTTTAAATAGCAACTCCAAAGGTTAAAACGAGACTGCAGGTCTGCAAATTGATTGGGGAATGAAATATTTGGGTCTTATTTTGTCTCAAGAGTATATAGACTATTTGCAGATGCTATTAAGAATCACACTCCCTGATGAAATGCCCAAATACCCAACGTCTGTTGCGACCATCTTAATTCATTTACATGTAATGAAATACGCTCATTAAACCCACACGCCCTTAAGCCAATGGTTTGGATTGAATTTTCCTTGGGAAAACCGATCGTTGGCTTTTGCCCGCAAGTAAAAGTTACAACAATTAACCAGATGTGTATATGTGCAGACTACTACATCTCCCGCCATGCACCCCTAACTTTGAATGAAGATATACTGTCCTGATAAGTATAATTATATCGTGAATCAAATTAGCACAAGAGAGAAACCATGAGGCTTAAAACATTTGCCAATCTGAACAACAAATTAGTTGCTGGCTTACCATATCACGGATACTGCTTTATGTCTATAACTCCAGTTAAAAGATTCTTGTTTAAAAGTCAATCTTTTAAACACGTATCCCTATTTTTTTAAATATATATAATAACACTAAAAAGCGCGTTGAAGTTCTCTCGTAATGCGCTATATAAATGATACATAGTATTATTATTATTACATTAGTATATTTGGTAGTAATAGAAATCCATGCAGAATATACAGCGTGTACAAATTACAAAGTCAGAGAGGGAGAGAGAGAGAGAGAGAGAGAGAGAAGATCGGATAAGTAGAACTATTTTGTATGACGTGTAATAATACAATGTATATAGATTGCTTCCAGAGTACGCAGGCGATACTTGAGGAAGGAGGATTTGTTGCCCGAGACGATTTATCGCCCAAGAACTGGAATACGTACATATCTTGGTTTAGAGTGAGAGGTGAAGTAAAAAGAAGAGCCGTAGGGGGGGGGGGCAGGGGACATCTTTCCCAGACAAGATGTCAAACAGACACAGAAGATGGATTAGAGATCAATAATTCACCCAACAGTGGGTGTTGCTTAAAGACTGCTGTCAACGTTCTCATGGAAAAAATCTTAATGTAGACGGGTCCGGCATATGTATATGTACACACACATTATCTATACTTCAAAAAGTATGAATTCATTCTTTTCAATCGCTATTAACTAACTAGTTTCGCAGTATATTCCAATCAGCATAATAATAATAATACATACATACATACATAACATTTATATTGCGCTTAATACAATGTTTCTAAGCGCCGAAGTATTATTACCCTGGCTTTAACCCAGCTGCCCTATGAGGGGCTGAAAGCATTCAAGGAATAAATTCCTACCAGGTACCCATTTACTACACCTGGGTGGAGAGTGGCAAATGTAGATTAATGTCTTGCCAAAGGACATTAGTGCCGCGGCGGGACTCGAACCGCGAATCATGAGATCCACAGTCCGGTGACGTATCCACTAGACCACGACACATCTGTGATAATTAGCGCAATGTACGAAGACATGTCGATAATGATTTTGGGTCATAGAACAAAATGGAGACTTATGTACTTAAAAATGTATCCTGTTATTATCGCTGCAAGTTATTAATCAAATAAGATTGATATCAAATAAGCCTGATACAAGTGAAAATTATGAGTATTTGTTTTAATGCAAGGATAACTTTCACCCAACGCCGCCATCGTACTATTGCCTTTAAATGAGTTATTGCATGCTCCACTAATACTGGAAGCTCTGAAGGCGGTTTTTGTCTATTCAGAAATATGGAATTAGCCACTGATTTAATATGATTAGGTGAAAAATCCATTATGTGAAAATAAAAGTATATAGGTCGATTTACTCCTCCAGCATGTCGAAAGCTAGCATCTTGTTGACGATTTGCAGAATATTCAGGTAGAAGTATCATTGTAAGCCACTGAGGCGGTGTTATATTGTAAGTGTAGAATGAATAGTATTCCCGCCCAGTGTGAATTGTGGAACCGACGCACAGTGAATATTTTGAATGATATCACATGTGCCTAGGAATATTATTAAGTCACGAAGAAATTTAGCCGGTTTTTCTATATATCTAGTATTTTTTCCCCTTTCTCCATTCGCACCCAAAATCCCAACTCTGCCCCAAAGTTCTGAGATCAGGAAAAATTGAAGCAAGAAGGGCACAGCGTGTCGTATGTATAATATATTTTGGGACAAGGGAGGGGTACATGCCCCCAGTGTACCCTCTCCAGATCCTTCATTGAACAGTAGTTGCGGTTGAGGGATATCATTTGCGATATACAAACGATATATCCCTAAGGCTAACTCAAAATTCAAGCTCCAGAGGCATCAGACCATGAGAACCACGAGGACAGAAATATTTAAAAACAATCAATTCTGTTTGGGGACTTGAATAAAAGGAAAAATAATTTTGTAGAACGGTGAATATAGAATCGATTTTGCGGCCCCTTTCATGAATCAGTCGTTCGAGTTCTATTAATCCTATTTAATGAGTAACTTAGCCGATATGTTCTTTACAATAGAAAAAAAAACATATAGCGAGCATTTTTATGAAAATCTGCTTGTTATTTCAATGCATGTGTTCTAGTTTCTCCCGTAGCCTTCAGCTGATGTATATTCGACATACATTATCTTAAAGAGAAACAATTTCAACAACCATTATACCAGAATCGTATTACGTCATGAACATTAAAGTCGGTTTTCCACAAAGACTGAAAGCGGCAGGCCGAGTTTCAAGGGGAAATCAATAGTTTCTTTTTCCATACTTCCACAGTCATACAAAGAGCTAGGGGTAAGGAAAGAGGCAGAGGGAGGGAGCGTGAGAGAGGGAAGGCGAGAGAGAGAGAGAATGAGTGAAAAAGAGAGAGAGTGAGAGAGAGGGGGTAAGAGAGATAGAGAGAGAAGGGGGGGGGGGGGGTAAGATAGATATATAAAGAGAGAGGGGGAGAAAATAGAGTGATGGGAAAGAGGAGAGCAAAAATATACAGAGAGGAAAACATGAAATAGATGGAAGGAAAGAGAAGAGCCGGACATAATTTTTCAACGGACCAGGAGAAGCAGTAGGGTATAGATAACAATAACAAGAAACAAGAAAGAGAAAGACAAAGAGAGAGAGAGAGAGGGAGGATTAAGCTAGTGATTTCTTGAGAAAATAGAAAGGCAGTTAATAATTTGACTTGCCATGAGTATGGGGGGACACGAGAAAAACTGAAAAGCGCAGCAAAATTCTGAGACCTTGGGTTAGAAGCTGAACGATAGAGAATGTCATAAACCACTTTAAATATGTGTAATTATCATGTGAACATTTGCCTTCATTAGAAAATAATGTAGCTACCTCGGTCTCAAGATCGAAGTGCCACTCGTCGAGGGCACGACAAGAATGCTATCACCTCTTCATCTGATATAAACCAATTTTTGCAAGGGGAAATTATCAATATATTAGACGTTGGATACAAATGTTTATTCACGAATATCTTAATGCGTTAGATGTGACACTTAAGGTCAGATGAAATGTATTATTCTGCCTCCGGACACACAGCTCAAGAGAATATTGAAATATTGAAAACATATAAGATAAATGTTGAAAATGCTGAAAGAAATCACGCAAAGGAATATCTGATCCTTGTGACATGTTATTGTAATGTTGTGACAGTTTAATATTGATGGCCTCAAGGCGATGTTTATTTTTTAATTCATACATTTCATTGTTTTCGGGGAGCTTCAGGAAAAGCGAAAAATGTCCCAAATATATTTTATGTTTCACAAGGTGTTCAGGAGGTGTTTATGTGATCTAGTTTATGCTGGTAATCATGATTTGTTGTGAAAAGTTCTCCAGATGCATTTCAAAAATCATACATTATTGTAGATATGCGGTGCGTCATAATAGTTGCTCTTTTTATTTGTTCGACATGTTGATATAACTTCGGGTAGAAAGGTGTTTAAAGCGGGTCATCCTGTAAGATTTCTGTTCAAAATTCGTATAGATATCTTGAAAGAAAGCGTCTTTTGTAATGATCTAAGAAAGTGTTAAGCGTTAATATCACTAAGACGGTTCGCATGTTTTTTGAAATTTAAAATAATTTTCAATGTTCAATCCTTACTATTAGTAATGCAGTACACGCATCAAGTTACATATTGCGACTCTGGAAGGATTTGGAAAATAGGGAACTCGTTATAATGGTATATGACAGAAGTTTTAAAACGCAAGAGGTTGATGGTTAAAAAAGGCGAAGCATATGCGGAGGTGAGATGAAGGGGAGAAAGCGAAAAGCGAATCAGACAATAAAGAAGTGGAGAAAATGACAGGAAAAGTGTAAGAAGGTGAGAGCGTGAGGTCACGTCACGGAGTAAACCTTTGGCGGTTGTTGACGATAGGTGGAAGACATCATATCAGCTTAGGATGGTGTGCTCTATCTGTTTGTTTAACTCTTCATCAAATCTGGGTTACCGTGGAGTACCAATCGTCTCCTCGCTAGAAACAAGTCACACTACCCCTATCCCCCTCCTCCCCCCCCCTCTCTCTGTCTTTCTCGCTCTCTCCGTTGGTGTGTATATCTCCTACTTATCTATCTTTCTCACGTTGATTACGAAAGGACGTTGCACTCATCTCTTTCCTATCCCTTTTTCCTTCTCCTTAACTAAAACATTTACACGACCATACCATCTTTTTCTCTTCTACTGTCACTCTTTTCTCGATTTCCGATCGTTTCATCTCTCTCTCTTCCTCTCTTTCCTCTCTTTATCTCGCTCTGTCTTACTCCTTCTCCCCTCCCTCTCTATATCTCGCGCTGTCTAATTTCTCTTTCACCCCCTCTCTCTCTTCTCTCTCCCTCTCTGGCTGTGTCTCATTTCCTTTTCCCTCCCCCTCTCACATAAAATGTAATTTTGTTTTATTCCTCTTCAGAATCATGTCACATCAACCTACTTTTCTTTGTCGCTGTACTAATCTATACATTCACGTGTATCATATTTGTTTCTATTAACTTATTTGCCACGTCATCATTCCTTACTTTTCTTTATATCCTTCTTTTGTTGAACTATTCCCTTCACTCGTTCCTCTGAATTATATCCTAATTGGTGAGCTACTTGTCTTACGGTAAGTTAATATTCACATTTTATCACCGCGTTGTGTATCCGGGTAAAAAAAAAAAATTAAATCCACCCCTCCTCCTTCACCCTTTCCATACCTTTGTTTATCGCTTTACTTCCAAAACAATAGATTTATGGTCTATTAAAATGGGATTATGTCGTAACGTGACAAGATAGGAAGTACTCCAGCCAGTCAAGTGAACAATTAGTGTTGGATATCACCATAAAAGGGTTCTATCCACATACACTCTTTCCACATTCGTACCTCGTACGTGAGATGTTGATGGAGGATATATATTTCATAGATTCCATCAAACTCATCGCATGTCTTTCTCTGATGAGTTCCTGGAATAACATTTAAACCCTGTCAAATGTTCCTTTTCTTCTAAAAGCTGTAATGATTCGTTCTTTTCTCTTTGCAACATTGAACCAAAACGTAGAAGACTTAGAAGTAAGAACAACTTTGCTAATATTTCTGAAGGCGCTCTAAGCCCGAGAGTGCACTACTACAAACCGATATGCGATCTCTAAGTAAACCAACGTGTCGGCTTAAGTTACTCCCCACCGTGCGAAGTACCGGCATAATTATCAGCGTGCTTAAGTATTTGACTTTTGGAGGTCTGTAGAGATAGGCAAACATTTCCATAGTCATCCGATCTGGGATCCTTTTGCACAGAAAGAGAGAAAAACAAGGATAGATGCGTGAGAGATTGACAAAATCGTCTGAAACGCATCCTTCCCCCACATCTCAAGAAGTCGGAAGTACTTACGGCATTTCTCGAGACAGTAACGTCGTGCCTTGCTGCATTAATCGTACCCTCTTATTCTTTACTCCAAAAGTGTAGCTTACATATACATTTTCTCTCTTTGGCTTTAGGCATCGATGTTAAAAGCCATTTTATTATCCCAAATATATTTTACATATTTTTTTTGAAAGGACAGGTAAACAAAGCGTGAAGAACATTCTAAACCTAATAAAAAGAGCTAACATGTCTCAATTGATTATTTCCTTACTTCGTAAGGATGAGTAGAACTAAAATAAATGAACGGGCTAAATCAAGTCCCATGCTTAGATAAAAATAAAACAAACATGTCCCTTTCAGAACGAAATGTTGTTAGAAGAGTGGTATGGAATAGGAAAATATTACATACCAGAGTGATTTCATCTCGACTCAGTTCGTGAAATGCCGCTGTATTATTTACCCCTTTTCACTATTGTTTGTGACATTTTCTATGATTTTACGATTTCATTTTCTGAATCCTCACCTGAATACACTATTCATTTCGAAATATCATCTTAAATAATCCCCTATGCATTAAATTAGAAGTGCTTATTATACATGCGACAAAATCCCAAGAGGACTTATGCGTGCATTTCGTTGACATTTTCTAGACGCGATTCTACTTAAAGTTAAACATGTTGAATAATGAAAAGAAATGTACACCGATATGTCAACATTAGAATCATTACATGTGGCATTGAACACTATTCGCAGACTACCACTATTTGGAAAAAGCTGTCTGTTATTCAGGGGAACCTTCGTGCTATTAAGAATAAACGACGTGAAGGAAGAATATATTTGCTTTAATTGTATTAACTCAGTAGACCTTGATGGAAGGATAGTTGGCATGAAAAGAGGGAGCATTAAGTGATATGACAAAGTCGGCCAGCGTGGGCCGTATGACAATGGCACATCCATGCCAATTCCTGTCATGAAGCGATTGCTATGGAAGTGGTTTTAGACACCAAGCTGAGAGCACCCGATATGCGCTTTGAGTCTGAATTTCTAAACACACAAAAATGCAAAAAATCATGAAGTATAGAACTTGTTAACCGTTTGACTAGATATGTTGCAAAATATTTGAATCAAAGTAATGTCATTAATTTTGTTTTTCAATTTTGCTTTTCATGACCATGCTATGGTTATGAAGTTAAACATTTTGTCTAATAATGTCACAAAATCATCCATAAAGTATTAGGGGAAATGGTGAACGCTTCGCTTTCATTCTTAATAAGAGTAATGAGAATGAAATAAATGCCGCTGTAAAAATAGGTCTCAGCTGACATATGTTATGATAAGAGAAATGATTCAGTAATAATTCCATAAAATTGTCATCCTACCCTTAACACTTTGGACCAATCTTTCGGGGTGTAATTTTAAAAGTTCCCTAAATTGTTTGCAAGGAATGAGTAGTTCATCCAAATCTAGAGTTGGGGGCTTGGGGCAAAACTTATTTTGTCGATTTCTTATAACAAATTTGGGGTAGCTTGAGCAATACTCTGTCTTTACATGCGTTGATAGAATCACGACAGGGTAGAACAACGATTTATTTTTAAATTGTAACCTGTTTATCATGAAATCCATATAGTAGCCATAAGGAAGGGTGTAGAAGAATCTCAGAGGCGGAGGCAGTATACGAGTGGCAGATATGATTGAAAACATCCGTTTGAAAACATCCGTAGGATCCGTAGGAAGGGTAGTGAAGAAAGCGACGAACTTATTTATTCAAGGCGTAATTTTCCTCGTACACTGTGAATTCGCATAGGAATTGCGATATATTTATTTTGTTGGGCATAGTTTTGGCTGTTTTATATGCATTACTGTGGAGAAAACATTTTAAGAAAAGGGGAGGTGAATAAGAAGGCTACTCCCCCCCCCCCCCCCCCATCCTCTCCAAAGTTGAAAAGATGCCTACCTTGTCAATCGAAGACTAACCCCTGGCACGGGTTCATTCTCCGCTGGCAATCATTTCCAAATGTATCCCCTCACTTACGTTATGAAAATAGACAATCCCGAGAGCGCCAAAGCTACGAGGAGTGTACGGGACCTGGCTTGTAGCAGCCCGGTTGTCTCTGCGGGCGCAATGAGACTGACACCCATTATCTGATCCGAGAATAACTCAGTGTGTAATACTTTATCTGATCCGGGGATAATTCAATATGTATTCACTTTATCTGATTCGGGAATAACTTAATGTGTATATGAGCTGATGAGTATGCAGCAAAGGATAGGATTACCTAAAGATTCAAAGCACAATGGGGGGAAATGTGCAATTTTCAATTGGATCCTTCAAAGTGTTATTGAATTCTTAAAGGACCAACGGAGAGAGACATTCATGCGTTTGCTTGTAGGATGATAACAGGATATGGCCTACGAATCAGATATGTCATGTGATTGAAAAAAAGGAACTTGTAAGATAAAATGTGGTACAATAACTATTTCATTTTCAAATGTTATCAAATGATATTTTTTGCGTATCCTAAATACGTTGTAGGGTTTGCGTTCCTTATAGGTAGGAAACCTTATGTTGTTCCCATCAATCTTTTAACCAACGGGAGCCATGTACATCCGTCTTATTGTTCTGGAAATATTGTTTACGTGAACTACAGACATGTCTATGTTTTGATTAAAAAATAAAGAGTGGTAAACTTCCTTATCCTGCGTCATGTGAACGCTAATGTAAAGAACATGAGACGAATAAAGCTATATGGTTAGATTCAGTACCAAATTAAGTAATTGAACACTTTAGCATCACCCATATCTAGATATAATACGTAAAAGGAATATAGAAATAAATCTTTCTGCAAACATTTCCTAAACTGTGTTAAAGACAACACATAGCTCACAGATATAAGACAGTAGAGGCTCATGAATGATTAATAGAGGATTTCATGGCTGCATGGGTGTGAAAGCCTTGATCCTGATTTTGAAGTGCTCTCCGCTTCTGGGGAAAGCCTTCTTATTGATGAACCTTTTTGATCCTGTTGAATTTGATGATGGTGGATCGTAGAATATCTCAATAATGTAAGTGAGTCGTACTATTTGGGGGGATTTTAATCTGTTGAGTAGAAAGTTGGTTTCGTTTATTTTACGGTGTATGATGCTTCTAGCTTTCCTATAAGGTTGTCGTACATCTACTCGAAATATATGAAAGTTTTATGTAACGTTTGTGCAATATCAGTCATGAAATAGTAATTTGGATCTTCCAGCTTTCCTTCAAACTTGTTTTTGTCGTACATCTCCCGTAGATATGAAACTACTTTCTTATCATGCATATACTCCAGGTGACACACACGCAATAGTCCGTCCGTGTATTAATCAGTTATGAACAGTAGTAGTTTGATTTTATTATTGTAGTTTCCATTAATCTACATATGAAACTGCTACTATCAAGACGGTGTATTTTTTAGTCAAGAAATAGTAAAGTTTTTTTCCTTTGAGCGTAATATTATCGTTTCTTTACTCTGAATAGGAAACTAGTATATCAGTGTATCCATCGGCCATGTAATACCAAAGTAGATTTCTTTTAAACTTTCCCTTGCCATTTATCTACTTTAGATGTGAAACTACAGTATATCACGTCCGTGTATTTATCAGTCATGAAATAGTAAAGTGTCTTTCTTTTAGATGTATTTTGACCGTTCAACTATTCTGAATATGTAATCACTATACTAATGTGTATTTGTCAGTCGTGAAATAGTACTAATTTCCTCCATCAGTCATCTACTCCAGATATGAAACTATTACACACATGTATGATTTTTTAAAACCATGGAGCAAGAATACATTAATAGATAAATAACTTCCGCTGGTCTTTATACCTATATAATCATGACATATGGACTGTAATGGAACACTCAGATTTAACATTCAAGAACACTTTACAAAAGGCTATAAGATATTCCGGAAGACGGTGTTCTCAGCTTACAGTGCTTTTTCCCCTTGTAGAAGATTTGGAAAATCCCACTGGAGCTGAAACAATGGACATAACGCTAGAAGTCATTTTTAAGTAAAATTTACTTATACAAACAAACTTTTTTTTCCAGAGAAGCTGAGTAAAAAGTGATTCTGAATAGTCATGCATTACATGACTTTTTAGTGCAGGCAGAATTACACCAAAATTATTTTTAAAAATCATAATGACGAAAATTACATGAATAAAGGTAGTCTGTAGACGGTTAGATCAATCTGTATCCCTCATCTGTCGTTACATTCACTCAACTATTGTAGGTTTTCAGTCTTATTCTTATGATTCATAACTTGTCATTTGTGGTCTAGAACATTCATTCTAAACTATGATGAATTTTTTGACAGATTGCCATGATTACGAGAATCCAAGAATGCCTTTGAGCCACGTTTCTTCATCCCCCCGTTCCTTCCATGAAACATCGGTCGTCAATCTTCCCGATATTGACTATCGATGGGGATAAAAACTTCTTCAAAATAGGAAAGTGGCTAAAAAGCCACTATGTAACCCAAAACCCCACAGGTGGTTCCTCTTCTCGTCTCTCTTCTGTATCTGTCCTTAAAAATAAGCTCTTTCCATTGCCCCCTCAAGTGGATTCATAACTTGATAATACCTCAAGTTTACTGGGCTATCAGTACTATATATCTCCCTTAATCGGTTGTATCCTGACGTCATCGAGGGCTCAAAGGGGCGCGCTTAAAAACATATTTTGAGTGCACCCTGAACTTTCCCTAATCCGCTTGAGCTTTTCCGTCGCCAAATGATTAAGGAATGTCTTGAAAGCTTAATGCTGAGGATGTTTGTTGCCTCCAATCCATGTTGGAAAAACAAAAATCAACAAGACCGTCTCAAAGGACAATGCTCTCCTAATTAAGAGATATAGGTGACTTCATACTTTTAAATATTTTTTGTACCTAAAAATATAACCTTTTGAACTCTTTTGTGCCAATTTCTCTCCATTCTCTCACATCACCTTCTCCCCCTCTCTCTGCATCTCTACTGCTATACATTCCTCTCTTATGAATTTGCTTTTATTCTATTATCATCTTGCTTTCGTGATGCGTTCACTACGTATCGCTCAATCATCATAGAGAGGGGTCTTTCGTCATGTCCTGTCCATGTTTTGAAACCCAGTCGAGAACAGGTGCATCCCCCTTGGTGATCCGCTACTCCTACCTTACAGTCAATATCGATGTCACATGATGTAAAACAATCATGTTCCAGTAAAATGATCATATAAAAAAGGCCTAATCCCATGTCGCCTACATGAATAGCACATTCTATTTTGGAGATTGTAATTTCACGGATATTGACCCGAAACTCCTGTAATGAAGAGACGAAATGATGAAGAATAGGCCGCAAAAAGAAGTTGATGGAGATTCGTTGTAATCGAAAATATAGTCAAAGTCTCATGTTGTGTTTTAAAACACAGGTATCAACAGCGGTGTCGATAGTGGCCATGAAGATCGTAGACCCTTATCAAAAATGGGATCTACCTTTTGTATGGCTTACATTTAGAACATTCTTTTCTAAACCTATTCCCCTGTTATTACATCTTTTTAAAGTAAGACCCTAATAAAAAACAGGATCTACCATTTATATGGCTTACATTTAGAACATTCTTTTCTAAACCTATTCCCCTGTTATTACATCTTTTTAAAGTAAGACCCTAATCAAAACAGGATCTACCATTTGTATGGCTTACATTTAGAACATTCTTTTCTAAACTTATTCCCCTGTTATTACATCTTTGAAAGTAAAATAAACAAGTGATGAAGACCCTGATTCAAGGGGTATCCTTATAGGATTCATATCAAACCTCAGGTATGTTGTCGTTATACACAGGTAGCGCAAGCAACATTGATGGTCACAGATTAGGGGTGAAGGTTACCTTATCTTACTAGGAAAATGATACATCATGGGAGAAAAGATAGATGAGAAAATTGGGAGAGATGTACGGTGGGACAGACAGCACGCATGCATGTCAGCGTGTGTGGGTTAATAGGTGTTTGGGTACATATGTGTGTGTGGAGTGTGTGTGTGTGTGTGCGTTTGTTTAGCATTATGTCCGAGGACATTTTCGGACAGAGAACAAAAAAAAATCATGACAACAATGGTCCTCGGAAGGCGGACAATAGTCCTCGAACGTCGAACAATGAATTTATGCCTTATTCCGTCGACTGTCCGAGGACGAGAAACAATAGAGGAACAATAGTTGTCCTCGGAAGTAAAGCCATGTAAACGTGTGTGTGTGTGAGTGGGTTGTGTGTGTGCGTGTGCTTGAGAGAGCGAGAGAGGGATGGGAAGAAAACGACTTTTATGAGAGCAAGTGGACCATGTGTGCCGAGAAAAAAATGGTTTAAGATAAAGGAGAACAGAGACCACTCGGGCGTGCGTTTCTTGGTGGGTGCAAGTGTGCGTGAGAGAGAGAGAGAGAGAAGCGCGCGCGAGAGAGCAAATGAAGCTTATGAGAGCAAGTGAACCGCGAAAATATGGTTCAAGCACAAAGAAAACCTACGAGTCATACGCGTCTCCTTTTCACTTTAGAGAACAATTTCGGTATTCCGTTACTGGGAGAATCGAGTTTTTGTGTAAGTCGAGACGCACCGATTGTGATTCAGGAGATAAAGTTGCGTTAAGTGGTTGCATTAGCTCTAGCTATAATAGGTAAGATACCTCTCACGGTCACAACTCATCCACGACCACAGATGTGAAATTGCACGAAGATGATCAAGACATTAGAAGAGACAACTTACTTGAAAATAATAAAAACCGCCTCAAGATTTGTATGAAAAATAATAAAGCCAATTAGTGGTGCAGCCCATATGCTGAAGATTATGTTTCTCTTCTAATTGATCGTTTATTATTCGTTCTACTTCAGTGAAAACCGCTGTTCTATTTAGTCTTACACAGCAACACATCTGTCTCCAATTAACACCAAAATTGGAAAATTCAAACATCTTGTACCTGATTTACGGTGTCTAAAAAAACGTTTAACCTCCAATTAGAATATAGCAATTTTTTTTTTTAAAGTCCGCTAATCATGCAAACATGCCCCATTAATTTCTTTTAAATTTAGGCTTGTATTCTAGTCGTTATTACTTGTTATCTGTGAACGTGGAGATGGTTTACGGTATATGTGATCTCCAATAGTTTAATGCGGATTCTGCGGTTGGAGATGTTGAAGCGATTAGGGGACTTCCCCCTCATTCATTCTCCCTATTCCCATTAAAGACAAGTTATTGAAAGAACGTCATTATAGGATTGCGTTTCTTTGGTTTGGACACTCGGGTAATGGTTTGAATATAACTTAGGTTCTCTAATTTTATGTTGACGTCCGCGTTTCCACGTATGATGTTCATTACAGGAAGTATCTCATGAATGAATTTATTAGCCACATGCACTCACATAATGACAACGGCTTATCATAAAGCGGAAGGTGATAACGGTAGATGGATTACAATGGCATGGTGGGATGAAAATTGCCACTCTACTTTGCCAGGATAATCTCGATCAAGAGGGAGCATGAATGAGTCTTCTTTGCAAAGAGACAGAACGACTATGAGCCGATGATGGATGTAGTGTTATTAGCTCTTAGATAATCTATCAATGATCGGATATAAGCTTGTCATTGTGTGGTTATAGTAAGATGCAGACTCTGGACATTCATGAAGTTCCATCCATTAGAGCGAATGAGGTAAGGCCCAGACATGACGAGCATGGGCAGCTATCGGGGGGGGGGGGTCGAATTGTTAGTCGTCAACCCCCCCCCCCCCCCCCCCCCCCCCCCCGTGGCAAGAATTCGCCGCACATAGACGAGGTAAACCACCTCCAAAAACCTCCGCGGCAGAAGAAAACCAGTTTGCGTGATAGCAAGTGGAGTGGCAACAACAAAAAAATTACTACGAGCAACAAAGGCCCGTAAACGTCTCTGTGTTATAAGATACAGAAGGTTTTTTAGGCGGTTTACAACACCATGTGTGAGAGAGGCTCAATACGTGTGAACGTATCATATCAGCAAATGCTCTTTCTCTTCTAGTGCTACAAACCATTCCTAGATTAAATTAGGAAATTACATTTTTCATATCAAATCACGACAAAAGATTTTTCGTGAGAGCAAAAGTATTCAAGCCTATTTCATCAACGAAGTTTATTCATGTCCGTAAGGAAATATTTTCTTCTTTTAACGTGTGTAATCAAAAATCCTCTAAAAGCTAGAACTTGATTTCCCATTGAACATTACCCCCCCCCCCCCCCCCCCCCCGCCGAAAAAAAACACGAAATATAAAGTGTATCACCGAAAAGAGAAAATGGTTTTGTGTTATTGCCAGTTCATATATAGTATTGCAAAGTCATTTCCGTCTATGTATATGTGGTCATATGTACACTCTTTCTACCAACAGACCCTTCCCTCCGCTCCATATGAAAGAATGTCTGGTGGTATTCCGAGAACTCATGCAGTGTCTCAAAATGGAAGCCTTTAATGGCGTAAATGGACTAGGGTTAAAAGCTTATAGAGCTAAAACAACAGCTCCGCAAAGCTGTAAATGGACACATCTCCCATTAATTCTCTTCTGTGGAGATCTTAAACCTTATTGAAGACTCAGCAATAGAGAAAGATTCAACAGAGATATACTATCTAGTGTCCCTGCCTACCCTCCTGCTGTTACACTTGTGCTTTGGTTTAGAATTCTCACGAGGCGATACAAATCGAATAAGAATTCTCTAAGGAAGACAATTTGCATTTACCAATCAAATAAACAAACGCAAATTCAAATTTTGTTCTTCGACTCGATTCTATGACTCGATTGTATTGGTAGAGAAACGAAACACTACCATCACTACTTAATTTCAATTATTCATGCACGGGGGTGCCATGGAGTATAGGAATAGAAATAGGCATTTGGGGTCAGTCCATTATCAGTCATGTTGTGACGCAGTTTCCAACAGTTTCCAACGCAGTTCCCGCCATTCAGGGATCCAAAAACGAAAACCACATATTTCCTCTCTTTATAGAGGGGTTTGGACTTAATGTACAATATTCTTTTATAATTACGTAAACATTTAAAGGAAATAATTGTACTCGCAAAGCACAATATGTATAGTGCCCATGATAGTTAGCATGCATAATATTACATGCCCGTTCTGTAAAAAAAAACCCAACTCCTTGGGAGTCATGTAAAGTCAGAGTCGAATTATTTACGGATCAAAAGCACTGGGATAGAGTTTCTTAATTTTTCGAGCTTCCCTTCGAATTTTCCTTTCAATTTACCCCCTAACGTACAAGCTAAAATGAAACAGTTCTCCCTCGATTTGATTAACTCCTTTTTTTTTCTTTTGGGCGAAACTCAAGGACGCAGTTCCTCCGGAGCGCAAAATTTGAATTTCTATTTCGATGTGATTAAATAACTCCTAAGCTCAACGCAGAAAAACTGGCGACTGGATTTCCCAACGTTGGGGAATACTTCGACCCTCCCCCGAACATAGTTAATTAGAGTTTAGGGTAGCCATTGAAAGTCTTGTATGAAATGTCCATGTTGTCCAATTAGGTGTGTCGGGAAAGGTAAGGGAAAGATAACCTTTTGAATAATCACCCAGGCGCGCCGAAAAAAAAGATATAAAATGATGACTGTTGACTTCGCTCGAGATCGTTTGGTGAGATTAAGCACGATACGCGATAAGGTTTGCTTAGCAAATGGGTTTTTAAACTCCGGGGAAACGGTGTTTGCTATGTCGCAAGACATGAACTTACAGGTATCGTGAAAGATAACCGACTATTTTGCACGATACCAGTAAAGTAGAACCTAAAACATCCATTATATTGTAACATTTAATCCTGGAAAAAAGCGATTAAATAGAGATTTAAAGATCCTTTCTTGTAAATTTGGTTTAACCCTGTGCCCAACTTTGTTTCCACCCACCTAACATTAATTGCAAATTCAGCATCCCTTGACGTTGACTGACTTTACAATATTGGTCAAGGTTATAGACTATAAATCAATATAATTTCCTCGGTGCATTTACATGGACAATTAGAACGAAACGATTACGATATCGAATTTCATTGTAAAGACTAAAAATGTGATTATCCATCCGACTGGACATTCATTCTACGATTTTATTTGGATAAAAACTGTTCTCCTGGACAATTAGATATTCCCAATTATCACTGTGGTTATACCTATCTTTTAGCCATAGGACAAGTTCTTCATCGGTGATGGCTACATCAGAATCATTCAATACTTGAAACGTTATTCTTAAAGATTCTGGCGTTTTCAGTGCAAACATTTTTTGGGGTTGGGGTTGTATTTGAAAATTATTCTAGAACAATTATTTGATATTTCCTTTTTATTCCTTTTAATTTCGCGATTGTTATTACTGATATCGCAATTAATAACACCAGTCGCATTATATCATGATGTTTCCTCATGCTTTACATTCTTTAGGACCTTCGGAATGACATTTCAGAATGCGACTTTTCATTTCCTCTGTGAATATAAGATTACTAACGTTAATAAACCAAGACCAACTCGATATCAGATGAAAAATAGGGCAACATTGTGCGAACATGACAAAATACTTTTTTGGCGCACTTATTGACATTCTCTGGAACCTTAGTCTTCGAGCACAGACCCAGATTTGACATTTCATTAATTTTTTTTTCTTGAGCGCAGTCAGCTTCCTACTGGCTGTTTCAATATTAACAGTACATGGCCTACTACTTGCAGTCTGTAGTCTCGAATTTCATACCCTGTAATGCATTTACGATCGGCAAGGGTTTACTCGAACCTGGCCTACGTGTGAAGGAATTCATCGCACATTCCATTCATTCATACATTATTTGGTTAGCACAGTACTTTGACATTTCGACACTTCTTGTCTCAAGTGCATGCTTCGGCTCTATTCCATGCTTGAGTATACATTTGCTTTGAAAGTTGATCTGGTTTCATACAATAGCGAATCCTCGGACAATGCGACAGAGTGAACAGAGTATTGTCGAGAACTTCAAAGGTTGGATTCTTGGATTATGTTAAAGGCATTTGGTGACACTTGCATCTGATTTTTAAGAAATAATAATTAATTTTGGTGATCGTAGTATTCAAATACCTTTAGACGTCGTAGTCAAGCAGAAAGATTCATTGATTTTTATGAATATGCAATACTTCTCGTGTTTTGAAGAAAAGTTGTTGTTGCTGTAATTGTAGAGTGTCACGGAGTATTGTCTGCGGAATGTTCAAGTGATAACAGGAGCTTGTAATAAAACTGCGACTTGTGAGAAAAAAGTCAGATGATGCTTAAAATGTAAATGTTTATGATCGATACTTTCAAAGTTTACATTAAATAGTTCATCCGGCAACGGAAAAGGTAGCCTTTCCTATTTGGTTGTAATGTTAAGTGAATGCCTTTAAGTGAAAGCTAATACGTAATGTGCAAACTTACGTCTACCACAAAAATGGAAAGCACTCACCTGCATCACCCTCGCGCCTATGTATCGCTCAAAAGAGAAATATTAGCATTGCAAAGATGAATTATCCATTTAGGGATGAAGTACTCTTTAAATATTGAAGGTTGGTAGTGGAGGTCTGCTAAACTTTGTAGATTTATCGTGGCCATGTTTGAAAATGAGACACATTCAATTCCATTCAACAATTCAATGACATTTATTTCCAACTTTTCAATATAATAATACAAAGTAATAAATATTACATAACTGCACGGTCTTGAGTACATGTTGTAAATGCCATTAGGCCATTTTATTGTGTACATGAAATTATTTTAAATGTTTAATATTCATATTGTTTTTGTATATGACTGTTTATATAAAAGAAATTAATTTGAAAATGTATTTGGAGATAGAACCTCACGACTGTGTTTAAGCATGGATTTTATATTTTGGATATGTATGTACCACATAAATATGTATTATGTCATATTTTTTTTTAAATACATGTACATTAGTTTGCTCATTTATTACTTTGTACACTTATATTGAAAAGTTGGAAATAAATGTCTTGAAATTGAAATTAAAAGTTGAATTGAATTTGCCTTTTCCATAAGCCTATCATCTTTAAAGTCATGTGGAAGCGAGAAAACAAAACAAACCACACGAAATTGTTCATTATATTCAATATCTAATCATATCACTCTCAGTACGGTGTATTGTGTAAAAATTTGATGATATAACGCATGGGTGTATGGTCACGATGAATCACAAGGTGAAATGCCATAGGTGGTAATGTCAATGAAAAGATGCCAGCTCATTCTCAGAAGTAAGAAAGCAAAAGAACAGAGACTCGAATACAGATCCACAATGTACTAGGCCAACACATTATGCAATAGTTTATCCAATTACACTTATCATTATTCTTGCAGCATGTGTGAGCTATGCGTGAAACCATGTGAATGAGATTATAAGATATAGTGTTGATGCCTTTTCAGTCCACCACCAATATCGTAGGGGGGGGGGAACCAAAGCTGTAATATGGAGGAGAAAATGTCATTCGTTATCGACATCAACACCAGATCATTCAATCAGTCATTATGCATTACGTCAGTCATTTCAATTATTGGATTATTATGCTCCTCCCTCTCTCCCTTTCTCAAACACTGTCCCTTCCCCTCAATTACTCCTTCTTGCTTTCTCTCTTCTATCGCTCGCCCCCCTGTCACTTTCCCTCTCGTTCTCTTTCCCTGTCTTTTGTAATTCCCCATCAATGTATCCCTTTCTCCCTGCTATTTTCCCAATCTCTCTCTCTCTCTCTCTCCTCTGTGCACTTCAATCATTTAAACGAGTAATTTCAATTACAGATTCTTTGTCGAATTTCCAAACTGCTCAAACACTCCCTAATGCAATTAAACGGCCATGACATTTCTAGACATCATTGAAAATCCATAATTCGCATAGTGTCTCGAAGAATAGACACTCCGCAGTAGAGAGTAGTCAGTCAGCCCACCACCACGTCCAGTCTTTGTTCATGATTACTTAATGCAATGAAAACATGGATCAAAATATGACGATTCCTATACACAGAGTACCAAGCGTTCGCATCGGGGGGAGCAGCGAATGAAATCAGAAAAGAGTGAAACTGAAGTTGATTGTATACGTGTTGCGCCATATTTTTCAAGAGTGCTTTGTAAGAATCCGAATAGCTTAAATGAAGTGGAAGAACAGATTTATCGCTTACGTTTACGTTAAAGAAGACGAATATTACTTGAATATCGAATATGTCTTTAGAAGATTATGCCTTATAAAGCACACGCTTTTGATACCACAATGCATGTTCAGAGAACTTTGAAATAGTTCAGTCAATCTAGATGCATGTTTATGATTTTAAATATTTGTTAATCAAGCAAACTGTGACTGACTGGGATCAGGTAGACAGTAAATGTAACTTTACACACTAATATCAGGCAGATTGAGGTCATAGTCTACCGTATAGTGCAGTATATAAAAATCTCTCAGGTATAATATAGGATTTCTCGGTCAAATTCGTAAGATGGCCACACGAATTCATTTTATGTGCATTCAAATTCACCGATTCTGCCACCGTAGCTGTGTTTTATCATTCAAATTCGTTTTTTAGCATTCGATTTCATAAAACTGTCATTCAAAAACATTTTGTTTCCATTCGAATTAAAACGTGTTTCGTCTTTGGAGAATTTTCATTCAAATTAAAGCGAGACGATTCGCGATTACGTAATAACGCCTTCCGTGAATTAAAATTCATTTCTTTGCGTACAACTTCACACGTTTTGCAGACAAAATAAACACGTTAATCGTGTTAATCTCACCCAATCTTCATATAAATCCGTTAGCTTCGTTCCGTGCTATATTCATTTTAAATTATACGGTATAGTGAGCAACAAACATTTCACTTGCTCCCACTAGGGTTGTATACCCACTAAATCAACACTATTTAGCAACTGAACGATCATATAAAATTTTTGTTTATACCTAGTCACATCACCGACATGTAGAATTAGCAAAGTGTGTGGTGTGGGACATTACATGCTGGGACATCGCTTTATTTTCATGTTTGTGTATTTGTTAATTTTTTTTTTTGTTGAAAATTTATTGGGCGGTCATGATCTCTTCTGGGCCATTTAATATTTGTGTACATTATATATAATCTTTCTACCACAGTCATAATCACAATCACCATCCTAATCGTGGGGCGGGGGGCATGTTCCCCCCCCCCCCCCCCCCCCATGTTGATACCCATGACCCTTAAGTGGTATGCAAGGAGTTATTTCCTAGACACATCACCGGATATTGATAAAGAATAAAGCTCACTTTTGTTAGATGAGAAAAATGTGCATATATCATAATGATAGGCGAATTTGAATGAAAACTTTGTTATGTTGAATGACCACGTGTGAAATTTAATGATCCGGACGTCCACTTTGCCGGCGTTGACGAATTTGAATGCAAACTGCGCATTTGTAACTGGTTGTTAAATTGAATGATACAAGTGCAAATTCCATTGACCAAAGAAGTAATTCAAATGAACGAAGTGCCATTTTGAATGACATTCTCAAGCCTACATCGGTATTTCGCGAATTTGAATGACCCATGTATCAAAACGAATGAAAAGCTTACGAAGTTGGCCGAGAAAACCTATAATAATAATTAAACATTATAGCGCATAACACATGTCTCTGTGAGGTATATGCCTCAAATGTTTCTTGTGGTTTCTTTACTGGGATGTGAGAGGGAGGGAGAATAAAAAAGCATCTCTAAGAATTCCAATATTAATAATAATTATAATACATAAGATTTTTATAGCGCCATTATCCATTACGAACATATGCTCAAGGCGCTTTACAACATAAAGAAAATGTCGATGACAAAAAGTGTTTCATACGTATATTCGCAATGTACCTCTTTTTCGTCCATTTGTGAAATTAATGCCAGCAAATTTTCATAACATTTGATTCGATGGACATTTCGAAAAGATTAGGGTAATGTATAGTATAAAGTATGAGAAGAGGGAGGGGGTGGACAGAGTTGAACAGAAGTAATAACTGACCGATATTCATAAAACGTATACTAAGTAGATAGATTGCACCAACCTCCTCATCCGGTAAAAAAAAAAAAATGGATAGACGAAAACTATATCTACATTTTACTTGTTTGTATATATGCAAGGGCGGATCCAGGATTTTGTTTTAAAAAAAGGGAAAAGGAAAAGGCAGGTTATCAGAATTGTTGGGACCAGTTTTCGAAAATTCTCTGACAAGCAAGAAAATGTATATGTACGCTTTTCTTTCAAATGAGGGGGGGGGGCACGGGCCGGAAATGCCCCCCCCCCCTTAAACCCGCCAGTGATGAATGGATCCATCTCGTTGTTATAGAACAGCTCTTTATACAAAATAAAAATCTTGACACTCGGCGCTCCATAAATCAGTGTACATGTATTAACCTGTTGACTATTGAATTCTCTAACTCTCATAGGCTTAATACAGGAGCCACCCGGTTCCCGAAGTCTATGGGTTAATTTAAATCAGGTTTAACTTAGTCTAAAATTTATGCAAAACTTTACATGGACAAATAATTCACACGCAAAGTTTGACCTATGCTTGTGTTGTTTTTCAAACATTTTTTTTATATTTGTCATCAATTTGTATCACCAGGGGAGTCTCGCGATGCTGTTTTTTCTCCTACACACAATATAATGGTGTTATTTCATGACGTATATAGACTGTGGACATGAGTGTATGCACGAAAAACACGTTTGGATAGAATGCATACGTGGTGGCATTGTATTAGGTATTAAGATTTATAACTGGGGAAATTAAAATGTATTATATCTCCATTGTTGATAAATAGACAACTATTCATGTTAATAGTACAACCACGTGATAGATCTAACCGAATCTACTGGTCCCCATTTGCCCATATCAATATTCTCATCATTGGCCCCTTCCCACGTGTCCCATGATAGTGGATCAATAACAGAAGATGTGGAAAGCATCTGGGATTCCTTAGAACAAATCCGGGACCCTCGATTGGAGAAGAAAGGAAGAAAGACAGATCCGTATTTGTTCGTTTGAGAAGCAAATAGCTTCAAGAGGAGGAATAACACTTGGTGTACCCTACTGCTAATTTGCCTTTCTCCCGGGCTTTGGACTCTATGCTATGCGTGTGGTGCAAGGATGATGAGGAGTCGATATGCCTCTGTCTTCATTACTCGACCTTGTTTGTTCGACGAGTCGAAGACGCTTGGCTTGCTTGACAAAGAAAATAAGCAGCCGTCCTTAGAGATGTTTTATGGTTCACGATTATTTATCTCATCATACTTATCTTCTCGCTTTCTCGCATCTATCGCTTACAGACGACGTATCCTTGCGTTAAACACTTTGGCCTATGGATTGTGGACTCACTGAAATGTCACTATCACTCTTTTCTTCGTGGACATATTGTTAATATCACCACTTGTAAATACTCATCCTCGTCTTCTGTATTTTCCTGTTATCATTCTTTACATTTTCAACTCCTACTCATTTAAACCCAATCCAACACATCATAAACGTTCTATTCTGTTTTTCTCTCTCACTCCCCCTCATATACTTATCATATAACCTTGATCTTGAAAAATTTAGGTCTTGATGAATGAAAAGGCTTTCATTCTCTCAGTACATGTAGCAATATTGGTGTTTTTACAATACAATACAATACAATATAGGCATTTATATAGCGCTCTTACAAACTGTATCACAGCGCTTTACAAACATATAAATTTACTAACATACAAAGTATCTTAGGAAGATAAATGGGTATTAAAGAACAAAAAATGATATAAATGAGTATTACAAGAACATAAATGATCTTGTATCTTTCAGTTGATCATTCTGGTTTTCTGGTGTAGCTGGTCTTTCCTTTTTACCCCCACCTTTGTCACTTATCTTTCTAATAATGATAATGGGACTCAAATCGGTACAAATCCATCATACCACGATAGCAATAAATGCGTCTTCTACCTTGTATAACCACCTATATGCTTCCAAATAAGCCATTTCGCAATTTCAATTTGCGCATGCGCAGATAAAGTTTACAATTGACCTTTATTCGCTGTAATTGTGTACGCACCATGATGCGCACACCAGTATGATTTTACATGTTAAACAAGTAGCGCGTCCATCAAAACAAAAGCGCGTGCGCGCACAAATTGGGGTTATTTCAGAGGGTCATTTGTACCATGTGCTAATTATGAACTGGCTCATTCTTCTGCGTGCCCATCCCCCCCCCCACCCTCTTTCTCTCTCTCTCTCTCTCTCTAACCCGACTGAGTATACTCAGCCGTACATAATTACGCCATCGCTGGCCACTAGTTTCGAAATTTATACCCGCTGTCCCCACTATAATCACCACCACTACCAAACAAACAAATAATGATTGATATATCTTGAGAATTAAGGCTATATTCATAGGACAAGTTTACGTAATAGCATAGGTTGTATCAATTAACTGTAATCAAAGTTTGTGATATGTATACATTTTTCCTGTTACGATACCCTTGGTAATATAAACTGTTTCAAGATCGAATTCAGCGGAGAGCTCTTCATGATCTACCCTCACTCATATTAATTGTAAAGTAAAATGAATAGTTTTCAGTTCAGTTATTAGGGTGATTTTTTTATAACACTTACATTTTTAGGAGCCTTGAAGCATCTACGAATTTACCATTTTCTAAATGCGCTTACAAGTACTTAAGAAGGCCGAAGTTTTGTTGCACAAGAGAAATTTTGAATTTATAAATGGCATATTAGCATATTATATGTATATCTGCTAGAGTATGGATCGATCGACTAACGATATGCATGCGCTATTTGTTATGTAAAACCATGGGATATACAGTTACGTACTTTGCCCCTGTATACGTCATTATTTATCCTCATGTGCCAAAGGCAAGCAGCTATGGCAATTAATGCAAAAATGATGGGTCCGTGATGGGAAGAGTGGATGCGTGCTCTCCTCCTGCGCAGTATAGCGCAATTGTTGAGAGTCACGTGATCGCACTACAGCCAGTAGAGAACGTGCTGATCAGCTATCACTATTCTATGCTTTCACGCGATTTTTAATAAACAAACAATGCTCGTAACCGTCGATAAAAGCAAAGGGAGCCGACCCCCTTACCGCCGGGGTAAACTTTTCTGCGACTAAGGGCACGAAACACGTCGCCTCTTTTCAGTTATGTTTTATCGCCTTTCCACATTATTACCAACAGCTGTTTGATTTGATAATCTAACGAAATAATGAAATCATTCTCAATATGAAAGTGTTCCTCTTGGCTATCGACGTATGTTCACTCGTCTATTCAGTGCTCCACAAACACGGATTTCTCTTTCTACCCCCCCCCCCCCATTTCTCTCTCTCTCTCTCTCTCTCTCACTCTCTTACTTTCCGTCATCTACCTCACTGTCATTCCTATCCCATTTCTTCTTTTTTTTTTTACATCTCTCTCTCTCTCGCTGTCTCTCTCTTACTATCTAATGTCTAGCTTGCTCCCTATCCTATGTCCATTTCTCGTTCACGCCCCCTCTTTATCTCTCTCTCTCTGCCTCTCTGTCTCTCTGTCTGTCTCTCTCTCTATCTGTCACCCACAATGTATCAATGGGCCCCCTTGAAATCGGTCGCACTAACCCGCGGTAGTAATGAATGACTCCGAACCCACTGCGCAGGATTACCGTAGGTATCCTATCTCTGCTTGAGAATTTGTTTCTTAAAAACACGGTTTCAGAATTAAACACTTTTTTACTGAGTGCCTAACCTACCGTTCAGTACTAACATAATTCAGTGTCCCATCCTTGTCCTTGCATGCCTTGTGTTGTCTTGATGCATTGTCCCATTCTGTGTGGTCTTGTATCGTTTGTCGTTTTATGCCTTTTTTTTATTTAAACGATACTCTGGTTTTTATGTTAGGGAACCTGAATTACAAGCTTTGCTTTCCAAGCTTTCCACCACAATACAGCTAGAATTTATGTACTTACCACTTAAAACCGAATTTATTTTCCACATTTAGTATCATGCTTAATAATGTTAATCGTTGGTTTTTCTATCGAAGATAAAGCATTGAAAGATATTTTATATGAAGGACAACGTGACAGGTGGGGAGGATTCGGAAGGTAGGATGGGCAAAGGGCAGGATATGGAAGGTTTTATTTAATCTATAGATTTTACTACACCCATTTTACGTTAAAAGCATCATCATTCTTGCAATTTACTTCGAGAGTTTTTATATTGTTTCATTTCACCATACGTACTCAGGAGAAGGTATTTCTCCTGATAATTACTTTCCCAGGTACGTTAGCACCTGAATTGTAGCTTTATTAGCACTGTAGATGTAATCATACTTTAATAATAATAATGATAATACTAATAATAATAACATTATTTCCTACGTTAGGGGGAATCCTAACAATAGGTTTATTCCGTCACAATAGAAATTCGACGTTACGGGGAAAGAAACCGTGCGTTAAGGGGAATGCTAACAATAGGCTGAGATAATAATAATAATAATAATAATAATAATAATCATAATAATCATAATCATAATAATCATAATAATAATAATAATAATAATCATAATCATAATAATAATAATCATAATAATAATAATAATAATAATAATAATAATAAATAATAATAATATGTCTTGCTTACCCAGGGTATCCTCATTAATACTAAATACTGTTCTCCCTGAGGGCCTTGCATATTAATCACACTCAAAGATTGGATGATGAGAACAAATTAATATCAGGAGAAGGTGCTGAACGTTTACTCAAAGATTCTCAACAAAACACAAAATCCCACTATGTCAACGTTAAAAACTGCAATACTTATCTACGACGATATATTCACTGCAGCTACATTTAACTTCCAGGAACCTCATCTTAAAGTCAACAATAGGTTTTAATCTAACATGTGGACGCCGTAATTGCATTGTTTTACACTTACTCTTTGTTTAAGTGATCTGTTTTTTGCATATAATTACCTCAAATTTTAATAGAAAGCAACAATCGATGCGTTTGGGATGTGTTAAAAGCATTTGCCCACAGACTTACAAAAAATGTTTTGGCTCCTTTTATGTTTTGCAATTAGATCTTCAAGTTCGCATTCAGATTATAATAAATGAATATTGATGCTCCCGTTGGAATGTATTTGAACTTTGTAGGACCATCTCATGAACATTCCGGTAATTGTTTTAAAAAGAATATTTCGGAATCGCCCCTAAAACAGTAGCCATCTTTATCATTGTGAGCATCATAATCATATGGCCGTTCAGTACATTGGAAATAACCACAAGGTTATTACTCATTGTTCTCCAGTTGAGATAGTTACTTTACAAAGTTGGAATTTTTTGGCTTATTTTACGAACATGAACGTATATACATTTACGAGAATGAACGTGCAATTGATGTTGCGAAGAGAAGGCAGAGATGTGATCGAGGAATTACGAATCAGTAGAAATGTTACGCTTTTCATTCGACATTCAAACATTCTAATCGCATTTGATACCTGGCAGGCTAAAATATATTGATAAGCCGATGAAGAATCCCCAAAGAGACCAATTAAAAACCAGAAGAAGCATATTCTATCTCTTTTCATTTCTTTTTATTTCCACGTCGTTTTCCCCCATCTCGCATCTTTCCACTTTGCAGCTGAAATCCGATCCGCTTACAATGCATTTTTGCCAATCGACGTCTTTGCAGGTTGAACCCCCACCGACAGATTAACCCTTCCAATCTGGTATTTAGCTATCTCGCTGTATTTTGTTCTCGTTACATCATACTAGATTGAAAGACTTACATACTTGAAAAATAGACACCAATCGATGTCCTAAAAGCAAGCGTGAAATTGGAGGACCATTTAGAAAAGACAGTAAAACAGACGATATATTGTCAGTGTTGAAGATGAGTTTCGTAGAGCTGAACAGAGCAAGGATAAACAGAAAGAATAGATGGCCATTTCATAAAGTTACGAGGATTGATTGCTTGTTAATACCCCGAGTCGCTATATTAAATTCATGTAAAATCAAAATATGGTATTATGGTAACGATTTTCTTTCAATGATACGGCCGTGGTCAGATACGCTTAAAACAATGCCATATTGTTTTTCGTCTTCTTTATAGGTGTTGAAAACATTTTGCACCTTTCGTTCGTAATAAATTAGAGGTTACAATAGTATAAATGTTGCATATTGTATTGGTGAAAATTTAGAAAGTTGGAGAACGTATTATTTATTCATTTATTTGTCGTTTTATCTTAAAAGGGTAGCCCTTTCAGTCATGAAAACTGCTCGAACAAGGGGCCCTGTATCAAGCCCTCTTTTATGTAATTTCTTGAAGTGATTTTCAATACCGTTCAGTTAACAAGTTCACCACAAATCTTTCGGACACTCGGAGCCGAAAGGTATATTGTGCAATAATATGTATAATTCACTGTTAATACTGTGCATTACCTGCACCGAGGCTTGTCCCAAAACACCTACGGTAACTCAAAGAGCAGTACACTTTACTTAAATGGCCTTTGATCTGGAGAAGAAACAAATATAGATAATAACAAATAATACAATATCACTATCCTCTTCAAAAATTGTGCTAATGATTTACCCAAGGGAATGTCACCCTTAAGAATTAATTATGTTTTTACATATTGAGAAACTTCAGGTTACCTTTGGACAGGTATAAAATGTATGAATTTGTAACTTACATAAATGTGCAAAGTGACAACCAAAAATATCACTTTTCAGATGGAGACTACGAACTTAATATTGTGAACCCTTATTGCTGGTAATGGAAAACAGTAAACGTTTAGAAAGACCTCAAAATATGTAAGATTTCCGGGGCGCTGCCAAAGGAATTTCTAATTAACGAATTTTTACTTTTAAATGTTTGTTTTCTAGTACATCTTGGATTTGGCGTCTTTTCCTCCATGTTAACTCGTACATGTTTTAGGCAACGTGCAAGAAGAGTCGTTTCGTAACCTCGGGTAAGCCAAACGCTTTCCATAAGTGGCTGAATACCTCCGACCGTGCTGATAATTCAATTCCATTAAAATATACGTAAATTCACTCAACATGATTCTAAAGAAGAGACTGCCAAGAGGAAGAAAAAAAAACAGAAGGAGAAAGAAGGTTCTAAGTAAAGAACATGGCGCCCTGAGACGGTGTGGATTTGATGATTTAGATCACGCTTTAATAGCTGACTAAAGTATGGGGAATGAGAAAGGACTGAAGAGAATGACGCAGAGTGGGTTAAATGAGTATGAATGTTGATGGAATGCTTAATTCGCATGGTACCGGCTGTTTGCACGATTTCCATGGATACCCCTATTTTGCTGTTTCCTACATTTGATAATAGAAATTACCCAAGCATCATTTTGTAAACATGCATTTGTCATGGTTATGTTGCCCCAGAAGTAGCGGTTTGGAGACGCTTCATTAACTTGACACCGGAGGTGTTGTGAGACTGTTGTGAGGTTTCCTTCATATTGGAGGGGAATAAGGTTCAAAGATGTCCGATTTCTGCTCCCTTTTTGGCGAAATGAGAGCATAATCAAATATCCTCAAGATAAATTATTCACTGTCTTTTCAGGTATTAAAACTTCAAAAACGCCGCGCAGCATCACTTTGAATGGTGTTTCTCCCGCACATCACAATATCGTTTTCTCGGAATATATGGTTTTGATGGTTTTATTTAGATCAAGGCATTTTGCCAGAACTAGGACGATAGTTTGGGTGCCAAGGGCGAAGAACCTAGAAACATAAGTTTGACTAACAGTGAGTCACGGGCAGATAAGATAAATGGAGGACCGAAAATGCATTGTTTATTTGGTCCTGTCTTCTGACGTTTTCTTAGGTCAGAACGGTTTTTCTGGAAGTGTTTATTTAAAGCGATGGTGGGCTAATTGATAAATGGGCAAGCCTGCATTAAAAACTGAGCGTGAATTGGAACAGAGGGGATTGTAGGAGAGAGTATGGACTGACTGCCCTTTCCTGATCATCAAAACTGTTGTTGATGACGTGAAAAATGCTTTAGTGATTGGACTGCGGGCGATGTGTTATGACCCCGTTGGCGCCCCATGAAAGGCGATTTTTATACAAACATGTAGTAAAAGTTGATCAAGAAGCCACACAACAACACCATAATAATTCATAAACATGAGATATACTATGGCGTGAGCACGTCGTATACAGTGGCAAATGCGCCCCGCCGAAATGTCTTAAATTATTTCAAGAAGTAAAATTTCTCAGTAACAAAAAAAAAAGAAAATTACTTTTTTGTCACGAGGAAAAATTGTTTTCATTTGTTATCATTCAATCAAAACAAGACAACATTTTTAAATTTCATACAAACACACGACAACAGATATTTTAATGATTTTAAAACACTTGTTATCGCAAGAACCAGAGAAGGAAAATGCACAACCACTCCCACCCCCCCCCCCCCGGCCCCTCCTCCCAAGAAAAAGTAGAAAAACCCAGTTGATTACAAGCATTATTAATTACAATCTCCGCGCAAGCTATATATTTGAATAGGTTCTATTTCGAAGTCCACTCAACGATAACGGGGTGCATGCATCGTATTTGCCCATAGCTGTAGAAGGTGGCTCATAATACCTAAATGATTATGTTATCTAACAATTCGTCAACACTATATGAACACAATATGAAAAAAAAATAAACCCTTCCTTCTTACTGCTGTCTTTTTTAGGGTGAACAATTTATTAACGGAAGACTTAATGCCAGATATATTATTGAAGAAAGTGCTAGCTGATTTATAAGTGATGTAATGGACACGATTGACCATTTGAGCTTGAAGCTTTCCATGAATTTTCTGCTCTAAGTTAATCATTATTTTCGTACATATCTGAAATGGCGTATGAAGATAATTGGGACCTCTTTGTCACCATAATTGACATTTTGGAATTAATTTTCAAGGTTCAGTGCCGCAAACTATTTCGTAATTCAATCTATGAAAAAGTGTCTCCTGTAAAAACAAGCATTGAATGTCAAATTGGCATTCTATTTTCTTCAGCTTATATTATATAGGAACAGTGTGAAATTCACTTAAAATCGCCTCCTACAACTTTACAAGTTTGATGAATAACAAAATTGTATTTGCCATTCGAAAAGACAGCGACAAAAAATTCTCGTGATATTTGATACAGCAGTGTAAATTTTGAAGATGGTTCCCTTTGATGTACTGTCTATTGAAGTTGATTGCTGTTTATTTTTTTAATTATTTCAACCTCTCCGCGCTTGCAATCTCAACTGGAATGTAAAAACGGCTACAGATACATAGTGATCACAGTTGGGGTAGGTGGATGACTTGAGCCGCGAATTAAGTTGTGACCGGAGCAGACGTCATTACAGTTCAGTTTTCGATTAATAAAGTCCCTGCATGACAATATCGTTAGAAGATACTTTCGCAATTGCAATGATGAATCGTTCAGTCAAAACTTGTCAGTATATTTTTAGCAATGTATGTTCAACCTGCTATGAAGCATAATTTATAATCTGAATTAAAGCAAGACTTTAATCTGGGCTCTATCTGATTGCCTCTTACAAAGATTTTGCATACCAAGCTCCTGGCTAGCAACAGCACGCCTACGCGATACCCTTCAGATATTTCTTCATTTAAAAGTGCCCTTTAAATGAGGTAAAAGATATGAATTATTTCAAATGTATCCATTAAATTGTGATCGGTTGAAAGAGAAAGGTCCATTTCCCACATCCTTATCATGTTGGGCCATTTTGAGCGCTGGTCTGCAATCCACTTTCTCATTTATGTAACCTTGGCTACCAGCTATATAGAATGTAATCGCAATGGCGGTGATAATCTTCCTTTATGTTACAAACACGGCCATCTTTACAACAATATCGGGGAGAGCTTGACTAGATTTCTGCCGCTCAAGTGGCTCAACAAAATGCTCGGAGGATATATACTGTGTTGAGAAACTACCAAAAGCCCCCTTTTATGCAGATTCCTATATAGTTACCTGATAAATAGAAGAATACTCCAAATATTGATGGAAAAGTTGATGGAAAATAATTTGTAAAGTATTAAGCAAATGAGGAATGAAATTAATTCAGATCTGTAAAGTCATCTTATAAATTACTTTAAGATTCCCTTTTTTTTGTTACCAATGTCATGTATATACACAGTGGATTTCAAATATAATTTCCTTATTGCCTACGGAAAAATAACGGGACTCCGAATCCGGGAGTATTTGTCTCCATTACTCTACCTTAAGGTTACTGGTCTTTATGGTATTTAAGGTATTTTGCATGGTAATTTATATACTAATTATATTATATCATTACGTGATAAAACACATCTTTCTGGCTACAATTCATTCATACCATAAACATATTAATAAACAAACATAATAATAATAATGATGATGATGATGATAATAACAATACTAGAAATAATAATAATGATAATAATAGTAATAATGATAATAATGATAATAGTAATAATAATAATGATAATAATGATAATAATAATGACAATATATGTACAGTGTAGTAGCAATTATAATTAGCATCATATTAATATCAACAATTATTGTGATGATGAAAATAACAATAAAAATAACGATAATAACAATAATCATTAAAAAATAAATAATAATGACAACAACAACAAAGTGGTCGGTTACATTGTAACTGGCAAGGCGCTATTATAAGAAACAGTGATTATTATCGTTATCATTATTATCCAGTATAGCCTCATCCATATTAATACTGTTCTACTTGAGGGAAGTCTTTCTTCATCAATCACCTCATTTTTCCATCAGATGTAAATTTCGCGTCCATGTACCAATTCCAGTTTTTCCTCCGCAATCGTTAATCCCCTCATTTTCGAAATCACACTTGATCTCCCCTGATTTACATATAAATTACACGCATAGAGGATTTTTTTCTAATTTAAAACTGACAAAATGTCAAGTTTGCATAAAGTTAAGAGTTAATGAAGAGCCGAATGAATATCGATATGAAAGCTGTTTTAATCCGGGTATATTTACGTTGATCTGCGCATTGCTCTAGATATACTGCAGTATAATAGTCCCTCCATAATTCCATGTACAAGTATTTCAGATTTTAAAATGAAAATGATGACTAAGGAAAGAAGTATGCTCATCATCATTGTAATGGCAATGAAATATCAAAAGCAGTGAAATAATTATCACTTAAGATACATTTCAAAGAGACATTATGTAACAGATACAACAATTAAAGCGAGTCTTGAGTTCTCCTATATAAAGGAATTCCATTCCCAGAATATCTTCGCCAATATTCACGACTCATCGTGAATTTAATTCAAGTACCTAAGCGGTCTACCTCGCGCCAGCGCCGGTTCAGTATTGCGCACTATGCATGCGATGCAACTTACAGCATCGAGCAAGCATTAATATACAGAAAGGTAACAACTGCATTTTGGAATTAATTCTGACCTCGTGTCTGTGTCTCTCATTTTCCCATCATGCCCCATTCTAGTTTGTAAAAACTAAAATGTATTTGCACACAATTTTCCACAATGCCAAGTCAAAAATACTATGTTGAAATTTAAAATTTGCCTATTATCTGTTTGTCAAAATTCAAAATAAAATGCAATTAATTTTCAAATTATTATCTTAATTTAGCAATCACTGTAAGATGGCACTGTTCATGTTCTGCCAGTTTAATGCCACTTTAACATGCTTAATGAAGGATTTATTCTTTATCATTTCTTGGCCTCACGCCTAAGTGCCTCTTTAAATGTAATGACAAGGTGCATTTAAAACTGCTATTAGTGAGAGAGAGAGAGAGAGAGGGAGAGAGAGACACACACACACACACACACACTTTTATGAATCCTTTGCCTATGACTTTTATGAAGTTGCAAGATATACATCAATATACCTTGATGTATATCATATACAATCATTAAAGCTCTGCTTTACTTTACAAATCTGGGCTTCTCTGAGAGATTTGATCAATGAATGTGTAAAAGACTGTACCGCAGTGCGATTTCTTATCTGCCTAGAGTACGCTTTGAGGCATATTATTTTCCTATCAGTTTTCATATGTAACCTACATATTTAAAGAGAAGCATACTGTAATACCTTATCTTGCTGTATTATCTGTACCTACATCTTGGTTGTGAATGATGGCAATATTTTTTTTTTTTCTGTTTCTTTTCTTTCCTTTCCTTTCTTTCTTTTCTTTCCTCACCTGTCTCTTTCTGCTCCCTCTATACAAATGCTATTATGTCTATATTTCTTTTTAACCACACCCTCCTTAACACATTACATATCTGCTTTACCGATTTTCGCTTTCCATTTTCATCCCTTACTCTCTCTCTCTCTCTCTCTCCCTCTCTTTCTCTCTCCCTTTCTCACTCACACAAGCACACACACACACACACACACACTTTCTCTCTCTCTCTCTCTTTCTTTCTTTCTCTCTTTATATCTCTCTGTTTCTTTCCATTTTCCTTTTCCCCAATTTTAGTCCTGTTAATCTAGTAGGTATCAATAACAACCAAGAAAAAAGGGGGGAGACTAGCGTATCTCTGACTCTCTTTACCTCGTTCTGTTAACACAGGGAATCAGTACACGTGTTCTCATTCTGAGTCTTCTCGCGTTACATCACGCGTTAATCGTGAAACCCCTTATTACAGGCAAATGTTTCCCTATATGAGAGAGTTGGATTCCTGCGTGATTGGAAATTGAGATGTACGTGTATACGTTATAACAGAACGAGCGCGGACTCCTTCAGAATACGAACGATAATAATGATGGTTATATTCATCAATATGTCCCACAGTGATTAAACGGTGTCGAGTATCACTGCAAATCAACGTCTGTGTGATACACAGGCGAATCCACGGAGCATCAAGGGGGCTGCCTCCTTTAAAAAAAAACAGTGAATCACATGGATATATTATCGCTTATTCGCTTGAAACACCACCCACCTGAAAAGTCTGAAAAGAGGTTTTGACGGGAGATTAAAAACCAGATTTGCAGGGGAATAATGTCGAGGGCATAAAAGAAAAATTGTGATTACAATTTCGGCTGGATCCATCCCTATAATTATTGTCCGTGCAAGATTTAAAGCATGTTCTTCACGTAACAGATTGTTTATTGATTTTCTATGAATATTAATTTTACAAACTGATACGTAAAACTTGAGGATTGAGTTTGGTAACAGTGCTATTCACATTTATTTTGTAAAACTTCTCTCTTCAGAAAAGACGGCATCTTCGAGAAGAAACTTGAAAGAGACAGGGCCGGGAATTTTGCCTGTTCACTTCATCCCCTCACCCACGTACACCTTACATATTCATCCATCATGAAGTCCGGATCAGTATTGCTCCTCACATTGGCAACGGCGTGCTTGGTCTTACTATTACAGAGCAGGAGTACGCATGCGCGAGCATTCGATATGAACATGCTTGATGAGAGGGAAATGGCCGAGGAGGGATTCCAAAAGAGGGACGCAGCACTCCGAAACACACTTAAATCATTAATTATGGTAAGTATTGCCTTTTGTACCCTTCCACAAAATTGGCTTTGGTCCACTCAAGTGTAACATATTGTGTGATATTTTGGTGTCATTTGATAGAAGAGACCCTAAGCTATCCACAGGTATGTAAATTTCCTTAAAAATATCTTAAAACATATATTTTTTTGGGAGAATTTTTCCAACTGTTAACTTTGTTTGGGGGACGCACTGTAGTCAACCGGTGGTATTATTAGAACTTAATTTAAACCATCTTTAATTGGGCTCAAGGTAATTTCCAAATAATATCGATTAAACTGTAGTCATTGGCTGACTTAGGGGAAGGGGAAAAACTGGTCCTTGCCCCCCCCCCCCCCCCAAACCAAATTAAGCACACTTTGAGACCCCACCCCCCCCCCCCTCCTTACAAAAACCTGGATCTGCCCTTAACTGTATTCACACTGTGGCGCCTAATACACACTGTGAATCTCCCTTGGTACACAGTTTATCACACTGTTACACAGTGTGGAAATAGTGTCATTCACTTTACCTCTTCCTTACTCACACAAATCGATATGTATTCAGAATTTCTTAGATGTTGTCCGTGTCTCTTTGTAACCCGATTATATTTCCACATACGCATACACGTTCCACTCTACATCAGTATCGATCCCCCTTTCATCCGATATACCGGAACGTGTGTATCGCCTAACACGTGATCGTCAGAGATTAGTTGATCGGCAAGGTCTAGTGTGTTTAAAGTGTGAGAGGTAGCTATAGGGATCAGGAAACGATAACTTTATATTTTATTCAAAACGCTTCTGGCAGCTAGTAAAATAGGTCGATCGGTTAGTTTCATCAGGTATCCAAAACAAGAGCAATTCCAACATCAAATTAATCTTTAAGTTTTTCTTTTAATAAAGGTTTGATCTCATGGTCACTTTATTGCACTGTGTTTTCCACTGGCTTTTATGGGGAAAAAACAACTAACATGATGAACAACATGATAATTAATAGATTAAATTGCAGATAGAGATCAAAACATCCGCAGAATATCATAGGATAGACATATACATATTTTGAAATTTGGAAACTAACCCTATTGATAAGCTTTGAATTAGACACGCTTGCCCTAGCAAGTAATGCACATCATTCAATACATACCTCAGCAAAGATCTTTTCAGAATTTAGGATATATTATTCATAGTCATTGTTTCCCTTAGGCAACAACAAAAAGGAAAAACGTTTGCTTGCCAACTGAATACCAGAAATTTTATTGAGGTTCACTCCACGATTTGCTGTCACAAAGTTCCCACACATTTATTTCATCTTACTTTTTAACTTGGTGGTAAACATTCAAAATATTTTCATTTCTGGTCACTATTCATTTTCATTTACAATGCTTGTGTTGTTCAAATTGCGAACGGTGACAAAGCATTTTTCATCTAATTCATATCTATCGTTCTTCTGCCTTCCCACTCCCCCGCCTCTTCAACCATTTTGTTGCAGATTCACGGAGCCTACACATAAACCTTTTCTTTGTGAACATTATAGCTATACCGATCGGGGGAGAGTGGACTCCATTTGCATTAGGACGTTTTGTAACTACTAAGTAAACTGTAGAAATGCATATTAAATCATTTTATTAGCATTTCGACTAGAATTGAGGAGCTTTTGGTATTTATACATGATACCAAACAGCCACATTTAAATGGTTATTTTTGTCGTTCTGTTTGGCATGGCAAATTAATTACCCATGTTAACTTGCTAGGTAAACTATTCCACGCTACCGGACGCCAACGGGATCCAGTAAGGCCATTATTAAAAATGCACGCCTTGCCTACTGACGTTAATGATGTCATCATTACATGATCAATTACGAGCCCCTGATTTGATTAGCGCTACTCTGCTCAATCGGTCGTCAATTTGAGGCTAGTTAGGATCACACTGTCTGTCTCTATGCTTTTATTACATCCCATGGGATTCTTGCATGGTCCGTTGCGTGGAGGACGGCATGCGTAGATAAGAAGACAGACAGTGTCAAGATTATGCTTTGATCAATTTCTTCCTTATCATATAATCAAGACCGTTACTGCAACACTCTAATGATGGGTGTTGCGGAATACATTGACCGAAAGATAAGCAAAAATGCTCTAACAAGCAAAGCTACCAAGAGTCCAAGGTGATTTTTGTTACTATCTGAAATCGTCTTGCGATTCGTCATCTCCTAAGAATCACTGTGCTCTAATTTTCTTTGAAAATATATGAATCGATTTCTGTATTACTTTCCCTTTCTTTATGTAAGGGGATATTTCCGCCATTCTCATTTGCACTGCCTCTTTCACTATTTTATATGCTTATATTAAGTCCTTGTTCATCGATGGGCATGGACAACTTTAAGCAGTCCTTTTATACAAAACTCAGTTGTTGAATTACTTGCTGACCTGTATCATTACCAAAGCTTTGAAGCTTATCTCTCTTCTCCCTCTCTCTCTCTATCTGTCTGTCTCTCTCTCTCTCTCTCTCACACACACACACTCTCTCTCTCTCTTTCTATCCCTCTCTCACTCTCTCTTTCGAGTTGAAGAAAGAATCGTTGATAAGTTGTAATAAGACTGTGGTTAGGTGACGTGCATAACCATCGCAATTTCTGAGACAGACGAAAAAACCCGACCGAGATTTCCCGCCACTCAAACTGGTCTAATAAATGAGCCAGCATAACCAAACACCCCCGGCCCTCGCAGAAACAAACACTTGGTTGTCGAAAGAGGGTAGAAAAAACATTTTATTTACACCCAGCGTAAAAATCGTGTCAAATCGAAGATTTGACGAAAGTCTGCCACCATTTTGCTAGCTAAAAATAGAAGACCTTTACGGGAAAAATGTAAATATGTTTTTGGACATGGCACTAATATGCTTTCAAAATAATTGCACGCCTATCATTACAATCATTAGTGTGGTCAGTACCTTAAAGCTACCCAACTTACCTTTTATTGAGTACGAATATTGATTGCTATATATTGATTGAGCTATTCGTAAATAAATGAAGATTGACGGAGGACGTGGCTCGAGATTCGGGTGAATTCTGTATAGTGGTACTATAGAAGATATAACAACACTCCCTTTCCATCCGATGACGTCAGAAAATGAGCGAGATTGTATTTCTTTACAATTAGTCTCTCTGAAGATAAGCATTGTATACATAGATATTGTGATTCCGAAATGTAGAAAAATCAATTTCAAGACAAGTTGTAAGAGGGTGATATGGGGGAATTCGAAGATGCAACAGCTTTGAGAATATGATATATCAAAATACGACTCCCGGTGGGAAACGCATTACTAAAAGTCGCCGGAAACTAATTGTAGGATAAACAGCATTTTGTTGGACTAAGATGAGTATAAGCAGTCTGAGGTTTATTTGTAGAGTTGATTTGAGTCGATTATGATAGGGAGGTTTCGGCGTTCTGTTCCAAACTTGAATAGGAGGATGAAACACAAGATTGGCACTTAGATGACAAGTCTAGAAGGATTAACTTCATCCGATATGGGCGAGATCCCTCCTTTTCCCTATCAATTTCTGTTGATTTTATCTTAACGCCGATGAAGATATTTGTCAGGAATAGACGGAAAATGTCATAACTATCACATAACTTTCTATTTAGCTATCACTCCATGTTCTTCGAAGATGCTCCAAGCATATTAATCACGTGTTCGAAGATTGGTAGAAATTTAAGATGAACTTAGATCTAACAATAGGCACAAACCTGCATTAGCGTGGCTTAAGCTTTGGTATGAAAACCCTTACACCTCCACGTGTCTTTACACAGCTGTCTTCAGATTGGAAGAGAAGTCGATTTCGTAATTGCTCGTTTAAGCTAGATAAACATCTACGTATAAACGCTGAAATTTGAAGAGTAGACTTAAAGCTTAGCTTGTCATAACCGTCACGGATCAAAGTGGCAGTCGTGAGACATGACTAGAATCGAAATTGCAAACACGTTAGTTCGTAACCGCAAAGAAGAAACGTGTCCGTCTACATGTTTTATGTCTTTCAATGATAATTTTAAGCTTACCTGGACATAAGATAATTGATAAGGGCCTTCAGTGCAGGAAAAATGATAATTACCATGCTACACTGTAAAACAAAATGTTGGTTAAAAGGTTGTCCAACATGAGGGTAAACATGCATGCGAAACCAACTTAATAGGAATTATATTCCCAGCTCGAGCATTGTGTACATACACATAGGTTATTGGACTTGGGCAAGGTATCAAAACATTTAACATAGCTAATAAGCTAGCTGGACTTCTAGATACCCTCATTTTGAGCAATGTTTACCGTACATAAAACTTGCTGTTCCATGGTATTCATTGTTCGCGTTCATTAAATCGTTCTTTTTGTAACTGTTGTTGTTCAAAGATGGAACATGGTTTGACTCTTCAAGAAACCAAGCATATAATTATGTACATTAATTTGTTTAAATACAGTGTAGCTGTAACATGAGCAGTGTGTACAATAATCGAAGATGTTACATGTTAAATAAGAATCGATTACGCAATAAAACAAGAATAATTCATTAGAACACTATCAGACCTCATGAAAACATGAGGAAACCAAATGCTGTAATATGCACATTTGATCAGACATAAAACACAGTATTTTCTAGTTTGCAATCCATAGTTTGAGAAATTCTGACTGGTTATGAAAGATTCGCAGGTTTTTAATCAATTGCAAAGGTTGAATCTGTCTGAAAATAGAAAATGTAGACTGAATGTTCACTGCATATCCTTAAAAATGTTAACCAGTATTTGAACCCTATATTGAGCTTAAGCTGAAACATCACAATACGTTATCAAAAGAAAAAAAATCAAAATCCATCCTAATCAACACAGTTATTACTTTGAGAAATCCCATCTAAATTAACTTCAACAATTTGCATAGCTCATCAATTCTGAGGTAACTCTCTCTTGAAAAGACAAGGCCTATATGAAGTATATCTACCACAATTACTTTTTTTATGAATATCATTATAAGGATATTTACGAAAATGTCAACCACTGGTAGAGCTCATAGTTCAAAGATTCGCAACACGAAATTTATCTGTCTAGAGGAACTCTCAAGAAATATGTACTACTAGTATCTAAATACAATGTACTCAGTATAGGTGTATTAACGATTATGAGGCTCTATCATAAGTATGGATCAATATAACCAAGGCTAAAACCGAAGTTGAATCTTATTTTAACCCGCATGCAGTAGAATTCCCAACAATTTAGCACAATAACTTTGAATCAGAGCTCTAAAAATATATCACATGCATGAATTAAAATAGCACAAATTTGTTCACATCCAGTCTATTTGACAGTGTTGTTTCTAACAGTGAAAATGAAAACCATTCAGAAGATTTTCGTCGGGCGTAAATATTTCATTTTCATATACATGCCTTTTCATCAGGAAATATAGAGACAAAACAAATTTACGAGTGTTGCCTACTTAATGAAGAATATTTGATCGATCTAACCCTTTAAATGGTCTTATAGTGAGTGAGTCACATATCGAAAGGTTGAATGCCATAATGAGATTAATGTGCAGTTGTAATTACATTTATGGACCTACTTTCCGTGGTTAAATGTCGTTTATCCGAAAGTTCGTGATTCCGAAGGTTCATAATTCATAAAATGAAACAGGATACAGAATTCCGAAGGTTCGTAACTCCGAAAATGTAATAGAACTCCCCCTCATTTTGCTACAGGAAAACGAGTATCCTCACTTTCCGCGATGATAGTTTCACATCTACTTAAGACAGTGAAGTTTACACAATTGTCATCGTCAGTTTAAACAAAACACACTGTTTTTGTTTTCTCGTCCCAAACTCTGGAACAGCTTAACCCATTGCCGACGGGAACCGGGTGGTCCTCGTATTTAATAATGGGAATAAGAGAATTCAGTAGTCAACGGGTTAAAATGATTATGTTAAAACCCTTTCGAGACAATTGACCACATTTTGTGGTTTGGCTCAATAACTTTTGATTTAGAGCTCTAAAAAATATACCAGATGCATGAGTAGAAAGAGTAGAAATGTCCATTTCTATTGCGTGACCATATTTCGTTTGACGTCAGGAATTTTAAAAATGAGAATAAGCTTTGAAATCCTTAAACACATTAAGGGGTTAAAAATCATTGTTTATTATCAAAATTGACATTTTTTTAAACTATTCGACAAAATATCTAACCATGTATATTGTTTTCAAAGACATTACACCTTATTAGAACTATGTAGAACTAAAAGAAAAATATTATTGTTGTCAGTTTGAAGAACAAAATGTGATCAATTTAGCCCTGAAATAATTCCTGTCCTGAAAGGGTTAAACATGCCCTTCACTGCATACATTTACTCGTACTGTAAAAAAATTATATACTTCGTACAATATAGTCAGCAGCACATATTGCAGATTTCGTCTTTTCTTTTCTATCTTTTAGATTTTTTGTGTATGTTATAATTGTTGTATAATATTATATATAAACGAAGAAGCTTGACTGGGAGAAATTAGCCGGGGGAGAAATTAGCCTGGTGGTTAAGTCGCTGCCCGACAAGCAGTAGATGACAGGTTCGAATCCCGCTGGTTCCAATTTTTTCTGACTTGTGTTTTTCATTACAGATCGAGCATACAATCTTTAACACTGGGAGTAAAATACCTAAAGATTTGTTTACAAATTAATATTATATATGTAAATATATAATATTATACAACAATATTATATGTAAATACATATTGTAAAGGAGACCCCACCACAAGCCATGTGCTTCATGGGACCCTCGCCTCCTTCCACCATAATTTTGTGAATATACATTTCATTTTGTATTTATTTGATTCTGAGAAGGAAATAAATGCATTTTGAATCTGAATCTGAATCTTAAAGTGTTCTTTGATAATTTAGTACGAAAACAAAACAACAACAAACGAACAAACAGACAAAAATGATAAGGACTTTAATGCATTGAGACCTTTCTCGACATATTGACGAACTGAATTTGTATATTTTATTTGCTGTATAATGAGATTATTTGCAGTGTACGAAAATAAATCATTCCCCTGGGTCTTATAGTTGAATTTGAGGGATTCACGTATTACTCCATCGAAGATTAACAACCTTTGATATTTTCCTTTACCGTACAATGTTACTTATAGTAAGTCCTTGACCCATATTCCAAAAAAAATCAAATTAGAATAGACTAGAACTTTAATTGCGCCCCAGAATAACTCATAATACTAGTAGATGAGGTTATATTTGGTATACGACAAATTGATTATAAAATGGTAATAAACCTGCAAGGTACATAAAAACACGAGGGTTTTGCGCGATCACTAGTCTATTTTTCGCTGTCATCATTGAAAATATATTTCATTGAAAATGAAATACAAATTCGCCCGTATCTGTCCTTTGGGATTATGATTAAAGGTCATGATGATGGTTATTGAAAAATCATTATGAAACCTTCAGTCTGGTCTAATTTTTGCGTCAAAAATGGATAGACGGAAAAGCAAGGTGGGCATAGAATTCCACTAGTTTAGTTTGGCTCTTCCATCCTTACTTCACACGTATAAGACAAATATTAGTGGTTTATATTGGACTAACTTTGCATTGAGTATTCATATTTGATTGATTTTTGCCAATGATCCGTTATTACAAAAACTCTCAAGCCAATATCATGAAATATATCACTCCTAAAAAGAACAAACGGTTGAACGATAATTGCAAGAAATGCATTACGTCCGATTTATTCACCGTTAAATTCGCACAGCCCATTCATCAATATTACTTTAGTGTATTTTCATGCCTCATTTTACAATAACGATTTTAACCGCATGGGCAAAATTACTCATTGCAGATATATATATATTTCTGGTTTATTCGTTGTGTCTCTATTTCCCCCGTCTTTCAGTCAATTACGAATCACAATTATTATTCCTGTTCATTACAGTCTTAACAACACGGTTTAATCAGGAAATGTATTGAGTAGACTTTTCATTAAGTAGTAAGCATACTGCAAGTCAAATGGAGCTTGTGCAATAATGCAATATAAAGATTATTGGAAAACATCAATAATTACGCTTTAGCAATTAACGCTATTGCTAATATCGATCTCACACTTCTAAGTCATTAAATGGATGAAAAGATAATGCTTAGTTTTCTCTTATTAATTAATTCGGAGTTTTATTGCTGCATTTTCATACTTCAAGCTGTAATTGGATCCTTGGATTCCCTGAATGTGTCTAGATTGCACTTTTTCTCAACATATTTACGTTCGAGGCATTGAAGACTCAGCATAGCTTGTAACCTCCATTTAACCCTCTCCTCCTACAATGTCGCCTATTTCCCGACCGTTCTTTGTGAAGTGTCCTCTCTGCAAGAATCTATAAAGTTCAATGTCGGCCTTGGAGTACCAGGGCATGCGACTACAATGCCGCTGACACCCAATAAGGCGATCAGATGTTGAAATATTATAGTCATTTCACTGCTAGGCAAATGTTCAGGCTTTTACCATCCGAGAGAAAAATACTCAAACATGGCCAAATCCAGTGAGCAAAAGCGCTCTTAAAGGAAAGGTAATCGTATGCTGTTTATCGGTTTCATTTTAGTGATGCTTATGAAATATTTTAGGATCCGCAAAAACCCAAAAGCAGCTCTCAAACCTGCCAACAGCTGCATATGACCTGGGGCAATTATATCTGCATATTGCGACTTATAAAATGTAATTTTCAATGGTGAATTTAGTGCCCTTGATATAGTGTAAATGATGTCATATAAAAGTCGAATGCGATGTACACTATCTCCGCCACCCGCGTAGTATTTTTGTCTTAATTGCGCAATAAACATAAATGCATTAAATGCAGAGGGCAAACACATTGACAAATTGTTGTATAATAAATATGTCGTTGCAGATTTTCAATTTCTCTCTGGCATATCTCGTATTAAGTTGTATAGCACATATTCTACCCACATCGGATAGCGAAGTTTTTTTTTAATTTGATTGAGTCCACGTTGTCGTCACATTGCTTTATTGACAATACCCATCCTTCACTTCACCTCAATCTTAAAGAAATATACAAGGAAACCACTTTCGTTAAAGAAGCATATAGCAGTCATATATGATTATTTGTAAGGTTGTTTTTGATAAACAAGAAAATCGTAGACAAATTTTGTTTTGAAATCTCAAGTTTGGATCATACCATTAAAAAATTACGTTTATGTACACATTAATATATTAATAATAAAAAATTAAAACTGAAAATATTTTAGGGCATATCTCACTCTTGGGGAGCGTTACTGAAATCCTTGCATCTGGTTGGCTGAGAGCAAATTTGTCGGTAAAAATCAGTGACAAAACACTTGATGAAACGCTCCCCTGAAGTACCTATCAAGTAAATATCTGTGTCATTCCTTTCCCTCCATACACGGAGAGCCTTAACAGAGTAATGAGACAGCTACAAGAGTTAGTGTAATTATATAGCATGAATGGCGGAGAAACTGCTAAAAATACTCTGCTTCGATCACGATCATGTTGATTATCCTTGCCTCTCTAATGTGTTGACGTTAGCCGGCATAAAGTAATTTGACGTTCTTTGAACAAAACCTTGATAAAGTTGAGTAGATAGAACGTTGTTACATACATTAGCTACTCAGCAGAGATATATCAAGAGTAGGTTCTATGTAACTGCAAATGGTTTCTACTTGTTTATAATGTAGATATTCCTCGCTTCCACTAATTACACATTTGATTCTGAAGGTGTCATTTCCGACTCTCTTGAATAAACGCCAAAGATTTTTATATAATTTATCAATAGAAATTGCATATCCCTCTGTAGATATAAGGCCACTCCTGGGTTTTACTCCTGGCTTCGAAATGTCTTAACCTAAGATCTAACCATCCTCTCCAAGTGAGTGATCGGCAGTGAGAAGAGTTGTCTAATTAAACAGCGTCTTTCGCCTGCCCAGAGGCGGAATAGAGAGCGAGAAATTCGGCAGTGGAAAGGACGATTCTCAAAATGTGTTTCCCAATACATGTCATATGGATACAAGATGATGGTTTTCGAAAAGAGTCAGTTCTGTGTAGTTCAAAATGAAATTGGAAAGAAACTCAGTTGTAAGTAAGAGAAGCATTTTCACATTCTACTTATCATATCAAAACACATAATTGTGCCAACGCGATGTGCCATAATTCTGTACTATATACAATGAACACTCTGTTAATTCAATTTTATCCTGATTAGGCTGGTAGATGTTCCCTCTGCACATCCCTGAACAACTTCTGAAATATTTAGTTATTCTACGTAGTGTTGTTTTCAGGATTGATCAATGGGGCGCTTCAGGCAAAATAGCATATTCCAGTCACTGAGAGGCCAATTAAAACCAAAAAGGGGTATTCCCATTAAATCCAGTAAAACAGAGTGATTCATCTGAATACATAAAGCTCCACGAATCCTTCTTTCAAACGTTGTTAACCATACGTTTTTGTTTTTGTTTTTCTGCTCTTTTAAACACAACTGCACACTTTAATAAGAGCAAGTATGATAACGCTGAGAATGATGATGATGCCAAAAACAGTAAATAATAGGCTCGAGAAGTTCTAGTAAATGAAGTTGATCATTTATCATTGATATTTTCTACATCATCTTAATCATCATCATCATCATCATCATCATCATTTCGTCATCATATATTCGTGAGTCCCCAAAATTAGGGGGGTCTTGTCTATCTCTATTCCATAGTAAAACCATTCTATTATTTATGTGTTTTTTTCTTTTCAGTGCAAAAACACAAGCGAGAGGATTTGTCTACATTGACCTTCCTTTGTCGCCATTATTTGTACAATTCAACTCATGTTTTTAAATGTAGAGTTTATAATTATGATGAAATGCACACGTTAACATTGAATGAAACATTGTAACCATACCATTCTATTCTTCCTCTCTTATTTTTGCAGCGCAAAAACCCAGACGACATGCTTTTTGAGCCGGCTGCAGTTGCACAGAAGCGAGGTGGTTCCAAGTCGATTGATTACGCTGAAGACATGGTCAAGTTTGCCCTCTGGTGTCGAAAGATGAATATAGAATGCTAGTACACCCACGTTGCTTTCTCTACATCCCTTTCTTTTTACATGGGTAAGATTGAATGTTCATTTAGACTTATCCCCAGTGGCGTCGCTACTGTGGAGCACGAGGGCATCTCCCACCCCTCCCCAACATCGAGTGGGGGAGGGGGGGGGAGCAAGGGAATGAACAGGAAAGGCTGGGGGAGGGGATAGAATGTGAAAATACAATGACTAGACTCTTTTTCCCCACCCTCCCCATAATTGTTGGTCCTATTAATGCCCCTTTCGTCCACTTAGCATGATCAGTGCCCCCATAATTCCAATGCCTCCCTCAATTGCTAGAGCTACGCGACGCCACTGCCAGTCCTATACGTTACCAATCATTGTACTTCCTGTATATACCCCTACCTCGTCACTCACCCCAACCCCGTGGTACCCCCTTTGGTTTCGTACATACCGTACTACATTTCAATATACAAAGGTTTCCAGAAAGAAGTAGTTGGTATTTATTTTTATTTTATCTCCAATTTCCTTAAATGTAATCTTCAGTTCTAGTAAAATGACGGTAAATGAAATCTTGCAGTCTAAAGTGAGACTTACATTGACTGCACAATGCTAAAAATATAATGGTGACCAACAGCTTTTGGTAGGAAAATATAATTCATATTTAAAGTAATTACCATACTTACGAAAAAGAAAGAAATTCAGCTAGTGCAGATATTTTTTAAAGGGCAATCCAACCTTGGTAATAAGATGATTTTTGTGAAAACAGAAAAATTAGAGAAACAGGATTTTGAAAGTTTGAAGAGATTGGACTAGGTATAAGAAAGTTATGGATGTTTTAAAAACGAGATCACTAGAATTAATCTATGCGATTCTCAAATTGGCAATTTTGTGTGTCGTTGTGAAATACTGGGGTTCAATTCTCCCATTTGTCGTACACTAAGATATCATTAATTTGCGGTAAGTTCTCCTAAAGCGCCTTTTAGCTCTGAGCAATACTCAAAAAATGTCTTCCATAGCCTGTTCTCATGGGTCCTAATAAAGGAAAAAGATCCTACTGAGTAACAAATGTTGGGGGAAACTACATTTTCGTCATTTTGTGTGTTGGAGAAATGGGGGAGTTGTCCGCCACTATACATCACGGTTACATAACCAATTCTGCCAATGTTAAATTCTCATATGTATAGTGATTACAACTTTCTTATTGCTTGTCCGATTTATTCGAGCTTTTATCACTTTGCTTCTCTGATTTTTCCTCTTTCTTTCAGAACAACTTGTCATTAAAGTTGGATTTGCTTTAACGTTAGGTAGTAATACCTACAAAACTTTCTTTAAAGCAGATAAGAGAGAGAAGTTCCTTGCAATTTATTTACCCAAAATAGAAGAAATCTGTTGACAATATCTAGGGCTTATCAAGACTGCATCACTTTGATAAAACTGATTTCCACTCAAACACTCTGATAAAAGAATATAATGTTAACAAACAGCTGCAGAAAGGATTATTACATTTACACATCCATTTTGACACATCCAAAAATATAAGATAAATATCTCAAGTCCCTCAAGACCAGGCTAATTTAATGCGATGGTGGCTTGATAAGTCCATCTATCTTTCTGTTCCCCATTGTGGAGCTATGCTTGCATTGCAGGTTCAATGAACTTCCTATCACATAGTCCATCGGTACAGGAAAGACGTGACGGGGACTTAAAGGAGAATACCCAAGTCTTCCAACTAGTATCGGATCCAGGGTTTTAAAATACCGGGGGCGGGGGTTTAGCAAACTTTATACAGCCATGTTAATGATTATTGACTTTAAAAAAATCGGAGGCCAGTACCCCAAATGAGCAAATCCGTAAGCATGTATACCAGGGAAATGTCGAAAATAAGGAGGCGTCCGCCTCCTCTGCCCCCTTTGATCCGCCAATGCCATCTCTACCGTGTCCAGAACATCCCTTCTGTCATACTGCAATGGTTCTTCGTCTCATTTCACACAGTTATTTTGTCTTCTTTGAATTTCCTTTGTGGTAGAGACAAATTTGCCAATCAGTATTGTAGACATGAAACAAACTCCAATACGGAAACAATCTCCTCCTCCTTAAATTGAGTTAGCATTCATGGCCCATTTCCTCCTAGATTCGACTGCTGAGTAATTGATCGAATGAGAACCGTATTTTCGTCCTCCTAAATCAAGTTATGCCTCTGATTTCGGAAGCAACAGTCCGTTAAAAACAAGAAGAGCTGCTGCACGTAACGCGGCATTCATAAGAAGTGTATCCTTCCATTACCTGACTGACAGTTTCACGTAGTCCTGCTTGTAATTGCGATTGGAAATATTGCATTTTGATTCCCGAGTGATGAGAAATCTATACAATAATATTTTGCCACATATGCATAGTTCGTTATCCTGATTTTTTTGTAACAAGCCATCCGTCATCCCAATTGTCTTCCCGATGAAGGCCTGTTTTGGTGAAAACTAAACAACCCCCCCCCCCAAAAAAAAAAGAAGAGAAGTAATAAAAGACAGAAAAGAAAGATTACCCATGGTGTTTCATTTGATGACACGTGATAGCACTCAGGGATCGATTTATATTTCAAAAGAAATATTCTGCGTTGATGACTCCTATTAGAAACAATTTCAAAATTGTCCTTATGACTATTATGACTCTTACACCCTCTCTCATAAACGATACAAGCAAAATGAATCAGCACGAGTCCATACAATACACATTCAACAGCCTTTCAATAATATCTTGGACACTTGGATACCTCAGATATATATTGCTCTGGACCTTATTTCGTCAGAGATATAGGGTTAGAGTTATGATCTTGATAACTGGGTGTAAGGTTAGGTTTAGGGCTGGGGTTAGGGTTAGTGTAGCGTTTGCTCTAGGGTTGAAGTTAAGAGTTCGGGTAGGATATTGTCCATAGTCGCATGAGCATGTGTCTGTACAACCGGTAGATTGAACAACAGATATGAGATGTTGGAAGAGAGAAGGGCTGAAGTGGCTTGCTATTATCTTTGCGATTGCGTTGCCTATCACTAACCAGGAGATAGCAATCGATACGCTCACGTACTAGGTAAACATTTTCTCTGATTCCCCCAAACCATGATCAAATGACGGCTTCAAATGACTTCTACTTTGCTCGAACTGAAAGAGAACCTTTCAAGTAAGAAGACAGGGAAGAGGCTTCATGCTGAGGCTAGTAACTAGTCAGGCAGTTACGTTGTAAAAGAAACTATCTAGAAGTTATCAGTTGCGGATATTCATCCATTGTGATATTCTGGATTGACACAGTGCTAGTTTAATATACTTCTATTATAATTTCTTTAGGTACTTGACAACAATATTATTTACGACGAAAACAATAGAGTTTAACAAATTCTATTATAATGGATTCATGGGGGCAACGACAAAATCATATTGTTTGAAACAAAATGTACCCAAATGCCAAAATAAAAACAAACAAACTAACAAACAAAACACATTTATGGTAACATAGAATGATATGGTTTGTTTCGGAAAGAAACGGTTTTTAGATAAATGAGGCATAGTCGTAAGCTAGGATAATCGGAAAAGGAAAGATACAAGTAGGCCGTCATTCCTTTTGATCCAATTTTTTTGTGACCCTTCTACGTGTAGGACGAGTCGGATAAAGAAATTTCAACATATATTTTCATACACAATGCCTCTTAATGTCTATCCAAGTTAATACTACAGCTGTGACATTTATAAATTTGGGTTACAAGAATACCGTGCTAAGAAGTAGGTTTTTACGTTGTACAAAGTTAAGAGTATCTCGGTTAACACTGCGTGGAATTACATCATTAGCTGTATTATAGGACATCCTTGCCACTTTTTTCACCTTGGGCGCGGAAACGTAGGGAAAGAAAAGGAAGAGATGGAGTGTAACACGTATCCGTTTGTGTGGATTGAGGGGCGAGATGCGTTTGTTATTACCCTTATGTCATGGTATATCTAACACACTTCGTTTTGAAGATTAGTTTCATGCCTTGCTCATTAAAGGGAATTCTAAAAGCATCAAAAGCAAGGTGATCATAGCGAGCAATATGAAAAATCTATCGTTTGAACAGAACAATCAGTTCTTGGAAGCCGACAGTATGTAAAGTGAGTTTGTTTTTATTTTATTCAGCTTTGCTTCCAAGGTGATCATAGCGAGCGATATGAAAAATCTATCGTTTGAACAGAACAATCAGTTCTTGGAAGCCGAGAGTATGTACAGCGAGTTTGTTTTTATTTTATTTTAGCTTTGCTTCCAATATGATATCTCAAAAAGAAATTTTGATCTTAAAATAATCTATTCTCACAGTGATTTATTTAATAGTCTCAGCGTCATTTGGACCTATTTACTTGTGCTTTTCATTGTAGATGGTTTCTGTAGGGTGCCATATTATTTCATCGTTTTTATGATCAGACAACCATATAATCATATAAATCCGGACATATCTTGCGACTGTTTTCCCCTTAGTGGAATAATAGTTCATAAGCGCTGAACTTGTCCTTGAAGAATGTAACGGTAATAATGAATAATCAATGCCTTGTCTCACAACGAATCAACCGGATGCAGCCCCGAGGCTATGATATTAACATCATTCTTTCATATAATAGCATTATGCGGAAATGGATATATTATTGATACATTCCTAAGGAGGGAATCAGTGTATCAAGGTAAACGTGCTAAGAGGAGAAGCTTCATCTTGATGATCGCAAATGATACAGGAAAATCCCATTATACTGGAAAGCACTGACCCACGCAACTCGTCGCGATACAAATTTAATATACAATCGCATTATAAAGCCAAAAATGGAATGAGTTGTGAACGCATGATGCGTTTCTTCGAAAAGGTCGATCAGAAATGCCCGTTGCAGACGACGGATGCGTCATTTCTCTGATGTAGGATTGCTTTTTCGAGTGGCTCGGTCTTTGGCTCGGTCTTTGACGTGCCACAAGAGTGTCATCGGACGACATGGTTGAATTACTAGCGCATTCATAGACTCTTTAGCGTATGATGATAACGCAATCGACATGGTTCCTCATTATTACTTTCAGCTATGCCGCAGGCTCGTTTATTTTAAAAAGGATATAGGATTCCAATGGTTAACTGTAAGATTGATACCTCAAACCGACCTAGCCTTGGCCATTGTGGGTTATGTCATTTCTTTGTTCGGTCTTTTGCGCTCCAACATTTCCCTGTATGTCACGTATTCAAGGCATTCGGCAACCCACGTCTAGCTCATGGTAAAACGTCGAGGTGTGAAACGTGTGACGTAGACTGATAGTCCTTAAGGCATGACCTATCACGTTTATATGATCAATTAGCTCAGGGAATCTAAATACACCACGAATCATTGTGCAGAAAGGATAATTTTCTCATTTATATGATTAGGCAAGGTCCACTCAGGGGAGATGACTCTACTTGACTTTGATTATGTGGAAATGGTGGATACCATAAAGAAGATCAAGGTTATAACGAGATGAGATACAAGCGGGAATAGTAACGAGTCGAGATTTGCGTCTGAACATGAAGACAGCATTTCCCCGTGCACGTGTTGATCTGGAAACAACAGAAAATGTCTCGGCCGTGTTGACCTTTCCCAAGAGCACATGCTCTAATAAGCCAACAGGGTTCCTCACCGAATAACCCTAGCGACGACACGTCAATCTGGGTTTGCATTAATATACACCTTGACGATGATTTGAGAAATGACTCTGAGTGGGCCTCGTGATACGCAAAATTGTGTTGTCAAGGTGATTTAGCATTCACGACCTTTTACAAAAATGCAATCGCACCAATAACACACCCAAATTATTGTTGCGATCCTTACCGGATAACTAGGTTTTCTCGGGGTTTTTCTGCTACTTCATGCTTTCTCACTGCACTAATTCAAGCAGGAGTTGGCCCGAGGCGTAAGGGTAGTGGCAATCATGGCCGGCATATGCCTCTGATGTTGAGGCAGACCTTTCCCTCGAAAGGACCGCAGACACAGCCGGGTTAATAAATGTCCTATTTCCCGTTTCATGTATTACGTTACAGATATTGATACGACTTGGAAGCGCGTAATTGTTGTGAGTAATGAACAGGGGTATTGCTAATAAAGCGGCATATCTCATGCCCCACAGGAATTATGCCTGGAATGAGACTAAGCTTCTCTCTTTGTGATTTTTTACATCCAAGTATCCTGCTAGAAATTATTCAAAATAATCTTCCATCAAATCTTCGTCATTTGTCCGGATTAGAAAGCTCTCTCATATTACAAGACGTTTCTTGGCAAAAGAATAATAATTATTTTCATGATGTGAATAAATAAGAGCGTTCTTATGGTTTTGATACATTCATTTTATTTTTTTTTGATGAATATACGGGGTACCCAATGAATGAATTAACTATCATAAAACATACAACATACAAAGAAAATACAATTATTTATTAAAATACAAGTATAAAGCATCACAGTGAATACAAGCGGTGTACATTAGTAATGTTACGTTCTTCCACGTCGATGAAAGCATCGATAGGCGACTGGGCTGACCATCATGTCATCATTTTGCGTGGATTTTGAATGACTTAATGTTCATTTTAATCTTGATTTCGCGGTGCCAATTACCATATTACGCGCGTTAGGACACGCAAACAGACCATACGCACGCACACTTACACACACACTCACACGAATTCACAACGCACACGCACACTGTATGCACACTTGAATTCGAACGGAAGCGAGAGAAGCTTTGGACCCAACTTACTGAAATCACAGATTTCATTGACTTGATATCCGGATTGTTTTGAGGCTTACCGAACACAACACATTCTTCAATAGGAGGTTCCTTACCATGAAACCAAAACTATAAAGCATGCTTACAACAAATCCCTGTACCACAACTCACCCTTCTCAACCTCCCTCAATTTTCCAAGCCTAACACTTCTCTTGCAGCTCACACCAATACACGCTATGGTAAAAGCGCGTTTCCATTTGGTGCACCAAATTTATAGAACAATATTCCATTACATATCTGTCAGGTCACATCTCTGGATCTTCAGATCCACAATATATCACGGTATGTTTTGGAATTTAAGTTGATACATGTTTAGACGTAATTCTTTTTTATTAATCAGTAGATATTCAAAGAAAATCACAAATATGGCAATTAATGTATCACTAGAAACTGGGAAGCTTACAGATGGCAATCTTATAAGTTTTATGTCAACTGCGTATCTGGTGATTATAAAAACAACACAAATAAAAGCTCTTCTCAGCATCTGGAATATCCGAGGATTCGCCAGAAATATAGCGATGTTTTGATGTCGTCACACTCGGGATCGATCCTGCTTAAGCAGACGACGTCCTATAATGAATGAACGTAATTGCAATGCAATTATTTATCAAATTATAAAGAGTTTGGTGTATTTAAACATGACCTTATTTCACACCATTATAAAGGGAAAGTGAAACTGATTCTGATAGCTAAAACCGTTTGATTGTAAATACATAGGAGAAGGGTCAATGATCAATGAAATAAACCCCACTTTCAAATTGAAAAGCCCTCCGAATAATAGCAGGATGGTATTCGTTCCCTCTTGAAACGCCGAACATGCCCCGGTGCAAACAGCTGAAAATACAATGGCGTCTTATTTTGTTTACAAGTGACTGATTCCTTTATTTTTTTAACGCTGCATTTTTCATCAAAATAATACCATACACGAAGTTAAGAGTGAGGCAACAGACTAACATTAAGACTGACGCTAGTGAAGGAAGAGAAATAAGTGAAGAGGAGATGACAAAATAGGCTCTGAAAAATGTGTAAGATGTTATGGGACATCGTCTGCTTAGCCAGGACTGGTCCAGGGTGTGTCGTCACATATCTCAGCAGCGTTCGAGGAGCTCTTCAGCTGCTATATCGGGGGCTGTATTTTACCGTTTTATAATTGATAATAATCATTACTTCAAATGTTTCCAAGCGTTGAATTTGGATAACCTTGTTTAATTTATGCCATCTATGCAATAATAAGTATTAAGCCAATATTTAAAATCATCAACGTTCTACTTTAATCAGTGTTAATTGTATTATTAATCAGTGTTTGTATTGTTCATATTTAAGTCATGAAAGTAATTATTCTGTATTCTATCGTAAGTCTATTTTTCTCATATACATTTCACAACTTTTACACGCTTGCATTTTGATACAGTTTTCACTTTGACAGTTTACACAATTATACCGTAGAAGAAAATATTCTTAGCTAATGCATGAACGGCCAACTGATGGGTACGCAGTATATTTTCTGAATATTTGATTTTGGTGGTCTTTTTTTTATCTTGGTTTGGGGGAGGCAACATTCCAGACATTTAGTATTTAGGATAAGCCCAAGAGGCGGATTGAAGAAGAAAAAAAGATCAAACAGAGAAATAAATAAATCAAATCGAATAAAATCAAACCCATCTATCAAATACGAGACCATGTAGTTTATCCGTGTGTGATTCTCTCACAATTAACAACTTGGATCATCCGGGAAAAAAAGAGAAGGGTGAATTAGGATTTTATTGATAGCATATGGATGTATATCAATTATATATTCCATTTAAGAAAAAATAATCCACATTAAGGGTTTCCTAATATAGTGGTCTATAATGATACTCTTTAACTCGAAACCGCAAAAAAGGGAATTATTTCTGGTTTTCCAACTTTGATGTGCAACCGCCCAAAATGATAAGGCTACTAACTTGCATGTTGAATTTACGTCTGCTCGAAATGATATTTTTTTGTTCGAAAGCTGCAAGAATTTAAAAACCCGTTCATCCTTCTGCGCTGAGGTTCCTTATCATCTATGGAAAGTGGGCTAAGATCGATGAAAATTTGCCGCTGTACGGCTGGCCGACTACTAAATGAGACTGTGAAAAAGGAAAATAAGAAAGAAGGGAATGAGAGAGGGGAGGAGGAGAGAGGGAGACAGAGATTTGAAAATTGACAGGTTTTATATGTGCAAGAATGCAGAGTTGATATGTATATATATATATAGTTTAGGGAATAAGGTAGTAAAAAAAAAATGAAAACTGTGTTTTAAAGAGGAGAGAGAGAGAGAGAGTGAGAGGGGGGGTAAATAATCAGAGGGTCACTCGTGAGAATTAGGAAAGGATGAATATTTAAATAGAGTTTGTTAGAACTGCTACATTTGGGTATTGTAACAGGGTTGGATCCGGGAAATACCCTTCCCTTTTTGGGTGAAAAGGTGTGCTGGGAGAGAGAAAGAGAGAGAGAGAGAGAGAGAGGAGGGGAGTAAGAAAAAGAATTTAGTAACGAAGCAATGCAGATTGACGAGTTTAAGAGAAACTATAGGTTTAATTTTAGACTATTGATGGAAGAGACTGAGACCGATTGGGAGGAAGAAGAAGGGGTAAGCTGAATGGAAGGAAAGTCTACTCGATGAGAAATCACATCCGGCTAGGAAAAGACAGAATACATAGGAAGCAGCAGAACTAGAGGAATTTTGAGACTGAAAGAGAGCGACAGAGAGAAAGAGAGAGAGAGAGAGAGGGAGAGAGAGAGAGAGAAACAGAGAGGCAGACAGACGGACAGAAATACAGAGGGACAGATGGAGACTGAGAGAGGGAAAGAAAGAGAAAAATAATTAAAGAAACAGATAAAGAGAGACAGAGGGAGACAGTGAAACAGAGAGAGAGAGAGACAGAGACAGAGAAAGAGAGAGATTCAGACAGAAAGAGGGTAACTTAGATAGATGTATATATTTTCTTTACTTCGTTTGCTGTATTGATTTATATTGTTAAACACAAGGAAATATGGGTGAATTTCGATGAAATTAAATTTAAAACACGCCTTACATGCAGACAAGGGGAAATAGAGTCACACAGACGGAATAAGAGAGAAAGAGGGGAGGGAGAAGGAAACTATGAGGGCGTGCGTGTGTGGATGTGGGTGGATGTGTATGTGTGTGTGTGTGTGTGTGTGTGTGTGAGAGGCAAAGAGACACACAGACTGACATATCAAAAGAAGAAAAGTTATTAAGTGATAGATTTCCGCATCTTAACGAAAGATCGATACAGTAATTATTTAGGATTTCCCCTCGGACTTATATTACGTCTGGAAAAGTGATTGCTTGCAGACATGCGGATCAATTTTAGTTAATTTATTCATCAGTCATTGCCTTATCACCTCCTACGTCTTTGTTCTTGTTAACTGGAAACACATGTACATTATGACATACACACTGAAGACATTTTTCTTTCAAGAACACCGTAAGAGTACTAGCTTTACCGTGGCTCACTTGACAACCTTCTACTTGTAACCCAAATAAATGCTCCTGTTTTATCCGGCCCATTACTTCTACGTTAAATTTTTTGAAGCTGCAAGAAAAAGCATTTGCTAGGTTTTATCGATACCAACCATTAAACACACCACATTTATCAAATTCCAACCAGTGATTTAGTACTTAGCAAAAAATGATGCATCCCATCCCCATGACACTATAAGAAATTCTACAGGAAATTCTAATTTCTATGAGTTTACATCGTGGTCATGTTTTTATTCACGTCTAGAAATCTTACTAAGATTCTTTTTCTTTTCATGTGTAATGTTATACTTGTATATCGTCATTATCTTTCTTTGGTCTATAGCATCTCTCCCTCCAAGTATTCATTGCTGTTCACCACGTTCAATGTAGCAAATATTTATTTGTCATTCTGAAAGATACGTTGTTCCGAAAGGAAATCACTGTATACTGGGTTGTTTTTTTACACGAATTTTCTATTCGATCTCATCACTCTTCCTTTCTCTTTTGTCTTCATCTTACAGATCTCCTAATTTGTTTTACAATACGAGGAAACTATTACTTCAATTTCAACCAACACCAAACAACATATGAAGGACCAAAGGATCATCTCCTGAATCAACCATAAGACATAATGTTTCTCTCTCTCTCTCTCTAAACAAAAAAAGGGGGGACTGGAATTTCACCCAAACAATTTTTCAGAATATTTCGGAACAGTTTGTGGTGATTTCACTTTGTGTTAAAGACTTCTCTATTACTCAATTCTAATTTGACATTAGAAGGGAGTGCATTAGATGCCCGCCTACACTCCTTTTGTGAGCTCCGATGATGGCGCTATAATGGTAGAAGCAGTCCAACTAATTGATAGCAGAATTCCAGTCACGTGACGAATGGATAGGAAAAATTACCGCTTCGAGTTTTTGAAATAGACGCAGTCATCTCAAATGATAATGACACCGTCGCGATGATACGTGGGTAGATGTTTATTCAATACTTGAGTTCTTGACAGTATGTTGTTTAGCTGCCTTGTAAATATTTCTGACAGAAGTCAAATGTAACGGAGACAGCGTATGTCCATCATTCTTGCCAGTGCATCTAATCGTATCCATTTACCATTTACCATAATTACAATTAAATATTAGGATGCATGTAATATCTACGCAGCCTTGCAGTGTTGAAATAGGTGCATAGAACTTTGAATTCAATATGTATCCCATTAAGATGTCTGTATATATCATTCGGTATTTTCAATTTTTATAGAAGCAAAATGGGTTAATGAAATCGCGTTTGAACGAAATAGCTTGCAGTAAAAATTATTTTTGGAAATCAACCATTTTACAAGCATAATATTTAGAAGATAAATATTCTTTATTTCCAGAAAACTATTCATTATCAGGTTAACCATGATTATCAGGTGTGTACGGGCTTCTAATTAGCAGGCTAATTAACAGTGTACATGATTCGAATGCAATTTCTGTAGTTAATAAAACACAGAGCTATCGACAAAGAGGATATTCCATTTGTGTCTATGGCTATGTTTTTTCCATAGTTTTGATCACGTTGAATATGTTGTTTTAATGCCCTTTTTCATCTAATCTAATAGGGCATGGTTGGCATAGAGGTGAACCGCATGTTGAACTGTCTTCTCCAAATTCATATAATACCACCTTACTTATCTGCAAACATTTATTTTGGTAGCCGTTCAGTTTAAAAATCAATCAGTCATTATTAATATATCATACTGACAATAGCAAAAGCCATATGAACAATAGCAGTGTGAGCCAATTTCATAATACAACATGCGCAAGAGCTTTGCTTGTCAAATTATGACAAAATTATTTACTACTGTTTATTTGTTCATTCCGAGCGAGGAACATTCCAATAAAACCTCTTTTTATAATATAATCAACTTAAGCTGTAATAATTTTGCAGGTTGGTAAATTGTGAATGATAGGTATTTTAGGAATCAATATTGCAATAGCAGCTTTGAGAGCTCTTCGGTAAATTGTGCTCTAAGAGATTCTTGACAAATTAATGTTCCATATCTTGCATTGAGAGAAAGCAGTCCGGAGATTATTATCATGATTATATAATGTATCAAGTGTAAATTCAGGATATTTTAAGGTAGTATGCCTACTCATGTCTTCGTGGAACAATGTTAAGTACATACATTTGTCGTCATTTATAGATTTTTCTTTTCTTTGAAGGCAAATACAATCTTAATCTATTGTCTGAATGAAAGAGTACCACATGAAATTCGATGCAGTGGCAGAAAGTGACAATTAAACAATTGCGACTAAACTACCTTGTAAAATCTTTGAAACTATGATTGAACAATTTAAATATTCAAGTTAATCAGTTTTCTATGAAAAGTGTGCATAGGTTGTGTACAAGAGTTTGTGGTTTCCTTAAAGGCATTCAGTAACTTTGTGGAGGCTTGATAAAATCTGAGCTGTCTGGCCTTACATGCTATCAGTGTATGTAATATGGTGTAAAAATGAAGCCCATGCGGAAAAAAGCACTTCAAAATCACCATGTGCTTCACAAAAGTAAACATATGCAAATGACCGGAAATGCCAGACTCATTTTCCCCATTGACTCAGTGTTAGACTAAAGCGTATGGCCATACGCTTTCGTAAATATGAGTATTCAGTCACAGATATCTTAATAATAGCATTATATATTTGAAAACCTTTCTATGCCTGGCTATTTATTTATCCTTCTGAACATCATTATACAAGACAGATATCAAAATTCAACAATTTGTTAAATCAAGCTTCCGCAAAGTTACTGAATGCCTTTAAGTATACAAACGCCATAACTTTAGAATCGCTATAGGGTCTTTAACGCACGTGTCCCTACTTGTCTACTAGGGTTTACAATCATGTTGAATAAAGATGTGTTTTATATGTGTTTATGTCCATGTGATAGCACTACTCACTTAGGTTGACGTGCTTGTTCTTAGGTGTCAATGTTATACCACTCATTTCGTTGTAAATTTGGAATGGGGAGCATCATAATTTATAGATCCTCAACAGCAGAAATTGGGACAATCAAGAAATTTGCAATTTTGACTGAAAGAGGGCAGCAGAGGGATAAATACCCCGGGGACTTATTTAAGAAAGGCGTCAAGACTGCGGCCGTTCTAGTTTATAGTATGTATCCGACAAATTGTCTTTCAACAGAAAAAAAAACACAGTCAGTGGCGATGGTAAATCTGATCTATAAGTATCCAACTATATTTTTGACTTCGTATGACCCACATTAATGGAGATGACTGTATTAGCCCATAAATCCATAAGACACCCTTGTGCAGAGCTCTCTCCCTACTGAAATCCGTAATCTATAGTCAACATACTGTCATTAAGAAAGCCGTTAAAAAAGTATGTTGTTGTGTAAGTGTTGAATAAATGATGGCTTGTGTTTCAATCCTTTCAATCTTTTCATCATTTATGTTCATTCAACCATCATCGTCCATGACCTGGTATCCTTAACATTTTTTAACCTGCGTCTTATTTGGACAACAAGTGTGATTATCATTGCAGCTCGAAACCTGCACTATTTCCACCTTTTCCCTTAGATTTCTCTACAATTCAAGCACCAGCTTCCCTTTTTCGTAGTTGTACTGAGAGCTGCAAGCACATCAAGCTTCGTGCTTACGCTGCAGCCCTACTGTATCTCATTTTAATCATGTATTCAGTTTGTAACTTAATCTTACATTTCGATGTGTATATTATGGTATTGAAAAAAAAACATGTATAAATGTCACATTCATGAGCATGAAATGTATGTTTATTGAGATGATGATATAGAAACCAATAAATCAAATCGAAACAAATCAAATCAAATTTTTCTTGCTTGCTTAGGTCAAGCGTAAGTGTCTTCGTGTATTGAAATAAGAATTACACTGCCCCGAACACACGACACCATTCTCACATAAAACATACCAGAAACCTTTGTTAATCGTCTAAAAATCTCTTTGTTCCAAATAATTTTTTTACAAAAGGATGTGGTCACAGAGCTTTACAGCATGCAGAGCTGGAACTCTGGAATAAACTCCGAAGTTATAAAGAAAACCACCCACATTAGGACAATTCAATTTATCGTAAACCATCTTTCCTTTGCCATTTTCTAGTTACTGCAGCAAAAAGCATCTTCTATTTTTCTTTGAAGCGCATAGAGACATGACAGTTTTCATTATACGTTATATCTGCATTATATTTTATCATCATCATAGTTTTAAGTCACAAGGTATATTTATTTATTTATACAGAAGGAGACTCCGAAGGAAAATGAAACAATACTATTTTTTTTCCCTCTGATACTATGGAAAGAAAAAAGTCATAGATTGTCGCTTGTTTGTTTATCATTTATGTTTTTATTCTGGGATGAAAATGAAAGAACGTCCACAATGTGCATCATAATGCCATTTAATTCATGTTTAGTTTGGATTTATTGTCATTTGTTTGTTACTGATCGTTTTGTGGAGTGGAAATTGAGAAACATGCAAATAAAAGTTTTATCTTTAAGTCATGGTTTGAGATCTATTTTTTTGTGTTCGTGTGTTCAGTGTAATGAGTAGACGGTTCGGAATGAGTGTTTCATGTACAATGACTTCCTTCATTGGAATTAGTATAGATGCTTCACCTTCACCCTTCACCCATGTTTCTTGTAAAGCGACCAATCCCTTTCTTCCCTGCTCCAATCCTAAAGATATATTTCTCCTTATGGCATATGGCCTTTTTTGAAAGGATTTACGTAAAGCAAAAGAGAGAAAGAGAAAGGGGGAAAAGGAGAAAGCTGTCCTTATAAGGATTATGCGCCCCAGCCAGTATTTATAACTGCATTAGAAATAAAGAATTTCTAGGTTTATAATACGATTATTTTTCTCCAAATCTCGGTGGCTTTGCTCTCTAGCATGTTGATTCAGGATTTTTAAGTTTCGCTCCCAAAATAGGATGTATAAATAATATACATAGCGCTTTACAGTTATTTCAAAAATGAAGAACAAATGTATTTATATTTGATTTGTTCCTGTTATATGAGTTTCATAAACCTCTTTTAAAATTTTGCGCCCCAAGCAAGTGTATAATATACTTTTTCAAGGGTTCAATATTTGAAAGCAATTTTAATTTTAAAAGTCGACCATATTATCTTCTGGATTTTAGTTAATTTTGAGCTTCATTGATGTAGAAGTGAATACAAAACCGTTTAATAATGTTCAAAACTATACCGCTCGATGCAGTGCCCCCTTGCCGATTTTCCGGTATAGGTATAAGAAAGACAAAGAAATTGCGTTTTTAAGGCTTAAAAAATATATCATTGTCCAACTATTTCATGAAAAATATAGTTTATTCATTCTTATAAGCATAATAAAGGCACATTTATATACATGTCATGAATATCAGAAATTACTCTAGTTTCTTGAGTTTACTAGCGAAATACAAAAATGACATGTTTATTAAAAAATATCGGGTGGAAAATAGATGGAAGTATATTATATTACTTTTTCAAGAACTACTAAAGGTGATAAAGTCGAAAGGCGGTAGAGGCTCAGAGGCCACGTCGCCGTACACCGGGGGTGGTTCCAGTGGCGCCGTCAGAGTAGCTTGCAGGATATCCGATGGCGTCGAATTCCTCCTAGAAGTAACAGTTTCGACTAGGGAGTCCGATTTAGTGGTTCTTGAGTTTCAGGATCGTTGGATGATGTACGTCCCCTTCTTACCTGCCTACTTTAGTGTAGGCCTAAACGACTTAGACAAGAGTAAAAGTATGACTGGGGCGAACGTCCTAAAAAAGACAACATGTCGGATAAGCAACTGCACATGCGTCTCATGCCATGGTATATACAACGACACATGTGTGTCAGGCCTCCGATTATTGAACTGTCAATGCGTTCTCCCATTTTACCCAGTACTGGACCTAAGGAAGCCATGATATAGATATGACACCCATCACTATGATGATAAGTATGACCGTGCGCGCAGGTGAACTCTGGGATTCCCCTTCTTCGTCACCAGTTGCCATAGTTGTAGACCGACCGTCCTCAGACGAGCAGCTTCCACCAGTACCATCTGAAATGTTTTCAAAAATGAATAATGATATACAGATTGCGTCGGCCTTATGCCAAAAGGGCCTTATCACTGTATAAAGTCTATGGCCTTAAGGCCCTTTTGGCATAAGGCTGACGATTTACAAGTACTAAGATTGATTTGATGATATGAATAATCCAAATTTAAAAAAACAACCCCCCCCAAAAAAAAATAATTAAATAAATAAATAAATAAAAAAAATTTTAAAAAATGCAGATATAGCGTCTGGTAGACACATAATAACGACAGAACTAACTAAGACGGTTACCAAAGTATAGATGAAAAGACAAATTAATTAATTAAAACATAAGCAACACAAACCTTTAGTCTTCTTGCAAAAAGAGCTTAGTTTAGAATTTCGGCAGTTTGAAACATTTCAACTTCCGTTTCCCTTCAGATCAATCATAGAACATCGGAGTGAGCTTAAAGTTTCATATCTAAAGCTTCACAAATGAATGATAAAGGAATTGTACCTCGTCATTCATTCAAAATAGCATATGGCCATGGAAACTCTGAAACATCAAAGTCTCTTGTTTGAAATTAGCTTGGAAAAGAAATACTGACGATCCCATCTATTTAAATTATTCATATATACAAATAGGATAAGAAATGCGTTCTACATAAAAAGATATAATACCGTACAGTGTTTAATGGAATTTGTGAAAGCAAACGCAGTCCGGTTTTAAGCAATGACAGAACTTTCTAGATTCCTGTAAAATGATTTTTTTTTTCGTCAATGTAGTTCTGACTTGTAAGGCTGGGAATCTCTTACCTTGAGAATCACATTAAATAAAATAATCTTGACAAAACCGTCCCTTCTTAGAGACAGATCTTTGTTTTATCGATGATGAAAATAACTTTTATATGTGTGTGTATATATCCATATAACGGATACAGTTATACCATCAGAATGTAGGTGTATTTGCTGTCTCTAAATAATTGTAAACCAAACATGTCGATTTTGTTCCTCTCTGTGATGGTTTGAGATAAGTAAATTATGTATTTGAATGCAGAACTTTATACAGTCGATAGAGAGTATGAAAATACATAGAATCATTTTGCCTATTACCATATCTGCACTGAACATTCAGTCTCAAGCGCCATTTATTTACCTAGTACCTGACAGGACATCTCTATAAACAGACCGTATACTGTCCGTCATGTTTTCAGCAACCTTTCAGCAACAACAAGCCCACACTCTCGAGAGGCAAAACCACGAAGGCACAACAGCTGGGTCTTTTTCCAGTTTCCAACAGTTGTGAATCTTATTTTGATTAAGGTCTAAAGTTCATATGAAAATCGTTCCTAGTACGACAGTGATTAGTTACTTAACTCGTTTGATTTAAAACGAAGTGATGAAAGTGCGTTCGTGCATTCACACCGTAGGAAGCATCAGTAGTCAAAGCAATATCAAACATGGATGTCTGGTTGTCATGGGACCAACATTTGATACTAAAATCCAGGCATGTCTATATAAAATAGAATGATGCACGACTCTTCTAACATCTAGCGTATATAGCCCATTGGTTTGTGTATAATGGTCGCTTTACAGCATGTTTGCCGACCTGGTATTTACACACGGTATACAAGTTCTGAACTCTCCATTTGAGTGGGAGTTGGGTCATAATCATAAACCATGGAATTAAAGAAACTCCTTACATGCATATTTGCCCTGTATCAATATTTGCTTATCCCTATTTTGGAAAACACGTAATATATTTCTGCAATTTACGTTGATGGAATTATTAACTTTTCCCTTTTTTAACGTTGATACGTGATTTCTACTGTCATGTCCAGGGGTATTGCTAGACCATAATTATTGTATGATGTCAGACCAACTTCGTTTGCCAATTCGTCTAAAACTTTCCATTAAACAAAGGAAAAATACCCCAAAGTGTTATCATTTGCAGACGTAGGTTGAACATTTATTTCGCATGTTTCTCGTCTGATTTATTGTTCGTCCACACCAAGCTTCTTATGATAATAATAATAATAATAATAATAATAATATGTCCATTTATATAGCGCAGCTACTATACAAATATACTCTACTGCGCTTAATACAAAGTATCACATTATTACCCTGGCTTTAGCCCAGCCGCCATGATAAGCGCTAAGGCATTCAAGGAATTTCTTCCTACCGGGTACCCATTTACTTCACCTGGGTGGAGAGTGGAAAATGTACATGAATGTCTGGCCAAAGGACATTAGCGCCGAGGCGGGGTTCGAACCGCGAACCATGTGATCCACAGTCCGGTGACGTATCCACTAGACACGACACCTCTTACACTCACTCCCCTCCTTCTCTTAACCCGCCTTTCTCGTTGTTTTTCTTACCTTTCCCCTTTCTTTTCTATGTATCGTTCTCGCCTTAATGACATATATCTTTATGCTTTCTTTTGTTCTTCTTTTTCTTCGGATGAAAAATGAGACATCTGCAGGAGAAACATACCACCACCTGTATTTATTATAGAATCAGGGGCGGATTCAGGATTTTGTAAGGAGTGGAGGGGAGACACAATAATTAATGTCCGAAAATCGTTTGACACTGAGCAAAAAAAATACAACTTTAAGAAGGTTATCAGAGGTTAGGGCCCACTTCTCCAGGGGGGGGGGGGGGGCACGGGTCAGAATTGCCCCCACCCTATACATCCGCCACTGTATAGAATCACCTTTACCTGTTTATGCATGCCAAATTGCTTATCAATTCTATCACCTTATATTATGTTGTTACACTATTGTTACGTGTTTTTGTATGCATTTTGTTTTTGTATGTAAAAAAATGTACACAATTCAGCTTAATAGCTGCAAGCCAGATTTTCAAAAGATGTAGCATTATACAATTTACTGACAAACAAATCCTGATTTTACCGACTGAAAATTTGAATAGGGAGTTGGAGGTACTAACCTCTTTATTGTCAGTCTTGTAAGTTTTTATTTAAACTAGTATTGTATTATACATCAAATAGTATATGCTACAGCTATTGTAAAAAGTACAAAATAGTTTCTCTTCATATAAGTTTTAACAATATATAATACTTCGACTTAAGAATAATTATGACTAAGATTGAAGACATTCCAGAACTTTAACTCATGAATTGAGATTTAAATGTATGCATAATAATGACTATAAATAGAGTCATTCTACAACAGCTTTTACTCATGAATAAAGATTAAAAAGTCTTTATACTGTTAATAAGAAGGTACTGATAACTATCCTGAATAATACAGCTCTAAACTGAAATGAAAAAAGTCATTACAAAAGCGAGTACCAGCTTCGCCCATAAGAGTTTGCAGATGATTTCTCCAAAACTATACCTATACATCTAATGTAAGATAGTTGCACCAATAGCAAAAAGCAAAATATCATACAACCAGTTGGTATAACATTCTACTTACAATGATTTATGACATCTCTAGAAATAAAGATTGCCAGACCTTGCAGGTATTTTTTTTGGTAACGAACGTAAATTTGCCGATCTCTTTTTAAGATTTTACTATTTCTAACTCAATTCTAAAGGAATTTCGTCACAAGTTGGTTTTAGGTTCAACGATCTATTGGTGGCACCATAGCTTCGAATTATCATCGATTTTTTTTTTTTTTTTTTTTTTTTTTTTTTGGGGGGGGGGGGTGTTTTTTTTTTAATATATAGAAATGACCGTTTGCGGAGTTCGGTCATGCCCGAAATAAGGTTAAACCATCACACACCAAACAAGTCACATCTCTCATCATTATGTACGATATATGGTAAGGTTTCCTCAGTCCGCATCATTATTTTGTAGCTATTGAACGCGATATACGCCAACCACAAACTCTAACCACCAAATGAAACGCACACAGAATTTAATTAAATTAAATTCAATTATAGCTTATTGAAAGAATCAAGAGTTGCCTCAATGATGCCTTATTTTAAACGATTTAAATATAAAAACTGAATAAAAAATCATTAAAATATCATTAAAAAATCAAAGTTTGAATAATTAGAAACAATCTTTAAATTAACCCAATGTCAACATTGATAAAATGTTACTAAATTCTTTTTAGAGTGCAGCAGTCAGTGAAAAAAAGAGTACAGTTTGGCAGAAATAATAACCCAATATTACACAGGTTATAGAGAAAAAAGGGTTATTTCCTCAGTAAAATACAGATAGCTAATGGTAAAACCAACCAAGATTCAGCCTAAAGTAAAGATGGGTCCTATGTAACTAAAATAATGTTATTGAGGGATGTCACAACTGTATAGTTGGCGTCGCAAGCTCAAGTGAGAACTGATCAACGATCACAGTGGTTTCCAAGGCGAAGAAGTGATCCACATAACGGTTTTGTAATCGGAAAGATCAAAGGGATATAGGTCAATGGTGATTTGGAGTAAGCTCCGATATGAATAATTATTTTGTCAAGTGTGCGATTCCCACGGCGGGAGGGACCTGCAACTACCTGACAGAAACGACGGTCACTATAAACGAAAGGTCCAGGTTGATTGGATTCAAGTCCCCCAGATTAATTTCGATTCATTAAATTCTTAAATTAAGTCTTAAGCTTCGCCGGCCCAACCTGTATACGCATTTGTCGCTCAAGGATTGGCATCAGTGTTTAGCCATTAGTTCAGAGGACGCAAAGGGTACTAGCACTAACCCTCGGAGCAAGAAAGTCAAGAAACTTGGCGTCAACAGCTACCAACTAGAAAATATTTATCTATGATCTAACTACAGAATCGTAAGACGGGGCAGCTACTGTTTTATCAATATTTGCAGGTGGAATATCAAATGTTGCGTCCAACGCTTCACCGTAGGAAGGGGGCGCTAGCAAATCGTCACACGCTGGCGGAGACGGCGGTGGCGCCGTTGGCGAGGATCGCGGATGATTGTCCCTGTCCGATGATACGGGATTCAAAGAAATCATATCTGGACGCCTGTGAGTTCTATCGGGCGCTTCTAAGTTTGAAAGAGTCTCAGATGTCACGTCGTCATACGCCGGGAGCGGCCCAGGTGGCGCCATTGGAGTAGCTCGGGGATGATTTGATGGGGTCGAACTCGTTCCAGAAGTTGCAGTTTCGGCTAATGGAGTCCGATTTAGTGGTTCTTGAGCTGCAGGATCATTAGATGATGTGCTTCCCCTTCTTTCCTGCCTGCCTTTGCATAGGCTTACTCGCCTTAGACACCCATAAAAGCATAATTGGAGCGAGAGTCCTATAATAGACAACCACTCATATATGCAACTGCGCATTCTCGGTATGCATTTGCACATGCATTCGCACATGTAGCACACGGGAGTCATGCAATTAGTTATTCACCTAACAGAGAAATCCCTCAGCTTTGCGCTGTATAAGAAGGACAAGAAAAATGCTATGAGAGCAAACACTATAATGAGGGGTACAGGATTAAAATCTCCCGATCCTCCATAATATCCGTCATAGTCCCAATTTAAAAACCGATCATCCTCAGGGGAGTCCGTTCCAGCAGGGCCATCTGCAAAGTTAACAATAAATAAATATTCATTAATTTATGTTAACAACGATATATATTGTCGACCCATGTCATGCATGTTACATATGAGATTTGACCCCTTAAAGTTACTTAGACCATCCATATCATTCACAAAAAGCTTGTCCGCTCGAACGAAGCCGCCCGGTTTTGACCCCAGAGCCCTCTAAATGGGCTAAGTCGGGTCGATTTCAACCCATCTAACATATGGGCCAAACTTTGTCAGAAGGAAGGTGTGTGGCTATACATTACAATAACACCAAAACTGACAAAAATTTCCGTTGTCAGACCGCCCCTAAAAACTGGGGGAAAATTTCCCCCTTAAGGCCCGTGGACCAAATTTTGTCAGAAGGAATGGGAATTGAATGTGCATTACAAAAATATAAAAACTGACAAAAATTTCCATCAGGAAGGGGGTGTAACACGCCCCTTAAAAACACCAAAGTGCCCCTAATCCAAGCTTTGCTGCCCAAAATGCTGCTCCAATGTGTGTAATTCAATTCAGATTAAATTTACATAATACAATCTTTGAGTATTGTAATTCTCTAGGGGTGCAATTTGGTGTCAAATGATCATGTCAATAATAAGTTATTAAATCGTGAAAATTGTATTGCTTTCTCAAAAGTAGTCAAATGGTATTGTCAGGATTATATAAACACACCCATTGTCCATCTGCGCCTGACAGTTTGACGAGGCATAATAGAGAGCTTGCAAGGAATTTGTGTAATTAGCATATGAATGTTAAATTTCAGCATAGCAGCCACATAGGCCAGATTCTTAACAAAAAGGATTGTGGCGATCCAAAAATATTGATGTGTTCATTAAATGAAAATATTGGTTTTCTGCATGATTAAATGAATGATTATTGTATATTAGTCAATAAATTTTTAATATTCATCGGTACAAACATGTGTCAGATTTTGTAGAATGCCGAAAAGGCAAAAATGATTGCACAACTGACTAAACCAATCATGCCAATGATCTCATATTTTCCACTAGAAATTATATTTTTTGGGGGGGTAGGTTGCCTTTCAACGCATGACTGCATGGCCATGCTAGAACGCTTTCCATATGTTACATTGCTATCAACTTGAAGGCTGATGTCTTTTGATCCAAATTGCTACAGTGCCAATAATCTGATGATAAATGATATGTGGGTGATTATGAAAAATCTGTTCTGCATACAGGTGGACCCAAACTTTTATCTACGTCACTGTACAAGCGAGGAAGCACAACAATGGTTTTATCGATTTATGTATTTATTCATTTATTTTTGGGTTGCATTTTTAACCCTCAAAACGCCATTTCTAATACATTTTATCCTGGCCAGGAAAATTCGCAGTTGAGCACTGTAATGGAAGTTAGAGTGTCGATCTTCGAGCACTGATGAACGGTTTTCTATTCATTTCCATGGGTTGCGAAACAAATCTTTAGTCTTCTTGCAAATAAAGTTCGGATGCGCCCCCTCCCGAAATGGGCCTATAATACATTTCTCATGGTAAACAGAACACACACCTCCAGTCTTGCAAATAGAGTTGAATTTCGAATTTCGGCAGTCTGAAACATTCCAGCTTCCACTTCCCTCCAGATCAATCACAGAACAATGGCTTGTGCTTAAGGTTTCATATCTAAAGCTTCACAAATAGATGATAAAGAAAATATACTTCGTCATTCATTCACAATATATTTGTCCATGAAAGCTTTGATAGAGTGGAGAACATTTAGATCAAGGCTATCCCATCTTCTTTTGAATTGGAAATAATAGATATAAAATAAAGATAAGGAAGTGCGTATTCAATAAACAGATAATGATAACTTAAAATGTGACCAGGCACCACAAAACCACCAAAAAGTGGTCATTGTATGATTTTCAGTTAGAGCTCAATGACGGTGTTTTGGTCAGCCTGGTCAAATATCAGTTTTTTTTGTATTTCCTGAAAGAGTATACCTTTTTCTTTGTAATATTAAAAATTGGAGGCACCAAATATCAAGAAGTGGTATTTTGGACAATTTTTTTAGCAATCTTATGTTTATCTTCTATGTTTGGTTTTTTTAATTACACTAAAGGAAAAAAGAAACTTATAAAACTTCAAGAGATCACCAAATTAAATTCTCTGCATGGAAATGTACCAAATTTGGATATAATGTTGATTCAATGCATGGCTTTAAATGACAGTCAATAACAAAAAGTTTTCTTCAATGCCACAAAAGAAATGTGCACTGAAACAAAGGACTCTCTAATCCCAAAGTCACAAAGATAAACTGCAGTCTTGTACACCATATGCATGTCAATGAATGAAACAAAAGAATTTCAAAAGGGATTTGCACCCCTCGAGCAAGAGGATATTGATGTTCTGCCATGGTTCGCCCGTTCACCAGACCTTTCCCCAATTGAACATCTCTGGGAAGAGCTTGGTCGACGTGTGTCAAGGCGTGACAATCAACCCATCAATAGGGCGACGCTCATTGCAGCACTGCAAGAGGAATGGAACAATGTTCCCCAGGCTACCATCGCGAATCTGATCGGAAGCATGCGAAGACGGTGTACAGCTTGCCAGCAAGCTAGAGGTGGACATACTGGCTATTAATCTGTTTGGATATGAACTTGCAAATCCCTTTTGAAATTCTTTTGTTTCATTCATTGACATGCATATGGTGTACAAGGCTGCAGTTTGTCTTTGTGACTTGGGGATTAGAGAGTCCTTTGCTTCAGTGCACATTTCTTTTGTGGCATTGAAGAAAACTTTTTGTTATTGACTGTCATTTAAAGCCATGCATTGAATCAACATTATATCCAAATTTGGTACATTTCCATGCAGAGAATTTAATTTGGTGATCTCTTGAACTTTTATAAGTTTCTTTTTTCCATTAGTGTAGTTTTCTTTGATGATGACCCTTGCCTCAATTTGATTGTCCATAACTTTACAACAGAGTAACATCTTGTACTGATACATGTGCCTAATTAGCATGTCAGGTTTTAGGACAATGTAATAATCCCGTCATAGGAATTTTTATTGAGTTCTAATTATCCTGGCAAGTCAGAGCCTTCCAATAGACTGCAAACTTTAAACCCTTATTTCTCATTAGTCACACTCTGTGGGACTGGACATTCTACTCTATCTTCAGTGGTAATGAGTTATATATCAATTTAAAGCTGAGAATCTCCTCTTTCAGAATCATACCTTAACTAAAAATATCATATCTGGCAACTTGTTGGTGGTTTTGTGGTGCCTGGTTACAAATTATAAGTGTAGTCGTAATCCGTATTTATGACGATGGCAGACATTTTAAGATTTCTGTAAAACCAGCAACTGTCGTGCGCCATCAGTGTTCACGAATTTCGCGAAAAGTTCATGCCCTGGTCATGAACTATATCAGAAAATATATATATCAGAAAATATTAAATTACAACTGACACAACAGTGAATTGTTTGCATTAACGAAAGTTTACTGCTGTGAAAATGGTTGTCGTTTACAATTCGCTATTAAAGTCGCGGACTTGTCCAGTTTTACCACTTACTAGACAGAAAAAACAAAACCCTAAAACAAAGGCTTATTGTGACCTCACTACATGTATGTGCTCCATGACAATAATTATCTACTTCCACAAACTAGAAGTATTATGATTTTGAATGTTACAATGATAATAATAATAATAATAAAGTAATTTCTTATATAGCGCTATATCTAGTTAAAAACTACTCATAGCGCTTGACAATACTATTATTAACCTGGCTTTGGCCCAGCTGCCCTATTATATAGGCGCTGAAAGCATTCAAGGAAGAGGTTCCTACCAGGTACCCATTTACTACACCTGGGTGGAGAGTGGCAAATGTAGATTAATGTCTTGCCAAAGGACGTTAAAAAATCAATTAGAGCCACGGGCGGGATTGGAACTACTGGTCTTTGGGTCACGAAGCCATTACTTTACCATTGAGCCACTGAGACCACTTGATGGCATCCTTCAGTAGATGCTTTACCGAGCAGCAGCATATTTGAAAGTGACATGTAAAAACTCAGTTCTGCCGGATTTGGGTAAAACCGTGAAAGCGTTAGGATCACATGCGAAAATGACCAACATGACTTTTAAAACCCTATGAGGAGACTGTTTTCATACGGTTTTTTTTTAATGAGGGCAAGGATAATGCCCTGATCATAAAACTATGGATGGTCAATGTATTGTAGATGTTGGCGGTAAAGAAAAGGCACGTTTTGTATCCATCACACGAAGGGCACTTAATGATTTGGGAAATTTTGGGGGCGTATGCCCCTGCCACAACTGGAAATTGGTATCACACAAGGGAATTCTACGCACCATATAGTATTTGCCTTTAGACAATAAGGAGTTTTCGGATGTGTCGACGATAACGCCTACAATAGATAATCTATTGATGACCTACCCAGATGCTGGAATCTCGTTAGTTGGTGACTTCAACGACCTTGATATTCGACCGCTTCTGTATAATACACGCTTCAAACAAGTTGTTACCCGGCCTACTAGAAGAGGTAATATATTGGACAAGACCGTCACCAACTGTTATCAGTTTTACTCACCAGTATCTTTGGCCTCTCCCATCGGCATGAGCGACACACAATTGTGTTCTGTGGTCTCCCACTCATTCATGCTGTCGACCCCAAAACACAGTTCGACGAAAACTAGTCAGACCGCTGAAAGACAGTGGGATACGATCCTTTGGCCAATGGATCACAACGCAGTCTTGGGATGAACTCTTACAAATGGAAAATCCATCTGAAAAGTGCAATATATTGCATTCTACGATCATGTAAAAACTAGACCAATACCTACCTGTGAAAGAAGTTCGGCTCCACAGCACAGACAAGCCCTGGATGACCCCAGCTATAAAATCGGCAATTATCAGAAGGCAGGAATCTTTCGCTAGAAATTATAAAATCACATGGCGTCACCTTAGAAATGAGGTCACTCGATCCATTCGCAATGCTAAGCAACAATACTACAATACGCGCGTTCGTAACCTGAAAAAAAAAATCCAGCGGGGTGGTATCGCCAAATTCTTACCCATCGAGATGATACACCTACATCAATTGCCATCCCTGGTATTGATGACAATGGCCCTTCACTCTATCAAGTAGCGGCTGCTGCTACTAACGAGCATCTCATCTCCATAGCAGCTAATCTTCCTCCCTTGGACAGAGGTTCCCTTCCTGCATACTTACCATCTCCAAGTCAGTGCCCTCTGGTCATGGGAAGTACTTTCTAAGCTTAAACAGTTAAAGGCGTCTAAAGCAGGAATTAAAGATGATATACCTGTTCGAGTGGTAAAGGAATTTGCTCTCGAATTGTCTGTGCCGATGAATGATATTCTTAACACATCTTTCCAGCTTGGGGTTGTGCAAGATCAATGGAAACTATCTCAGATTACCCCAATACCCAAAGCACTGCCTGCGTCTATAGACAACATTCGCCCTATCGCTCTCACAAGTAACTTTGCTAAAATTGCTGAATACTTTGTGGCAAAATGGCTTTTGGAAGATATCGAAAAAAATATTGACTCACGTCAGTTTGGCAATAGGTCTGGACTCTCCACAACCCATTATTTGGTACAGTTACTGCATTGTCTTTTTGAAAACGCAGAAAAGAATAAATCGATATCCACCATTGTGTGTACAGATTTCAGTAAAGCCTTTGACAGGCTTGATCATAATATCCTTATCCGCAAAATGATCGATCTTGATGTACGACCTTGTCTAATTCAGTGGATTGTTAGTTTCCTAGAAGGCCGTCGACAGTGTGTTAGGTATCAGGGTAAAATATCCGAAGCTATGAATAACAATGCTGGATTACCACAGGGTACAAAACTAGGTCCCTTGCTATTTTTGATTATGATCAACGATGCATGTAATCCTTCCACTATCCCATATTTCAAATACGTTGATGACCTAACTCTAGCTGAGTGTAGTATAAATTCTAATAATAATCACCTCCCAAAATGCAAGAATGTCTTGATGAACTACAAAATTGGTCAGTCAATAATCATATGAAGCTGAATCCCTCCAAATGCTTTGGTATGTATGTAACCTTCATGAAAACACCACCTATTGGTAATGACCTATATATTGGTGAATCTGTTCTGGCTTTCGTCTCTTCGGCTAAGATACTGGGAGTAATAATACAGTCAAACCTGAAAAGGGATAACCATGTAGGTGAAATTCTCAAGAAGTGTAACAGAAAATTATATATGTTCAGACTGCTCAAACAGTTTGGTATGCCTGTTGAAGACCTGAAAACTGTCTTTGTTGGGCACATCCATCCCTTACTAGAATATTGCACACCAGTCTTTAACGGAGCCCTGACCAAACAACAAATCACAGACCTTGAAAGAGTACAAAAAAGTAATACTTAGGACGTAAATACTCATCATATCAAGAAGCTTGCCAAACTATCAATCTGGAAACTTTGGAATCTAGAAGGAAAAGTCTTGCCCTAAACTTTGCAAAATCTCTGACAACCGACCCAAAGTGCAAAAACTGGCTCCCTCCTCCCAAACGGCTAGATATTTTCTCTAAGGAAAATACTGAGGTTTGACCAATTCAAATGTAAGACCAGCCGATTCCGAAATAGCCCCCTACCTTACCTCATAGACTTACTTAATGAGAATTAGGTGAACTTCATTTATCAAGTGGTTATTATTAGTTAGTTAGTTAGAACTGACCTCCTTGAAGTTTTATTAGTTTTATTGGTCAATTTATTTAATCTTTAGGACATACCTGCTCATTGCTTCATATTGCCTTGTTCCCACTTGGTGTATTAGCTGTTCTATATCTATTATGTAATTTCATTGATTATATGCAATTATTAATTTCTGAATGATTACTATTTATGACCTATTTATGTATTGTGCAATAATATCCTGTACTCCTTTCTTCCTCCACCCCTCTCTGTCTCTCTCTCTTCTACAGTTCTTGAATTTAGATCTTCTTTGATTATATCTTCTTTGATCTCCTCTCTTGCTTCTCTTGCTCTACTCATTCTTTCCTTATGTTAATCTCACGTATTGTTTACACAAACTAGTTGGTATCTTGAGCTACTCATTAATTTGCTATATTCAAACTCAAATTTCTTGCAAATTACCCATGAAATATCTAAGTATAGATTACTATGTATATATAATATAATTTTGAAATATTATTTGTCAATGTATTTTTATCTTCCACTTACACCTTCCCCCTCTCTCTCTCTCTCTCTCTACCATTACTTTGTTTGTCACCATGCCTCACCCTTCTTCCTTTGTATCCCTCCTTTCACCCCCTTCTCTTTCTCTCTCTCTCTCTCTCTCTTTCTCTGTTAGTCTTCCAATGCCAGTGCTCACTCTCTTTCCTATCTTATCTATTTCCACTCTATCCTTTCCTCTCACCATCTCATTACGACATTGTCTCATTGTCATTACCTGGCTCTATACCTCTTTTCATGAAGACATTGTTAATCTCTTATTAGATGCATGTAAGTACATGTAAAATATGTGTGACGAATATAATTTGTGTACTTTTCGATTTTCTTTAATGTTTAACGTATTTTAATGATGTATCTTATAATTTGCTTAGTTCTTTGATTGACTTTCATTTACTGTATTTATACCTTGTATTACCGGTAGTATTTTTTTTTTGCTCTTGTTAATTTTTGTAATTGATAGTTTATATTGTACACATGTTTTATTCAGCTCTGGGCTGCGACACATGTTTCTTTCAATAAACCATTTTCTAATTGACAATGGACTACTGTATGTTGACTGCGTACAAAGTAGGTGAAGCATGAAGCTAACAATGGGCAAAGCGAGGTTCACGTTTTAGAGAAAACGGCAAAAAAAACCCACCATGTTTGAAGCGTTCTCGATCTGACTAGGAGAAGCCAGTGGACGGGAGAGTCGTTCTTGCAAAAGAGCGGTATGCAGCTAACGCAAAGCAGTCCATTGTAGCTGGAAGGATGTAGCACATTCGAAAGCTCACTATTTTCGCATGTGATGCGAACGTCTCCACGGTTTTACACAAATTCGTCACAACTGCGTTTTTACATGTCATTTTCAAAATGCTGCTAAAGCATGTACGGATAGATGCAACCAAGGTATTATTTAAATTTCTTAATGGATTGTAACACGTTGTATTCAGTAACAGTAATATAAAAATGTTATCATTACATGACTTGTACTATTAAGTCGAAAATAAATATATAAAATAAGTATATGTACCCTACCATGTACAACAGATTGCATTTGTTTGTAGTTCTCCAATTAAAGATTACTCAATCATAATAGTGGAATGTTGAAAGAAGCGAGTGAGAGAGAGAGTGAGAGTGATACAGTGGGAAACAATGGTGGGGGAAATGAGTGAGAGAGAGAGGGAGAGAGAAACAGTGGAATATGAGAGAGTGAGAAACAGCCAGTGGGAAAAATGAGAGAGAGAAAAAAAAGACATGCAGGGGAATAGATAGAAATTATAAAGAATACAGGAGAGATAGAGAGAGGGTTTAGCTGCTGTGATGAAAAGTGATAAGATCTGTAGGGCTTCCACTGGCATGTTTTGGTTTCTACTTATAAGAATACATTATTCAGTTTCCATTTATATGAATAACAATATTGACAGGTGTATGTTAGATCAGTGGCGGATTTAGGGGGGCACATCCAGCCCGTGCAACCCCCCCCCCTTGGAAGAAAAGTATGCATTGTGCCCTCCCCCCTTTAGAACGAAAACCTATTTTTTCCCCCTTTCTTTTTCTTTTTCTTTGCTTGTCAGAGAATTATGGAGGGAAACTGAACCCCCATACCCCCAACCCACTCGATATCGAAGCCGAAATAGAGCCGTTTCCCGATGTCCGATGTGACTGAAATTCAGGTGCTAGCCTATACTTGTAGTTCTAGATTCAGGCTGAATGTGCATTAGCAATTCTAGCAATTTTTGAATGTTTAAAGATCACATTACAAGAGAATCACAAATATGGCAATTAATGTATCACTAGAAACTGGGAAGCTTACAGATGGCAATCGTATAAGTTTTATGTCAACTGCGTATCTGATGATTATAAAAAAAACATAAATAAAAGCTCTTCTAAGCATCTGGAATATCCGAGGATTCGCCAGAAATATAGCGATGTTTTGATGTCGTCACACTAGGGATCGATCCTGCTTAAGCAGACGACGTCCTATAATGAATGAACGTAATTGCAATGCAATTATTTATCAAATTATAAAGAGTTTGGTATATTTAACATGACCTTATTTCACACCATTCTAAAAGGGAAAGTGAAACTGATTCTGATAACTAAAACCGTTTGATTGTAAATACACAGGAGAAGGGTCAATGATCAATGAAATAAACCCCATTTTCAAATTGAAAAGCCCTCCGAATAATAGCATGGATGGTATTCGTTCCCTCTTGAAACGCCGAACATGCCCCGGTGCAAGCAGCTAAAAATACAATGGCGTCTTATTTTGTTTACAAGTGACTGATTCCTTTATTTTTTTAACGCTGCATTTTTCATCAAAATAATACCATACACGAATTTAAGAGTGAGGCAACAGACTAACATTAAGACTGACGCTAGTCAAGTAAGAGAAATAAGTGAAGAGGAGATGACAAAACAGGCACTGAAAAATGTGTAAGATGTTATGGGACATCGTCTGCTTAGACAGGACTGGCCCCTGGTGTGTCGTCACACATCTCAGCAGCGTTCGAGGAGCTCTTCAGCTGCTATATCGGGGGCTGTATTTTACCGTTTTATAATTGATAATAATCATTACTTCAAATGTTTCCAAGCGTTGAATTTGGATAACCTTGTTTAATTTATGCCATATATGCAATAAAAAGTATTAAGCCAATATTTACTTTGATGGAATTTTCTTGTAATGTGATCTTGAACAATTTTCAGATTAGATCTAACGTTACATGTACAACCATGCCATGTACATGTATTCACTGGACATGGACATGGACGCAGTGCGACGGTTCATTCCTCAGCATATATTAGGCAGCAGATAGAAGGTGCGCGGTGCAAGCGTACCGTACGTGAAACTTATGCCTATGGAGTTTCGCTGACCCGAAAAATGTCGAAAGGACTGGGAACTTCTGGGCCTGCCAAAGAAAATTAAGAATTGTAAAGAAAAAAAACCTTTAAACAATACCACAAAAATACCACAAACAATCCCCCTCATGACAATCTGGGAACAATTTAACCACGTTTAAAAAAAAACAACCCAGATCGATTGAATGGAAAATCAAGAAGAAAAGCGCTTTCAAACGAACGGACGGACAAACAGATAGACACACATTAGCCAAATTATAGTAAGGATATATAATGGAACAAAAATAAATATATGAATATCATTAATTTGACTTGACTGAAATAGACGAGAACACGAAATGGTAAATCACAACTCACTTGTTGTAAAACATCTGAGAACTTGAACCATCCAACCAGCGCCCAGTGGAATCCATTCCTATCCATGCTAACGATGTCTGATTTCTAAATGATTCTAATTAAAAAGATGATCCCAAACTCTGTTTTATTTTGTGTCTTTATTTATTCATTCAACATTTTTTTCCTGACATTTAAACACGGTCGTATTAGTCTCTAACGGGACAAGTTGACAATACATTTATGTTAATATCTATAATGATAAATTGAAAAAAATACGATAATTATGAAGAATCAAAAAGGTACACATTTTCACATGAATTAAAAAGTTCTGTAAGGGTAGTAAAGATATCAGTCCTACGTCGCTGTAATACATTATATACACAGGCCTTGTACCATTAAAAAAAAAAGACATTTACGTATTATACTACTAATAATACTACTAACACTACTAGTACTACTACTACTACCACTACCATCACTACTCTACTACTACTACTACCACTACCATCACTACTACTACTACTACCACTACTACTACTACTACTAGTCTACTACCACTACTACTACTACAACCACTATTACCACCACTACTACTACTGGTACTACTACTACTACTACTACTACTACTACTACTACTACTATTACTACTACTACTACTACTACTACTACTACTGCTGCTGCTGCTGCTGCTGCTACTGCCATATTTACAGTACTTTAGCCACAACTACTACTACTTGCACTTGTTCTTCTTCTACTACTACTACTGCAGCTTTTACTACTTCTACTTCTACTACTATTACTACTACTGCTGCTGCTGCTACTACTAATATCAATACTACTAGACTACTACTATACTACTACTACTGCTGCTCCTGATATTACTACTCGTACTAATCTACTAATACTACTTACACCTCCTATGTTGCTGCTGCTGCCATATTTACAGTACTTTAGCCACAACTACTACTACTTGCACTTGTTCTTCTTCTACTACTACTACTGCAGCTTTTACTACTTCTACTTCTACTACTATTACTACTACTATTACTACTACTACTACTACTACTACTGCTGCTGCTGCTGCTGCTACTGCCATATTTACAGTACTTTAGCCACAACTACTACTACTTGCACTTGTTCTTCGTCTACTACTACTACTGCAGCTTTTACTACTTCTACTTCTACTACTATTACTACTACTGCTGCTGCTGCTACTACTAATATCAATACTACTAGACTACTACTATACTACTACTACTGCTGCTCCTGATATTACTACTCGTACTAATCTACTAATACTACTTACACCTCCTATGTTTTTTGTTTGTTTTTTAATGAAAATTTGAACACATCTTACCCACAAGAAAGTCATTCTCTTGTCTGTTCACTATGGATGTCAAGAAGCCGCCAGCTTTTTCGCAATTTAACGCTGCCAGTTGCCATGGCAATCGCAGATAGTTGAGTTTATAGCAGTAACCATTTCGTTCGATTGAAAAAGCAGGACAGGATACTTTTAAAAGAATGAAATCAGTATAACGTTTTTTAGTAGACTCTTTTATACAGTGGCTTTGCAATAACACGCTTGTTCGAGTGCTCTACTGCCACCCCCCTCAAAGAAAATTATCGTCAATCACATAAAATAGAGGTACAGGAAACGACTAGTATGCTTCTGGGTTCAATCAAATTATTGTAGCCTGTCGAATATTCTAAAATAGTACAAAGGTGGAATATATCATTCAGAAGACAAGTTTTCAAGACTTGATAATTTTTCTACCTAAAAACTATCCAATGCCTCTCACTGTACAGTATGACTGCTTATGAAAGTAAAATATATAGTGAAACTATTTAAACCTATAACATACATGAAGTACATTTTCAAACGGCTAGTCAGATTTGACTGATAACTATAACGAGATTTTCAGTTAAAGGTACACCCTACAATCTTGGGTGTGCGTGTGAGTATGCTCGTGTATGTTATATTAGTAGGACATGTGAAAAATCTCGTTATTCGTCAAGTCTGCCCAGCAATTTAAAGGGGATCAATGGAGTATGCGTGTTCTTTACCTTCTATTTAAAGCTAATGTACAGTTTTGGTAACAAAAAGGAAATTGGAAACAACCTTAGTGCTTTGCATGGAGATAGCATGTATGTCTCTGTGTGTGTGTAGCGAATAGTACATGCTACTGTTGTATAGTTTTTTGGGGCCTCTCAATTGTTTAATATTAAGCTTCAGGTGGCGAAATCTTCAAAGAATCTTAGTATTGCTAGTATCTTGCTATTCAGCAACAAAAATCCAAGAAATTCGACGAAAAATTTGTGACGGCTTACCAAAACTGTCCATTACCTTTAAATATGCAGTTAAATTGAATTGATATATCCCTACAACGACAATAACCTTTGACATATCAAATTGTTACATACCTACACTGTGAGTGGATGGAGCGAGTGTTATCATTATGTATGTCAAAAAGAATGGTCTCCAAGAAACCTGCAAAAATAGATACAGGTAGAATGAGAGTGATACATTTAACATGACATGCATGCAAGGTAGTGACACAGGGAACTATGATATATTTTTGGTGTATGAGACTGCATTTTAGGCTACAGGTATAATAACTACATTTTATAGAGCGCACATGTTCAACTATAAGGGGTACATTTATGATTTCATCATCATATTTACTTCTTCTTATAATGAGTACCCGATGAAGGCCAAAAGGCAAATCATCATCTTCTATATTGTATAAGGTGAGGGCATTTGTTGTCTCTCATGATTGAATTCCTGGAAAGGTGAAAATAATTGGGGAGCTTTCTTAATCTTTTTGTGTCATTTTGAAAGAATATTATAAAGAAAAACTTTAGCATGAAAATGCTCTTTAAATGCCCTCATATAAAAAAAAAGCTAAAGGTAGCTAAAAGTTTGGACCAAACTTTCATGCCATTTGTTTGTGTAGTCCCGTATACCTATATCCGTGTGCAGTGCGTGTGCTTTTCAGCAAGATCGAGTCCATTTCCTTTCATTTTGATCACTCGAAGATCTCACAGTACACATAAATTCTTATGTACAATATAGTCCACCTTTCCCAACTGCTTCCAGACATTTTCTTTCACAATGTAATCACTTGACCGGAACTCAAGATGTTTTGAGGTCCCGGTAATCCCCTCCCCCCCCCCCCCCCACCCCCGCCCCGTGATAGTTAGATATATACAAAAATCATTTTATATGCACTTGTGTGCAAAAAAAATCATATCATCGATAGACAGAATAAAACTACGTACATGTAGAATCATTCTGCAAACGACCACTCAGTCTCACACGCCTTTGTTTACCCACCTGAATACAAAATTCTAAAACAGATCGTATACTCTCCATGTTTCCAGCAGCCTTCAGTAACTGAAACCAAGATTTTAACGAACTATGAAGCCACATCAGCTTGGGCTGTTTTCAGCTTTCAAAATGTATGAATCTAAATCTTGATAAAGGTCCACGGTAAGTTCCTAGGAGGACAGTATGTGGGCCTACTAGCTCGTATGGTGTCTTGTAAAAATGAACTGATGAAGGTGGTTTCGTTGCAGTCACACCGTGTAGAGACGATATAGCACGCGTACAAGGTAGAAATGGCAGTCTTAAAATAATATGGAGGCCTGGTTGTTATGGGACCAATGTGTGATATGACGGTCCAGATATTTTCAACTTATTTTAAGACAATATCGAAATAATGTCTTTTTAAAAATAAAAATGATCCACGACTCTAATAACAGCATGAATCTGCAGTCGCGTAAGCCTAATTACTATACATGTATTGTTGGTGACTGTATGATAAGATAATGGTCGCTTTACTGCGTGTTTGCCGAGTCGGTATTTACACACGGTTCTATAGATTCTGAACATAATCATCACCGATCATAAACCATGAATTGAAAAAAAAACTCCTTAGATGCATGCTTGCCCTGTATTAATATTTGCTTATCCCTATTTCGGGAAACACGTCATATACCTTCCCTTTACAAGGGCGTTGGTCCATTTTTCGGGTGGGGGGGGGGGGCAAGACAGACTAACGTTACGATGTTCATTTCGCACATGATTTTTTTTCAACGCCTTTTTAACTACCAGCTTCTCCACGGTTAAATGAAGCAGGGAAAATAATAATATTTTATTTTACACCTCCAGATTTAAAACGCTTTACCTTGATGGAATAAATACAGAACTTCTGTGAACCAAAGTGAACCAACTGGAATTTTGCACATGATTTTGAAGATAATGGTGTTCATTGATGCGTGGTCCTGGAAACCTAAGCAAGCTACCATTGGAAAGCAAGTTAATTACTCTTTAATATGATATGAAATTTTCAAAGTCGGGTTTCCTTTTTTTTTAAACGCCCAGTATATTAAGTATTACCCTTTCTCTAACTTTACGCTGAACTGAAAAATTGTCATAAAAACAGCAAACAGCAAGTTCAAACTTTGCGCACGTGCATCAAAGGTTAGATAATTGCATCAATAGCAGAGGAAAATATCGTACAATCAGTTAGTATAACATTTACTTTCAATTTTTATGACGTCTTCACCAGAAGACCCTTCTCCGTAAATTTTTATTTCGTCAATATTCTCACCATGTCTAACCTACTGCTAAAGGAAATTCGTCACAAAGTAGTATGAGATTCATCTTTCCATTTGTCGCACCGATTTTCTTTTAGACTTGACAGTGCGCGGAGTTTGGTTATGCGCGAAATAAGGTCACACCACTGTACATTAAACAAGTTACAGCCCTCATATTGTGGTGGATAAACCAGCAACCACACACTCCAAGATCACACACAGAATTGAATTGAATTAATTCATTCATGGTTTATTGGAAGAATCCAGATTTGCGGAAATGATGCAGAAATTTTACACGATTTAAAAAAAACTTGAAAGACATTTCATAAAGATATCATTTAAAAATTTGAATAATTAGACAGAAATATACATACACATCACACTACCTTGTGAGTCAAACAAAAGTATACACTTAGAAAATTGTCAGTTTGTTTAAAACTCAGTTATGAACGCAAAATTATTATACATAAAAATCATCATTTGGTACCATATTTTGTGCCATAGTTTGCGAGAGTGTACAAATCAACTTGCGCAAAGTGACGTACTCCTTATGTGATGTTTGAACATTTTTCTTTACAGATACAAATAACGGTCAAACCGTCCCAAACAAAATAATACATGGCACACATATTAAAACACACATACAATTTACACACACACACGGATCTATGTTTTCTATTGTTCGAATTTCAATCGATGACTCCACTATTGAATTGCGTCACAAAATTCATTGACGGAATAAACCTCACCAATTGTTGACAACCGATGACCTATTGAATTACTACCGGTGACCCATTGTTCTCTTTGTTCGATGTCATCGGTTTGAATGCGTGTACATGTACACACACCCATGTACATGTTTACGCATTCAAACCGATGACATCGAACAAAGAGAACAATGGGCCATCGGTAGTAATTCAATAGGTCATCGGTTGTTAATAATTGGTGAGGTTTATTCCGTCAATGAATTTTGTGACGCAATTCAATAGTGGAGTCATCGGTTGAAATTCGAACAATAGAAAACATAGATGTGTGCGTGTGTGGATGTGTGTGTGTGTGTATGTGTCTTTGCTTTGGGGATAGTCACATACAATGTACCTCGTTCGATACAATACTCAATACTTTGGCGCAAGTCGATTTTTACTCTCACGCAAACGATGCCCTCCTGTTCATCTACGCGTGAACATTATACCACTTAAAAATGGTACCAAATGACGCAAGATAAAATACTTTTTCAAATCATATATAATGATTTTTCATTCAAACCTTAGTTTTAATATGAATAGCAACAATCTAAGTGTATACCCTTTTTTTACTCACACGGTAGCACTGTGGTGCTTGGTAGTAACTCACTGAGAAAAAAAATTCTCTCGAATAATTGACGGGAAAGCAGCTACCAAACAGAAAAATAATCAATCACATTTAAAAGTACAGGTTTTTTAAAATCAGTACTAAAGATAATGACACAGTATTGACGTCAGGTCAGTACGTGCTTGGTCTGAAAAAAAAATTTAAGGAGAAATAACATTCGCTTGAAAAGCTAACGGAAAAGAACCACACTCCAAAAAGAGTTGGCTAAACTTTTACCATGTTGGCTAAGAAGTTTGTTGGGTAAAATTGACCCAATGTCGACATGGGTAAAATTGTAGCCAACTCTTTTCAGAGTGCAACAATCGGTGGAAACAGAGTACAGTTTTCATTTGGGCATAAATATTAACACTGTTACACAAACATAGGTTAGATACATTTACAAAAAAAGTTATATCCATAGTAAAATACAAATAGTAAATAGTAAAGCCACTAAAGAGTTAAGCTGAAGTAAAGATCGACTCTATGTAAGTAGACTAATGTAATTGACGGATTTCACAAATCCACCGTAGGTGGCGTCACAAGCTCAATTGAGAATGAATCCACATATCGGTGTTTGATCCGAAACACCAAAAGGGGGATTATGCTCAAAGGAGAATTAACCCCTGGTTACAAATTTACTTATATTGGAAGGTGTAATATATTCCTACTTATTGGCCTAAATCATTTTCTAATAAGACATCAGAAAAGGGTATAAATAAAGATATTCCAACACCCGGTATCGTCTCCTACTCATTTACATGGGGGCTGCCATTTTCTTGCTGATTTGGAGTTGTACATGAACCATTGAGAAATGTTCCAGTCAGGAAGATATTTTGAATCCAAATCCTAAATTGATTTTCTTCATTACCTAAAATCCCATATGTGACGGAAAATATAAAGTGGGTGTTTACATGTATTATAAAAATTAAATCTTTATAATGATACTTTTAAATTGTCTGGTTTTGCTTAACAAAAATCTATTTTCTTGGGTTTGCCAAACAGAGCAGAACATAATATATGCAGCATGCATTCTGACTTTTCAAGTCCAATATCCGAAAGCAGGTGAATGCATAGTTTGCCCCTATAGATGCTCAGGGAAGAAGCATCCATAAAATTTGAATTAATTTTCTCCGTCCCATACGTCCAGTATCGAGAAAATAGATTTCTATTAAGCGAATATCGATTTTCAACAGAAATATATAAGGAAATCTTCAGTTTAAAAATAAATTGACATATATCTATTCTATATTTTTAATCTCAAATGGGTTTTTAATTTTGAAAAAGGCAATTGAGCATTTGGATTAAGAAAATCTTCTTGTACACATAAACAAAATGGCAGCCCCCATGTGCTGCTAGCAGACGATACATATTGCTAGCAGATGGTAAATTTTGCTCAGAAAATCTTGATTCGTATCGATCTCGTATATTTTGACGCGAAGCCATATAGTCTAACAAGTAGGAATAAATAACACCTTTGAACACTATCGTCTTTATTTTTGAGCGTAATTCTCCTTTAATGATGATTTGTAGTATTAAAAATTATTTTTGTCCATTGCGCTATTTCCACGGGTGGGAACTGTAACTACTTGACAAAAACGACGGTCAGCTAATGAATGATCCAGGTTCATCGGATAAAAGTCGCCCAAAATGATTATACCCCAGTCGGGATGACTAGTCACAAAATATTCAATAGTAAAACAAACATGTGAAATGGCAAAACTTCACCAGAAGGAGTCTCAAACCTCCCCGGCCCAACCTGTAAACGCTCAAGAATGGGCCTCCGTCTTAAGCCATTAGCTGAGAGGACGCAGAGGAGATTCGCGAACCAACCCTAGGAGCAACTACTGGATATTCTCAAGCAACTTGGCGTCAACTAGCAAATGGCAAGTATTGCTCTAAGATCTAACTACAGAATCGTAAGATGGGGCAGCTTCTGTTTCATCAATGCTTGCAGGTAGAATATCAAACGTTGTATCCAATGCGTCAACGTAGGACGGAGGCGCTGGCAAATCCTCCCAAGCCGGCGGCGACGGCGGTGGCGCCGTGGGCAAGGCTAGCGAGTGATTGTGTCTATCTGATGATATGGGGTTTAAAGAAATCATCTGACCTAAGGGTCCACGGATTCGTGGCGACGGACGCAGAGACGCAGAAGTCACGTCGCTGTTCACTTGTGGTGCTGTTGAAGTAGCCCGATTGAGTGGTTCTTGAGTTTCAGGATCAGTGGACATTGTACCTTCCTGTCTTTCCTGCCTGCTTTTGCATATGGCAAAACGCCCAAGACAAGAATAAAAGCAGGATTGGAGCGAACGCCCTAAAACAGAAAACCCGTTGGATACGCAAGTGCACATGCGTCTCATGCTACGGTATATACAGCGATATGTTTGAATCAGGCAATCGATTATATAACTACAACAGTACAGTCTCATTCTGCCGAAGGCAGCAATGGCAGATAGGACACCTATTATTATGACGATAAGTATGACCGCGGGGACATGTGAACTCTGTGATTCTCCTGTTTCATCACCAGTTGTAGACCCACTGTCCTCAGACCATTCCCTTCCACTAGAACCACCTGAAATGTTTTCAAAAATAAATATGATACAAAAATTTACAAGTGCTAACATTGATTTGACGATATTAATACCCCCCCCCCCCCAAAAAAAAAAAATAAAAAATAAAATAACAAATTAAAATTAAATTAAATCAAAAAAAGAACCCCAAATATAGATATATATATATATATATATATATATATAAATATATATATGGGCACCAAGATGGGGCCTGCTTACGCATGCCTTTTTGTTGGTTACGTCGAGGAGGATATGCTTCAGAATTATGAACATTCGAAACCAGTTGTTCTCAAGCGGTACATTGATGGTATGTTGGTGTCTTCACCTCTTCACGGGATGATTTAAATCGTTTCATAGGGCACTGGAATGATTACCATCCATCACTTCGCTTCACCCATGAGATTTCTGATGAATGTGTTACGGTTCTGGATGTCTCGGTCAGTATTCACAAGGGTGGTCTAGCTACAGATGTGCAATACAAGCCGACAGACTCACACTCTTATCTAAGGTATGACTCCTGTCATCCCCCATCCTGCAAGAAGGCGATCCCCTTTTCCCAGTTTCTGAGGCTTCGACGGATATGCAGCACCGACACCCTATTCAAAAGGAGGCCAGCACGATTACCCGGCAACAAGCACTCACCAAGAGGCCCAACACTTCCAACTCCCGTATACCTCTGGTCATGACGTACAACAAGACGACGGAACGCATCGCCCGTGCTGTTCGTGCCAACCTGAACATGCTAGGTTCCGACCAATCTACAGAGAAGATCTTTGGTGTGAATCCTATTATGACTGCATACAGGAGAGATCGCAACCTGAAAAACCATCTGGTCCGCTCCACACTTCCAGCCAATCGAGATGTCGCTTCTCCCGGCACCACTAGACGCATGCGACCCAGATGCAAGACCTGCGCCCTTGTCTCTTCGGATGATGTCGTGGGTCCCAAAGGTACGTGGCATATTCGAGGGCAGTACACCTGTACTACAAGCAGCGTCATATACGGATTGACGTGCACTCTCTGTGGCATGGTGTATATCGGCGAGACCAAAAGACGACTGGCAGACAGAGTCACCGAGCACCTGAGGTCTATTCGGCTGAACACCCCTGGACTCCCGGTTGCTCGCCATTTTAACCTCGCCAACCACACCTGCAACGATGTGAAGGTATGCGTACTACGAACCTGCCTTGATGAGAGAGAGAGAGAAAGACGATGGAGGAGAAAGTCATCTTCAAGCTCGGGACTTTCCAGCCTCATGGGATCAATGCTACATTTCGATCGTTCAAAATTAATCATTGAACTTTAATTCCGTGAACTTTACTTGCTCATTAATTATTCCACTTTGCGCAATTTTCCTTTTATTACGTCTCCTTCTAGATGCGCTTTTTGCTTATCTTACGCTTCTCATCATGGACTTAATTTTATTTTATTGCGCAGAATCTTTCTTTGTGACAATCCATACATTCCTTTGTTGTGTCATTTATTAGCGCTCACTTTACGCGTCCAGCTTTTCTTTTTTTTTTAACTTGTATCTTGGCTACTCATGCGTCTTTTTTGCATCTTATTGTTTGAAATTACGCACCAACTTTTCATTCCTTTGTGGCGTCACCACCTAGCGCTTACATCATGCGTCGAGCTTACTTTTATTATTTTTTATTATTTGTATCTTGGCAACTTATGCGTCTTCTTAATTTTTTTGCATCAGATTGTTTATTTTCAGTCTCACTTTGATAAAGGTCTTTGACCGAAACGTCAGTCCAAATTTTTGGCTCTTGCGGTGTTTGTATTTGACTCCCGAGTATTTATTTACTCTTTCTTCGATATTTACTGTTTACACACCGACGCAGAACTTTCGTATTTTATATATATATATATATTTATATATATATATACATGTATATACAATAAAATAACAAATTAAAATTAAATTTAAAAAAAAAAAAACCAAATATATATATATACATATAATTGTGGTGCTACAGTGGTGCTGAAAACTAATAGGTGAGTTAACCTTTGTAATAATTTGATCGGTGTTTTTATTTCATTTATTTAGTCTTATTTTACCAGGGTGGTTTCATCAGTGATTTCAACACCGGTTTACGAGAAGGCGCTGCAAATTAACAAATATAACATTGACAATACAATACAAGATATGAACATTACAAAAAAAAATCATAATCAAACAGTCAAAATGAATTTTCAATACAAAAGTGACCAAATGTGCTTCAGCAAGTATAGAATGAAAAGTATAAAATGAAAAGCATAATGATAAATTAACAATTTGAAATCTTACTGAGACTGCATGAACGAAAAATCTTTGGGGGAAACAAATTAGATATTTGAACTTTCAAATCATAAAATCGTGAATAATGTTAAATGGAATTATATCATGTAAATACAAAGTGAATGCATTATAAGTTGTCATTTTTGAGAGTATGATATATATATATATATATATATATATATATATACCAGGTGTCCCACAAAGAGCGGAACGGCGGATTTCAGTACTTTACCTTCGAAAAGTATATAATTTCATTACAATATTTGGTAAAGCATCTTCTACCAAAGAGAATGAAATCAAGATCATTGAATTTGGTTAAGTAATTTTGATTCTATACCCGTTTCTTAAAATACAGTCATTTTCAAATTTTGCATGTTTTTTGCGACCGATGAGAGTAGAATTGTGTCAGGAATGGCCTTCCAAACGGTATATATACGGTGTTCGGGGGAAGCCCATTGATGCGTATCAACAAAAGACACGGTAGAAAGAAACACAAAAAAGGGCGTGTGTGACATGTACATGCCGTATGGAAGGCCATTCTCGCCACAATTCTGCCCTCATCTATCGCCAAAAAGCAAGAAACGAAAATGACTGTAGTTTATAAAGGAACTGGCATAGAATCAAAATTTCTTAACCAAATTAAATGATCTTGATATCATTCTCTTTGGTAGAAGATGCTTTTACCAATGATGTAAAAGAATTGTATACCCGGGTATATATAACTTCAAATATTTATCTTTTTCTCAGTTTGTATGCATTTCAACTATCTATTTTCTTACACAGAGACTAGCAGAAGCAGGGTAAATAAGTTCCATGGTTGTGCGATAAATCACCCATCATGTTAGTTCTGGAAAGGTTTTCATAATTTGTTGACTATTCCACACATATTGTAATAGTGATCTATCATTCTGTTTGATCCTTTTGAAAAGTCACACATGTGCGAAAGCAGAAAAAGCAGAGAAGCAGATTGGTAAAAGCTTAAACAAAATCAGACAAACAACAGGAAAGTTTGTAATGTTTTGAAAGTTGTAATCACTTAAATACATATGGGAACTTCAAATTGGTTGAATTGGTAGGTCACTGAGATGTAGCGGCGTCAACTTTCCCATTCGCCCGAACACTCAGAATGACTAAATATTTTTTTTTAATGTATAACTTTAAAGGTAGGATCTTATTATTTTGAGAACCTGTAACAATGTGATATCTACAATATATTTTGAGTACTGCCCCGAGAGAGCATACGATCTTAAACACTGGGAGTAAAATGCCTAAAAATTTGTTTACAAATTAAAATTCCTCCCATCAAACTTCTTCGTTTACTAACCATTGTCTACGGCGGACCGTTGAATATTAATGAGTCAGAAAGAAGAGGATCTTGGGTATTTGATTCCAGTTCATCGTGACTTGGCCGTGAACCAGAATAGCCTGGTGGTTAAGTCGCTGCCCAGCAAGCAGTAGATGACAGGTTCGAATCCCGCTGGTTCCAACTTTTTCTGACTTGTGTTTTTCATTACAGATCGAGCATACGATCTTTAACACTGGGAGTAAAATGCCTAAATATTTGTTTACAAATTAAAATTCCTCCCATCAAGCTTCTTCGTTTACTAAGCATTATTAGGTGTTTGTATTAATTGCATTATCACGAGTATAGCCTACATATATATTCCAATAACGGCTTTATAAAGACAACAAAAAATGTCCCCCCCCCCCCTTAATTATATTGGCGTAACTTCTTAACGAAATGGTTGTGAGCAAAATAACTTGGCAGGAGTATTCTTACCCTTATTGACTAACTTCCCTGTAAAAATTAGATTGATCCATCGAGTCATGCATGAGTGGGCAAACATTGAATGCAAAAATGTAACTTTTCAAAAGTCACAAGGGTCATTTTTTATGCTGTATTAACAGTACAGTTTAGCATTTCTTGGGCGATTTTTAAAGTGTGCTCACTCAACCATGACACGATGGCAACCCCTTATGTTCACACAACATGTGATGATACATTTGGCTAAGATATGTGGAGTTATTTTTTTTCTTCAATAAGCTGAATGGATTTTGCAATTTCAAATTCACAAGGGTTGATTTTTTTTAAGTTGTGCTCACCCAACCATAATAATGATAAAAGTGTCGGGATAGGTGTGAGGGGGTCAAGCCATGGATAAACAGCAACAACAACACATACATATGCACCAGGAAAGCGAGACGGGGAGGAGCAATGTAACATTTAGCAGTATTTACAGAGAGTAAGAAGTTCAAATACAATCAACATATCAATTATGATTTTTTGCATAGAAATGTCTAAAAGAATATGAGGCATACAGTACATACAAAAATTCAAATATCACAGTAACAATTTTAAAAATGTTATATTCCAAACTGGACTTTGAACATGTAAGGAATATTATTACCCCGGCTTTAGCATGGTAACCGTAGCGCTCAAGGAATAAATCCTACCAGGCACCCACTTACGACACCTGGGTCGAGTGAGGCAAATGTAGATTAATGTCTTGCCAAAGGACGGTAGCGCCGTGGCAGGGAATCTAACCCCGAACCCTGTGATCTGTAGTCTTCTTACTTAGCCACTAGACAAAACCTCTAATATTCAACATATTCGTTCCGCAGCTATATCTTGCTATGGTGTGAATTTGTTTGTAATACATGCACTGATGGAAGTCCAAGATCGAATTGTCATGCTTATTATTTTCGGATAGATGAATTAACAAATGCAAACAAAAACGAAACAAACCTTTAGTCTTCTTGCAAATAAAGTTGAGTTTCGAATTTCGGCAGTTTGAAACATTCCAGCTTCCCTTCAGATCAATCACAGAACAATGGCTTGTGCTTAAGGTTTCATGATATCTAAAGCTTCATAAATAGATGATAAAGAAAATATACTTCGTCATTCATTCACAATATGTTTGGCCAAGCTTTTTCAGATCAAGACTATCCCATCAACTTTGAAATTAAACATAGTAGTTATATATAAAAGATAAGGAAATATATTCAATAAATAAATAAGGTCATGTGCAGTCAGTACAGTCAGTCAGTCATATGCAGTCAGTATCATAGAATCCGTATGTATGGCAATGGTAGACAATTTTAGATTCCTGTAGAACCAGAACCTGTCGTGCGCCCTCAGTGTTAACGAATTTCGCGAGAGGGTCATATTTTGGTTCAGAAAATATTAAATTACAACCGACAAATCACTGCATTTTTGCATTAACGACAGGTTACCGCTGTGAAAATGGTTGTCGTTTACAATTCACTAAAGTTTCATGTCGCGGACATTTCTATAAAGTGATATATCAAAACTAATAGAAAAAAAATATTCATATATGATGGATGTTATCCATGTTATATATCTATATATATTTAGAATATATAAAAGAATATGACTTGACTATAATAGATGAGAACACCAAATGGTAAATCACAACTCACTTGTTGTAAAACATCTGAGAACTTGAACCATCCAACCAGCGCCCAGTGGAATCCATTCCTATCCATGCTAACGATGTCCGATTTCTAAATGATTCTAATTAAAAAATGATCCCAAACTCTGTTTTATTTTTTGTGCTTGTTTATTTATTCATCAAACTTTTTCTTTCTTTTTAAACAGAGTCGCATTAGTCTGTAATTTCAAAATGACGATATGAATAATCACAAAATTGAAAAAAAATGAAAAAATACTATTACTATACTTGTACTACTTCTACAACTACTTCATTTCTACTACTACTACTACTACTACTACTACTACATTTCTACTACTACTACTACTACTACTACTATTACTACTACTATTACTACTTCTACTGGTAATGCTGCTATCACTACCTGTACTATTCTACTATCACTACCTACATCTCCTAGGTTTGGTTTTGTTCTTTTACTGAACAGTTGCACACATCTTACCCACAAGAAAGTCATTCTCTTGTCTGTTCACTATGGATGTCAAGAACCCGCCAGTATTTTCGCAATGTGACGCTGCCAGTTGCCATGACAATCGTTCGTAGTAGAGCTTATAGCAGTAACCATTTCGTTCGATTGAACGAGCAGGACAGGATACTTTCAAAAGAAGGAAATCAGTATCAGATTCGTTATTGAATACACCGTAATGTGAGGTCATTAAAAAAAGGGCTCCTGGGACATAGTCATAGATCGGACAGTTAGATAGATAGGTAAATTAATCCTATTCCTGGTTGTGTTTCACAAAGAGTTAAAGGGATACGCCACCAGGCGGCCGTGGGGAAAGTCAGGATTGCGTAAGCCCATTCACTCGTACACAAAGTTTGTGCGTCGAACGCGTCCGTTGGACTACTAGGATTACTTTTCGGACTGCACGAAGCCGACCGAATCTCGCGCGAGAGCTCGAGCTCAAGCGGAGCGTTCATGTTGCGCGGCGAACAGCCTGTTTGAAGTTTTTATGCCGCGAGAGGGCAGGCGTGATCGTTACCTGATCATGTCGTTGCCCCGCGGAAGGCGTGTTTTTTTACCGTACCACTAACGCGTCAGAAACCCCTTTGAAAAAGACTACAAGTATCAGACTTGTATTTTCTTACTCAGTTTCACCTTATTTTTAAATCAGCAAAAGAAAATTTCGTAATACCTCTGCCAAGGTTCGAACTCTCGGTCCTTCATCGATAGTGCACCAGATTATCCCATTGCGCCACACTGACCAAATGCTCGATGCCCTTGCTCGTTTTATCATATCCCTACAGTTCGTTTTCATGAATATTCATGCAGACTAGTCTTGACGGAATAAACCGTATTATGAGCAATTTGACGCATTAGTGGTACGGCTAAAAAAACACGCCTCCCGCGGGGCAACGACTTTATCAGGTAACGATCACTCGTGCCCTCTCGCGGCATAAAAACCTCCACAACCTGCGGTTGAGTATCCCTTTAAGTTTGACTTAAAGTCATGCGTAAGTGCCAATGCGCATACGGTATTAAACGCGTAATCTCATTGGTAACCTACCCAATAGCGCGCGTCCCCTGAGCACGATCTGACCAATGCGGTGATGTGTCATATAGCGCACACAACTAGGAATTTAAGTGCGACTGTTAGTCAAACTTAACTTTTTGTGAAACACCCCCTGGCGTGAATCTTACCCTGAACAGTCAAACCCAACTTGGGAAAACCGAGCATAGGTATTAACTCGGAAAACGGCGTATAACGCACGATGAATATTTCATTCATTTATTTCCAAAATATCAGCAAATAATTTTCAACAAAGATTTTCAGTTCACAAAATCATTATGAGCATAGAAATCTGGCACATAAATTCGGTTTTAAAACAAAATTAATTTTAATGCTAGCTGTATTGTGGAGAAAACTTGGAAAGCAAAGCTTGTAATTCAGGTTCCCTTACATAAATATCAGAGTATCATTTAATAAAACAATAGCATAAACATAGAGCCCTCATCGTTCATTGCAAGGCAGTGTGTACAAAAAGCATGGGGATAATGTTGCAAAGTCAACATGCTAATGGTATATGTATAATACATTTTTTAATGACGCTGAATGATTCGTCATATGAAATAACTTTCAAACGTTTGGAATAAATATATCCGCAGCACTGCTCCACACTGAACGATGAGGGCTCTATATTCATCGTGCGATATATAGGCCGTTATCCGGGCATATACTTAAGTCTAGTTCTGGATGTTTTTAAGTATTCGCACCGTTCTACGCTGGGTGCTTTTACAGACAAAATAGTCCAGAACTAGACTATTCCTTCAATGGCTCTTTCGTTCCCCACCTTTGGTACCCACGGGCGGGGAATGGTTGCTAGAGGGTTGGGAGGCACTTTTTAAGGGCTGACGTGCCGTCCATATTTCATGAATTCACTTATAAACATTGAATTTCCGGAGGGAGTAATAATTCTGCTGATGGAACAGTGCACTGCCGTACGCACGAAAAGGTACCTTCTGTAATGCCCCAACCCATACCCTTTACCTGTGAAGGGGAGAACCTCAATTGGTGTATTGCCAAAGAACAACGTGACGTGTATACTCATATATCCGCATATAGTAGCTAGGCATAGCTCCTCATGATGTAGTGTGTATACACGTTCAATGTCTACTGTGCAAACGGTGCATGCAGTACATGTATGGCTTCAATGTATACGGCGCATCAACACACAGCGCACGTGTACTTCTACATGTACTGCATGTACTATGTTTCACGCATAGAGTTAAATCATTATTATGTAGCTTCATAATGGTTACAGGGGTGGGGGAGGGCATTTCTCATTGAGGCCGGTACATCAGACGTCATCCACGTACAAGAAAACGGTTAAAAAGGGTACCTTTTCAGCAATAAGCGCGTAACCCGGGTTACGCGCGTTTAGGGTATCAAGAAAAAGGGTATCAGAGATGATAAGAAGAAGATCCGCGGAAGGGTGGGGGGATATAGTTACCCACGCCGATAAAATCGGCAGGGTTATGTAAAGGGCCCCGAATGTTTGTTTGTTTGTTTCTTTCTTTCTTTGTGCACAAGATAACTAGAAAACGGGTGAATGGATTTGCACCAAATTTTCAGGGAATGTTCGGATAGTGACAGGAAAGAATCGATTAGATTTTGGTGATGATCGGTTGACCCCTGCAAATTCTGTGTGACGTTGAAGTTTTGACCCCAAAGTAAAGTATAGGAACTTCAGTTCGGATAGTGACAGGAAAGAATCGATTAGATTTTGGTGATGTTCGGTTGACGCCTGCAAATTCTGTGTAAACTTGTAGTTCTGACCCCATAGTTAGTATAGTATTGCAACTACTCTGTAGCGCCGCTAAGGCGTGGGTCTGCCGCCTTTGATGGCCTTTCTAGTTCGGTAATGTGTTCCACATTAGGTCAATTATTTTACGGTTCCTCTTTGGCTAAATAGACGTCTATGATGATGATGTAATCCTCAAAGTAGGTTGTAAAATACCAAGCAAGATATAAAGTCGCCGTTAATGGTATAAAAATCAGGGATAGACGGGTTTCCCTGTTGAGGGTATCAAAATCTGCCCCTACTGCAATCTGCTTTTTAATTCAACAAGTGATTTAAGCGGATGATACACAGGTCTCAATGAGACATTCCCCGGGGGCGGTCGTCGAGATCGATTCGGATCGATTCAGGTGCCTGTAAATTTTTCTGCCTTTTATTTCTGAAATGTGGCTCCATTGGAAGTGATTTGATTTGTGTAAGCATTCTATTACTTAAAATTGAACTTTCAACAGTTTTCTTTCTTTTCTTTTCTTTTTTTTTTTTTTTTTTTTTTTGGGGGGGGGGGGTGTTTCTTAGTTGAACTTAATTCTTTCTGTGCTTCAATTGGTTGTTTTTTGTGGGGGTTGATGTTCGATGAGACAAGGTGAAGCGGAGGAACATTTAACACTTCCTATTTAAGGACTCTTTATTTAAATTTAATCTATTTCTACTTGTTACTCATATCATGGAAGCATATACTAGGTTAAACTTCCTTTTGCCACAGCCACCCAAAATGAAAACAATATATAGGGTTAGTGTTGGGGTTAGAGTTTAGGGTTTAGGCTTAGGGTTAGGGATAGTGTTTACCTAATCGCGTATTTGGTTGGCTGTCGCATACAAGAGTAGCTTAAATTGTATACTTTGCAGTCAGAAAATGGCAGTACGTGCCATCACATTTAGTCACTGGCGAGCTCATACTCGCCCATTATTTCGAGAATTAAAGATCCTCAATGTGTTTGATATGCACTATTTATGTGTAGGAACCTTCATGTATGACCTGGGTAATAACAACTTACCCCACTCTTTAATAGACTATTGTGATACAATACAGCACAATTATTTAACGAGACAAAAAACAGGTCGACAGGTACATTTACCAAAATTAAGGACTACCCAAGGACAATTTTCTCTTTCTTTTTTAGGAAGTGATTTATGGAATAGAATACCAACTGATATTAAATTGAAATCATCCAGAAGTAGTTTTAGGAAATCATTAAAAGAACATCTTTTAAGTAATGAAGTATAATGTTTTACTCACTATATACATGTACATGTACATGTAACACCATGCTATCTATGTATGTGGTTGTAATTGTTATGTTTGTAATGGAAATAATATCTTCTACTATGTAAATTTTGTAGAGGGGCCAGGCTCGACTAGCACTTGTGCTATTTTCTGGTCCCATTTACCAGCTATTATCATTTAAGTTTCAATCCTGTAACAATATTTACTGTGTGACAAATCTTGTACACATGATGTTATTGTTGGTGAATAAATCAAATCAAATCAAATCAAATAAGAGGCCTTTCACACTCCCTGCCGGACCGCTCCAAGTTTATAGACCGCTCTAGAGGAACGGTTCTTGAAGAACGCTTTGTTTGCGCATTTTTATGTCTCAAATCGCTCAACGAGTCAAAGGGGTCTTGTTGCTATGGCAGCTCATTTATCTCTATATCTTTCCAAGGTTTTGTTTTCCTTTGTTTTTCATCATCCTATCGCCTTTTTCTTTGTTTAGATTTCTTATGTTTTCTTTGTTTTTATCATTCTATCGTTTTAACTTTCTATCTTTCCTTGTTTCCTTTTGTTTTTCTTTGTTTTCATCATCCTATCGTCTCTTCTTTCTTTAGATTTCTTATGTTTTTCTTTGTTTTTATCATTCTATCGTTTTATCTTTCTATCTTTCCTTGTTTTCCTTTGTTTTTCTTTGTTTTCACCATCCTATCGTCTTTTCTTTCTTTAGATTTCTCATGTTTTTCTTTGTATTTATTATTTTATCTTTCTATCTTTCTTTATTTTCTTTTGATTTTCTTTGTTTTTATCATTCTATCTTAATTGTATCTTTCCTTGATTTTTGTTGTTTTTCTTTGTTTTCATCATCTTATCGTCTATTCTTTCTTTAGATTTCATATGTTTTTCTTTGTTTTTATCATTCTGTCATTTCATCTTTCTATGTTTCCTTGTTTTCATCATTCTATCGTTTTCTCTTTTCTACCTTTCTTTGTTTTCTTTCGTCTTTCTTTATTTTAGTCATTCTATCATTTTCCCTTTCTATCTGTTCTTTCTTTTCATCATTTTATCATTTCCTCTTTCTATCTGTTCCTTTTCATCATTGTATCATTTCCTCTTTCTATCTTTCTTTGTTTTCTTTCGTCTTTCTTTATTTTGAGTCATTATATCATTTTCCCTTTCTATCTGTTCTTTCTTTTCATCATTCTACCATTTCCTCTTCCATCTTTCCTTGTTTTCTTTCTATCGATGGCCTGCACTTATAGGACAATCAAGGAAAATCACAGGAGATTTCCTGCGCAACACACACACACTCACTCCCGGTTGAAGTACGCTTTAGGATCGTTTTGCTTTCACACTGCCACGTTGGAACGGTCTAACTAAGAACCGTTCCTCAAGACCACCTCGCGAGGTGGTCTTCTGGAGCGCTCCAGAAGAACGCTTCCTGGACCACTTGAGCATTCACACTCACCTGGGAACCGCTCTTGAGGAACCGTTCTTAGTTAGAGCGCTCTAACGAAGTGAGTGTGAAAGGGTTCTATGAGGCCTTTCACACTCACTTCTGGACCGCTCCAAGTTAGAGCGCTCCAGAGGAACGGTTCTTGAAGAACGCTTCGTTTGCTTTCACACTCACCGCATTTTTTATGTCTCGAATCGCTCAACGAGTCAAAGTGGTCTTGTTGCTATGGCAGCTCAGATCAGCGGCTCAAATTTTTCGCGCGGAATTTCAAACCGTATAATGCGCTGTGCCGCTGCCCGGTCGGTCTGTCGTATCAATGTATCAAATCACCCATTGATTTCCCGCGCCACACACACTCACTTCCGGTTGAAGTACGCTTTAGGATCGCTTTGCTTTCACACTGACACGTTGGAGCGCTCTAACGAGGAACCGTTCCCCAAGACCACCTCGCGAGGTGGTCTTCTGGAGCGCTCCAGAAGTACGCTTCCTGGACCACTTGAGCATTCACACTCACCTGGGAACCGCTCCAGAGGAACCGTTCTTAGTTAGAGCGCTCTAACGAAGTGAGTGTGAAAGGGCTCTAAATCATTCCTATTATCAACAACTAAATTGGCATGAATGGGGAAAATGGCCCTCATACCTTTCGAAACATGTTATTGTATATCGCCTCAAATATATTACTCATTCCCTTATGACAGACTAAACAGATCTGTAGACATCATTCGGGGGAGGGGAGGTTTAGGAGATCACGTCACTTAGGAATATCGGTTGCCACAGTGTAAAGAGGGAGCGCCCCCCCCCCCCCACCAAAACTTCCTTCTAAATATTTTCACTATGATATTAATACATATAGGATATTACTCCCGTCTCCCCTCGCGCTGGGGTGACTGGAGTGTAGTAGGGAAAAGTCAATCCGTCGGTCCTCCCAAGACCCAAAAAAGGGGCCATAATCCCCCTGAAATGAAAATGACAATAAATTCATTTTATGCTCATTTTTGTATTCTTTACAAGGGACGCTAATCATGCATGTTATGTTTTCATGACCTTAATTTCTCTGAGTATTACTCCACAGAAACATGGCAAGATAAAAAAAATCGCTCCCTCTAGCTCTATGCATGGATATAGTATTACTCGAACATAATTATATCAATATCACGTATTGAAATGTATTTTCTTCAGAACTCATTCAAGATTTTGATAACACATACTCACATGTTGTAATACTTTTTGGTAAAAAAAATATATATCTTACCCGACTTTTTTTATTCACTTGATTATTGTGACAAATATACGGTACGGTGATAAATCATAAACACAGATAGCGCCCATGGATGTCGACGGGCTGCTTCTGCTAGATGTATATATCATTTCTAGCCTCTCAAGTGTTTAATATTAAACTTTATAAGGCAAAATCTTCACAGAATCTTAGGATTACTAGTACGTGCTATTCATCAACAAAAATCATGCAAGAAATTCGACGAAATATGTGTAAGGGTTGAGCAGAACTGCCCATTACCTTTAAATATGCAGTTAAATTGTATTGATATATCCCTCCAACAACAACTATAACCTTTGACATATCAAATTGTTACATACCTTCACTGTGAGTGGATAAAGCGAGTGTTATCATTATGTATGTCAAAAAGAATGGTCTCCAAGAAACCTGCAAAAATAGATACAGGTAGAATGTTAACATGACATGCATGCAAGGTAGTGATACAGGGAACTATGAGTGGATATATTTTTTGTTTATGAGACTGCATTTTAGGCTACAGGTATAACTACATTTTATAGAGCGCACATGTTCAACTATAATGGGTACATTTATGATTTCATCATCATATTTATCTCTTCTTATAATGAGTACCTGATGAAGGCCAAAAGGCAAATCATCATCTTCTATATTATAGAAGGTGAGGGCATTTGTTATCTCTCTTGAATGAATTCCTGGAAAGGTGAAAATAATTGAGCTTTCTTAATCTTTTTGTGTCATTTTGAAAGAATATTATAAAGAAAAACTTGAGCATGAAAATGCTTTTTAAATGCCCTCATATTAAAAAAAAAGTAGTAGAAGCTAAAGGTAGCTAAAAGTTTGGACCAAACTTTCATGCCATTTGTTTGTGTAGTCCCGTATACTTATATCTGTGTGCAGTGCGTGTGATTTTCAGCAAGATCGAGTCCATTTCCTTTCATTTTGATCACTCGAAGATCTCACAGTACACATAAATTCTTATGTACAATATAGTCCACCTTTCCCAACTGCTTCCAGACATTTTCTTTCACAATGTAATTACTTGACCGGAACTTAAGATGATTGAAGACACACGTCCCGGTAATCCGCCCCCCCCCCCCCCCACCCCCGTCCCCGTGATAGTTAGATATAAGCAAAATCATTTTATATGCACTTGTGTGCAAAAAAAATCATATCATCGATAGACAGAATAAAACTACGTACATGTAGAATCATTCTGCAAACGACCACTCAGTCTCACACGCCTTTGTTTACCCACCTGAATACAAAATTCTAAAACAGATCGTATACTTTCCATGTTTCCAGCAGCCTTCAGTAACTGAAACCAAGATTTTAACGAACTATGAAGCCACATCAGCTTGGGCTGTTTTCAGCTTTCAAAATGTATGAATCTAAATCTTTATAAAAGTCCACGGTAAGTTCCTAAGAGGACAGTATGTGGGCCTAATAGCTCGTATGGTGTCTTGTAAAAAGGAACTGATGACGGTGGTTTCGTTGCAGTCACATCGTGTAGAGCCGATATAGTACGCGTAGAAGATAGAAATGACAGTTTTAAAATAATATGGAAGCCTGGTTGTCATGGGACTAATGTGTGATATGACGGTCCAGATATTTTCAACTTATTTTACGACACGACTCTAACAACAGCATGAATCTGCAGTCGCGTAAGCCTAATTACTATACATGTATTGTTGGTGACTGTATGATAAGATAATGGTCGCTTTACTGCGTGTTTGCCGAGTCGGTATTTACACACGGTTCTAAAGATTCTGAACATAATCATCACCGATCATAAACCATGAATTGAAAAAGCTCCTTAGATGCATGCTTGCCCTGTATTAATATTTGCTTATCCCTATTTCGGGAAACACGTCATATAACTTCACTTTACAAGGGCGTTGGTCCATTTTTCGGATGGGGGGGGGGGGGGCAAGACAGACTAACGATACGATGTTCATTTCGCACATGATTTTTTTCAACGCCTTTTTAACTACCAGCTTCTCCACGGTTAAATGAAGCAGTTTTGTATAATTTTTCCTTATTTTATTTTACACCTCAAGATTTATTGGGGAGGCAAAACGCTTTACCTTCATGGAATAAATACAGAACTTCTTTCCTTTTTATGTTGTTTTGTTATTTCTGATTTCATGTAGGCCTATATAGGGGCATAAGGGCAATTTTGTATGATGTCAGATTGAACATGTTGCCGATAACAAATCGCGATGTTGCTGACAGAAATTTGAATGCGGGAGGGGGGGGGGGGGGGTTGCCAGGTAAAAATGTCAGAGGTAAAAATGTCATATATTGAATATGGTAACAAATATTTTCTCCGTTTAAATTCATTCCTCAAAAGCTTTCACTTATTAATTGAAATAAAAAGTCTACATGCTGGTATTGAGAAGGTCGTGGTACTAGTAGCGTATCTACTGGGCGTTTCCCCCAAAAAAATAAAACCCAAATTTGAAAGATTCCTGTAAATGAACTATATGTTTACTGACAATGAAATACATACCACGTGATAGAGTAACATATTCTTTCCAATGGTAACTTGTTTAGGTTTCCAGGATCATGCATCACTGAACACCATTGTCTTCAAAATGTTGTGCAAAAATCTAGTTGGGTCACTTTCTTGTAAAACACAATAGGCATGATGTTAAGGAGATGCCTTTTGTGAAATGGGCCCGGGTGCTCCCATTTTCATTATGTGATGATTTTCCTTTTTTTTTCAAATTTGTATCAATTAGAAGTTATTCACCCATGATTCAGGATTTTTGCTTCATAAAACCCTTTTCAGATAGGAATCATTTTGCAAAGTCAAAGAAGACAGTCTCGTGAATTTTAACAAGGTTGCATGCCCCAAAAAACAGTGCGAACCAAAGGGATTTTATCACAAAGAATTGCAAATCAAAGACAAGAAGCATAAAGGAAAATCAAAAACTCATAACGTGTGATTAAAGATTTTACTTTGCTGATTTTCAAAAGTGTCAGCTTTCAGTTAAAAATCGCCGGAAGATGCCTGCAGCACTCAAGATAAACGAACATGTTCTCTGTGCTCTCCGAAGATCTCACTACTTCTTGGTCAAAGGGTTTATAACTAACAACTCGATCCATGCTTTGTGAAGTTCATAAGACTCTTTGTTAAGGCGTAAAATTAATCATTATGAGATTTGCTTTCTAACAAATGGCCATGAAGAGCAACCAAGCTAGTTGACAAAGCCATTCACCCCAAACCATACCTATTGTGTTTTACAAGAAAGTGAACCAACTGGAATTTTGCACAAGATTTTGAAGATAATGGTGTTCATTGATGCGTGGCCCTGGAAACCTAAACAAGCTACCATTGGAAAGCAAGTTAATTACTCTTTAATATGATATGACATTTTCAAAGTTGGGTTTCCTTTTTTTTTAAACGCCCAGTATATTAAGTATTACCCTTTCTCTAACTCTACGCTGAACTGAAAAATTGTCATAAAAACAGCAAGTTCAAACTTTTCGCACGTGCATCAAAAGTTACATAATTGCATCAATAGCAAAGAGAAATATCGTACAATCAGTTAGTATAACATTTACTTTCAATTTTTATGACGTCTTCACCAGAAGACCCTTCTCCGTAAAATTTTATTTCGTCAATATTCTCACCATGTCTAACCTACTGCTAAAGGAAATTCGTCACAAAGTAGTGGGAGATTCATCTTTCCATTTGTGGCACCATACAGGGTTGGAAAAAAAGTTTGGAATATTTTTTTGGCGATGAGTATGTCTGATTTTAAATGCTAGTTTCTACTATATTGTGATGAATAATTCATCCAAATCGGATTAACTGTGTTGAATGAAGTCTACTGTTCCATCTTGTACCAAAGATTACGTAATATTGTTAAACATGTTACAATGGCTGACCAATGAACCACATGTTGTCAGATTTGCTCTATTTGTGTTTGAACATCTTGTTATACATTTCTGTACTTCACGTGGAATTTTGAAAAAGCTACGTGCAGTTTGCAGTCATTTTGAGGACTTCGGTATAGCAATTAAACTGTATCTGATTATTTAACTTTTTCGTTAGACATTTGCAAAAACAGCAAATATACGCTTCCGAATTCCAAGTGGACCTCTGCACTGTGTGATAAGCCTGATTTTTAATGTTGTGCTTTTAAAGTTAAAAAGGGACACATATCTTTTATTTGAACCTCAAAGAAGAACTTAAAATGACGAGGGATATGTTTAAGACAAGAAATAATTCTTGGAATAAAAATATTCCAAACTTTTTTCCAACCCTGTATTTTCAAAATCATACCGATTTTCTTTCAGACTTGACAGTGCGCGAAGTTTGGTTATGTGCGAAATATGGTCACACCACTGTACATTAAACAAGTTGCATCCCTCATATTATGGTGGATAAAATTGCAATTTTCCTCAGTTCGCATCATTTGTAGCTATCAAACGTGATATACAGCAACCACACACTCCAAGATACGCACACAGAATTGAATTGAATTAATTAATTCATGGTTTTAGTCCATGGGCCAGAAACCGAAAAGGTTCCCCCCCCCCCCCCCGTTAGGCACAATTTTAAATGATGTTTTTTGTTAGCTAGGACCGTCAGCTATCAGAATCTGCTTGTTTGCCATAAAGTTGGTGGTGGGTGTGGCCACCAGGGCCGTTACCATGGTAACGGATCAAGAAAAATATGAATTTTAGGAAAAGTCATATAATTCCAATTCACGAATCTAAAAATACTTGGTAAGCATTCAATATATGTAGTTTAAGGTGCCCAAGCGATTGCAACCATAATCAGAGCCATTTAAAGTCATGGGCGTGTCAAAAAATGGCCGTTACTATGGAAACGGTAACATAAAATATTTTTGACAACTTTCTAAACTTATAAATATGAAATAGCCAAAAAGGTGTATGCACACGCCTAAAGTATGTTTTTCTATTAGCTAGGACCCTCAGCTATCATAATCTGCCTATTTGATGTATAGTTGGTGGTGGGTGTGGCCTGTAGGACCGTTACTATGGTAACACATCAAAAATAATGGATTCTTAGAAAATACTGCATCTTTGTAATTCAATAGCTATAAAATATATGGTAAGTATCCCATTATGTGTATTTCAAGCTGCCTGAAAGATTGCAATCACAATCTGAGCCATTTAAAGTCATGGGCGTGTCAAACAAGGCCGTTGCTATGGAAACGGTCCAACAAAAAGCTGTTATTTGTGAAAAAATCTATAACTAACCATTACAAAATAGGAAGTAAAAGGTGTCTGCACAGTCTTTGATAATGTTTTTATATTAGTTATGACCCTCAGCTATCATGATTTGCTTGTTTGACATCAAGGTGGTGGTGGGTGTGGCCGCTAGGGCCGTTACCATGGTAACACATAACGAAATACTGGAATTTAGAAAATACCGTATATTTGTCATTTAGCAGCATGAAAAATACATCTAATATATGTATTTAAAGCTGCCCCACTGATTCCAACCACAATCTGAGTCATTTGAAGTCATGGGCGTGTAAAAAAGGGCCGTTACTATGGAAATAATAAAATACAAAATAGAAAACAACTGTCTGCACAATCTTAAATCATGTTTTTCAGTTAGCTAGGACCTTCAGCTCTCATATTCTTCCTATTTTACATAAAGTTGGTAGTGGGCGTGACCACTAGGGTTGTTACCATGGTAACACACCAAGGAATTGAATTCTAGTAAATACTATATATCTGTAATTCAATATCACAAAAACAAATTGTAACCATCTAACTATATGTATTTTTGGGAGCTCGTTTGATTGCAAGTAGAATAAGAGTCATTGGAAGTCACCGTCATGTCAAAACATGGCTGTTGCTATTGAAACAGTATGATATAAATTGAATATTTCTGTAACTATTCAACACAAAACAAAGAACAAGTGTATGTACAGCCTAAAATGGTGTTTATCTGTCAGCTAGGACCCTCAGCTATCATAATCGAAAGCTTCCTAGTAGCCACAAAGTTGGTTGTGGGTGAGACTGTCAAGGTAGCTACCATGGTAAGGCACCAAGAAACATCAGAGTTTTAGAATAATAGATAATAATAAATTGATCTTACTTACCCAGGATAACCACATCAGTAATATTACTGCCCTTCAACTATCATTGCCTTGTACACATTTCATACATCTGGGTCAAGCAAAACACCTTGCCCAGGGATGTAAGCACCGATCAAGGATCGAATCCAAGAGCTCGCGTATGAGAGTGATAGGCCTTCACCAATATACCACAGTGCTTCCACCATGTATTTGTAATGTAATGAAGTACAATGTAGGCATCTAATTATACACAATTGAAGCTGCGCCTTTAATTGCAATCAAAAGCCGGATGAATTTAGGTCAGTCATATAAAAATATGCCGTTGCTAAAGGAAAAGAATGATAAGAAAGCTAATATTGATTTTTAAGAAAGGGATATTTATGTATCTTAATAATGAATTATAAACAAGTGCCTGAGTTCATAAATTTGTAACTGTCCTATTGGTTCAAATCCAGATCAAGAATATTTTCCAGGAGGCCTCAAGTTCATGCCTGGTAGGACACTTGCTATGACAAACGAAGATGCAAATGTCCAAATAGATATGCAAGGCTTCTGAAAAGTCATTGCATAAGCCAATTCATATTGAAAAGGTAGCATTGTACTTAGAGATACTCTCTTCTACTGTCTTGTCGTTTTACAGTATTAACTTTGACTGCTTGGTAGGTGTTGTATTGTGGCTGTGAGCACCAGATGCATCTTTAAAATATTGGCATTTCAGAAAGTGGCGCTGTTTTTGTTTAACATTATTTTAAAACAATATAACAGTCTAGACATGCTAGATATCTCCATTGCAAGCAGCCTGAATGATTGCATTGAAAATGTTAATCATTTAAGACAATGATCATATCCAAATATGGTCGCTGCTAAGGCAGATTATGATCGAGAAATCTATATTTAGAAAAAGTGGCATATTTCTGTGATTTCACAACACGAAAGATAATGTTGGTGATATTATTTTTATAAAGTTAATTTCTGACAGTACTGCTAACTGCAATTAATGTGTCGGTATTGAGTTCACGGTCATCTGTGAAATGATAACTGAGGTACATAAGTGTCCACACCCAGTTGACATGAGTGAGAGCTACATGTATTCCACTTCCCCCTGCAAGGAGTTCTATAAATGGATGCCATTAGGAATCAGAAGTTAGAGAGCATGCTTTGGATAGAGGTACGGAACATTTTCATTAGAATTCCTCTTGCAGCAACACCCGCTACTTTGGATGAAGTTGAGGATTACCCATCAATCAGAGTTTTCATGAAGAACAGATACAATAAGGCAATGTTAAGTAAACTTGAATTCCCTCTAGGGTGAAGTGAGGATTCACTCATCATCTTCATCCTAACCATATAGACATTACTCCAGTATTGCAAAAAATGTATTCTCTTCTAACATAGTGGTGGAGGTATAGATGACACCTATATCTCCATCCTGAGTTGTGACTTTATTCTGCCAAACCAAACCGGGGGAGGATTCAATCCAGATAAGAGTGCCTCACCATATCAGACTTGTAAGAAAGTCAACCAAGTTTTAATAAGAGAATACTCAGTTCAAGTAAGGCTGCAGAACGCTTTAAAGCTGTAAAAGATAGATAGACAAACCCGCTGGTGTTCACTAATTTCACAACACTATGGACTTAGCCACTAAACTCTGCTAAAAATATACCCCATCCTTTATCTAACCATGCTTAAGGCAAGATAGTATTAGAGGAACCATATCACAAACTCTTGGCCATATCTCCTCTAAAGCCAAGAGAACTGCAGCTTACCTGTAAGGGCAACCAATATGTAAACTTATAGGTCCTGTGGTCCCCAACACATCAAGTCCATGGCTAATATACATGTACCCCAGTCATGCAAGTCATGAGAATGCTGGGCTGCAATTGCACCATAGGCCTTCTCAGTGACTCTTTTGAATACCTTCTAGCAAATATAAAAAACTCCAGGCAGATATCAGCACTTTAGTCCTGGACTTGATCTATGATGAGGCACCCAAAAGTTCAATTCTTTGGCCCTGTTTGTGATGAAGTCCAAATCCTAGATCACCTTGGTCATGCTAACATGCAGATTTCTTATGGGTAGGATTAAGGGAAAAATTCTAAATTCTATTCCAATCTCCTCAGATTTATTTCAAGTAGACAGGTTTAGCTACAGACCGGCAAGTTTATCATCTTATGAATACATTAGGTTCTGTGACTGAGGTGAATCCATCTATTAAGCCTCCATTGCCTCCCTCCCAACGCCAAGGCATAGAGGTGGAAGCATAACTACTCAAGTACAGCTAGGATCAACTGTCGTTACTGCAACGGTCCTCCACATGGACACCCACATCTTGCCCGGAGCTATCCGAACACGGCGAATAGTTAAAAAATGTCTTTGCAACATAATTGCTGCTGTGTAATAACAAAAGTATGTCACCTTTTTTTTTAATTGCTCAGTTTTCATAATAACACTACCATGGCAACAACCCTGTTTTGACATTAATATGGTCTTAAGTGATTTGGATTATGACTGTAATAACTCAGGCAGTTCATGATATGAATATCAAGACCAATATTTTGTGTTTTCTATTATTAAAACAGAATATATATGTTATTTTCAAACAATTTCCAATTTTTGATGGTGCGTTGCCATAGTAATGGGGCTGGTGCTCACACCCACCATATCGGTGTCAGTTTGAGACCAAACGGATAATAAGAATTATAATCGTTTTACCCGACTGTGACCTTGAAAGCACACAAACAAATTGCACTCAAAAGAGCTGCTTGAAATAGATGTAATGCCTACTAAATATTTTCACGTTGTTGAATTACACATATATAATGTTATTTCCTATCTTATTACCATGGTAACAGCCCGAGTGGTCGCCTGACATCCACCTTTGTGGCAGTCAGGGAGGATATGATATCCAGGGTCCTAGCTAACGTACAGGGGAAAAAACATCATTTCAGGTTGTGGAGACCCTTACTTTATAAAATGTGTTAGGTAGTTACAGATGTTTTCACTAATATTTATTAATTCACCATAACGTTTCTATAGTAACAACCATGTTTTAACATGACGGTGACTTCCAATGACTCAGATTTAGCTGACAGATAAACACCATTTCAGGCTGTACATACACTTGTTCTTTGTTTTGTGTTGAATAGTTACAGAAATATTCAGTTTTTATCATACTGTTTCTATAGCAACAGCCATGTTTTGACATAACGGTGACTTCCAATGTCTCTGATTCTACTTGCAATCAAACGGGCACCCCCCAAAAAATATAGTTAGATGGTTACAATTTGTTTTTGTGATATTCAGTTACAGATATATAGTATTTTCTAAAATTCCATTCCTTGGTGTGTTACCATGGTAACAACCCTAGTGGTCACGCCCACTTCCAACTTTATGTAAAATAGGAAGAATATGAGAGCTGAGGTCGTAGCTAACAGAAAAACATGATTTAAGATTGCGCAGACAGTTGTTTTCTTTTTTTAAATCATAGATATTTTCCACAAATATCAGCATTTTGTGGGACCGTTTCCATAGCAACGGACCTTTTTTACACACCCATGACTTCAAATGACTCAGATTGCGGTTGGAATCAGTGGGGCAGCTTTAAATATATATATTAGAGTCCTTACCATGTATATTTGATGCTGCTAAATGACAAATATACGGTATTTTCTAAATTCCAGTATTTCGTTATGGTAACGGCCCTAGCGGCCACGCCCACGATGAACTCTATGGAATACAGGCAGATTATGAGAGCTGAGGGTCCTAGCTAACAGAAAAACATGATTTAAGATTGTGCAGACAGCTGTTTTCTATTTTGTATTGATAAATCATAGATATTTTCCACAAATATCAGCATTTTGTGGGACCGTTTCCATAGCAACGGCCCTTTTTTACACGCCCATGACTTCAAATGACTCTGATTGTGGTTGGAATCAGTCGGGCAGCTTGAAATACATATATTAGAGGCCTTACCATGTATATTTGATGCTGCTAAATGACAAATATACGGTATTTTCTAAATTCCAGTATTGCGTTATGTGTTACCATGGTAACAGCCCTAGCAGCCACGCCTACCATGAACTCTATGGAAAATAGGCAGATTATGATAGCTGAGGGTCCTAGCTAATAGAAAAATATAATCTAAGATTGTGTAGACACCTATACTGATAAGTTTAGATATTTTTCCAAATATAAACTTTTTATGGTGCCGTTTCCATAGTAACGGCCATTTTTTTACATGACCGTGACTTCAAATGACCTAGATTTTCGTTTCAATCAATCAGGAATCTCAAATTACATATATTTAGATGCTTACCAGTCATTTTTCAAATTTCTGAATTAGAAATATTAGGTATTTTAATAAATTCCTACATTTCCTTGATGCGTTGCCATGGTAACGGCCCTGGTGGCCACACCCACAACTAACTCTATGGCAAACAGGCAGATTCTGATAGCCGAGGGTCCTAGCTACCAGGAAAACATCACAAAAATTGTGCCTAAGGGGGGGGGGGAGGGGGGTCTACTTTGGCCCATAGATTATTTATTGGAAGAATCAAGATTTGCGGCAATGATGCAGAAATTTTACACGATTTACATACAAAAAAATTGAAAGACATTTCATAAAGATATCATTTAAAAATTTGAATAATTAGAAACAAATATACATACACATCACACTACCGTGTGAGTCAAACAAAAGTATACACTTAGAAAATTGTCAGTTTGTTTAAAACTCAGTTATGAACGCAAAATTATTATACATAAAGATCATCATTTGGTACAATTTTTTGTGGTATGTGTTTACGCTGGGATGAACAGGGGGCATTGTTTGCGAGAGTGTAAAGATCAACTTGCGCCAAGTGACTACTCCTTATGTGATGTTTGAACAAAACATTTTTCTTTACAGATACAAATAACGCCCAAACCGTCCCAAACAAAATAATACATGACACACATATTAAAACACACATACAATTTACACACACACTCGCACGCACCCACCCATAGATAAACACACACACTGAGGTCATGTTGAGGATTAGGTGAAAGGACAGACAATTAAGTCCTGATCACAAATAAAGCTAATGAGGATCCACGATGACAAACATTTACGTATAATATTTGGATGTTGAGGAACAATTAACATCATCATATCATGATCGTTAAACAATTTGAAGCAGCAAGTCAAAAAATAAAAGAGTTGACAAAGAAAATTGAATCAGAATATTGTTTGCTTATTTATGTTTATTTTACTGCAAGTGAACACCATGATCATGTGCTCCTTTGTGTGTGCATTTGTAATGCATTCGTGTTTCCATGATCGTCTGCTTATGACATGTATGATGAGTACGCCATGTAAGAAAAATCTAAATGTATGTGTGGCTTTTTTTATTGTCCTGTGTGCGTGTGTGTGTATGAGTGTGTTCCTGGTGGTTTTACATAGATAGTCTTGTGGGGTACAGAGAACAAAAGAGCACAATGATGCCCTTTATTCCGTCATGCTTGTGGGGTACAAAATACAATAGGAGAAGTGCTTGTGGGGTACAAAACACAATAGGAGAAATGAATAGAGTTCCCCACAAGTCCATGTATGTGAATGTTGTGTGGGTGCGTGTATGTGTGTGTATGTGTCTTTGCTTTGGGGATAGTCACATACAATGTACCTTGTTTGATACATTTATTTCGTCCCCTCAATACTTTGGCGCAAGTCGATGCCCTCCTGTTCATCTATGCGTGAACATATACCACTTAAAAATGGACGCAAGATAAAATACTTTCTCAAATCATGTATTACTACACTGTTGGTCATAATGGTAGCATAATTTTTTTTCTACCTTTCGTACACTATTGACAACAATACGAGTCATTTTTTTTTGCAAAATAAAGCTTATATCTTCACCGATTTTATTGATAAATCTGTTCTCAACATATGAAATAAAAAATATAAGACAAAAATTAATTCATACAAACTTTATACACTGGTTTAAACCACTTTTGACAAACACAATCATCCAGACCTTGGCTTCCTTGAAAAAATGTATCGTTTTTGGTAAATGTTTAACCATGATAAGTTTATCGTGAAAAATAAAATCTTGGGATCTTTTGATGATTGAAGGGAAGTGTTCCTCTTTTTAATCTTGTTGGGTCACTTAGTATTTGGTATGGCCACCTCTGGCACGCACCAGTGCCTCCACACGCCGTGGCATACTGTCCACAAGGTTGTTGATGGTGTTCAAGGGCAGTGCATGCCACTCTTCGGTCAGTGCCTGGGCTAACTCCTGCACATTTTGAGGATGATTGTTTCTCTCATTGATGGCACGGCCCAATGCATCCCAGGCGTGCTCAATGGGGGTTCATGTCGGGGGAACAGGCAGGCCAAGGCATCTGCTGCACGTCCTCTGCGTCAAGGAATTCCCTCACCAGACGTGCCCTATGTGATCGAGCGTTGTCGTCTTGGAGCTGAAAGTTATTGCCATATACTCTTCCCGCGTATGGAAGACAATGGCGTTCCAGGATATCGCGGTACACGACGGCGTTGACGTTTCCTACAGGTGCAGCCAATGGCGTTTTTCCGCCATAATGTATTCCGTCCCATACCATCACTGAGCCTCCACCTGCTTGATTGGTTTCCTGGACACAGTTATTACGGAGGTTCTCGCCCCACAATCGTCGAACCCTCTGCCTCCCGTCGGTGCGGTCAAGGATGTACCGGCTTTCATCAGTAAAGATTACATGGCGCCAGTGACCAAGCTGCCATCTCCTGTGCCTCCTAGCCCACTGGAGTCGAGCAGCCCGGTGGCGAACAGTGAGACGTGGAACCTTGGTCATTCGCCGAGCTCTGTAGCCATGTTGGACAAGTCTCCTGTTTACGGTTTCCCGTGAAACGTTCACTCCGAAGTGCCTCCTCCACAAGTGGCAAAGACGACTCGCTGGCATTCTCCGGTTCCTACGGCACATGTTCAGCAGTTGACGGTCATCCCGTGCGGATGTTCTTCGTGGTCGACCTGTAGATCTCTCTGTACTCAAAGTACACGCCTCTCGATGTCTTCTGAGGATGCGGCACACACAACTCTGCGATAGTCCAAGAATATCTGTAATCTGGGCCTGTGTCCGTCCATTCCATTGGAGTGCAAGGACCCTCTGACGAATTGCAAGTGCCGTTGGGCGAGGCATAGTGTAAGGAATCAATGTACCAAATTTGGTAGGAATTGATCAAGCTAACTCTGAAAACGGGCTGTTAACACACGTAGGCTTTCTGCATGAAATGGACAGCAAAACAACAGCAGAAAGGAGGCTCTGCCTTTGTTAGCACCAAACAATAAGATAGGCCACGTTATGGAATGTTTCACTTGACCGGCTTTTACCTCGACAATACAAAATCATTATGTAATCAATGAACCTGGTCAATATTATCTATTTAGGCTTTTAAATATGATTAAATCAACGGATGACTATGAAAATACGAATTATGCTAACATTATGACCAACAGTGTATAATGATTTTTCATTCAAACCTTAGGTTTAATATGAATAGCAACATTCTAAGTCTATACCCTTTTTTAACTCACACGGTAGAACTGTGGTGCTTGGTAGTAACTCACTGATAAAAAAATTCTCTCGAATAATTGACGGGAAAGCAGCTACCAAACAGAGAAATAATCATTCACATTTAAAAGTACAGGGTTTTTTTTAAATCAGTAGTAAAGATAATGACACAGTATTGACGTCAGGTCAGTACGTGCTTGGTCTGAAAAGAAATTTAAGGAGAAATAACATTCGCTTGAAATGTTAACGGAAAAGAACCACACTCCCAAAAGAGTTGGCTAACTTTTACCATGTTGGCTAAGAAAGGGAACACACATGTTTGTTGTGTAAAATTTACCCAATGTCGACATGGGTAAAATTGTACCCAACTCTTTTTAGAGTGCAACAATCGGTGAAAACAGAGTACAGTTTTCATTTGGGCATAAATAATAACACTGTTACACAAACATAGGTTACATACATTTACAAAAAAAGTTATATCCATAGTAAAATACAAATATTAAATAGTAAAGCTGAAGGCTGAAGTAAAGATCGACCCTATGTAAGTAGACTAATGTAATTGACGGATTTCACAAATACACCGTAGGTGGCGTCACAAGCTCAATTGAGAACGATTGGGGTTTTCAAGGTAAAGAAGGAATCCACATATCGGTGTTGTGATCCGAAACACCAAAAGGGAGATTATGGTCAATGATGATTTGTAGTAAGCTCCGATATTAAAAATTATTGTGGCCATTGCGCTATTTCCACGGGTGGGAACTGTAACTACTTGACAAAAACGACGGTCAGCTAATGAATGATCCAGGTTCATCGGATAAAAGTCGCCCAAAATGATTATACCCCAGTCGGGATGACTAGTCACACAATATTCAATAGTAAAACAAACATGTGAAGTGGCAAAAGTTCAGCAGAGGAGAATGGGCCTCCGTCTTAAGCCATTAGCTGAGAGGACGCAGAGGAGATTCGCGAACCAACCCTAGGAGCAACTACTGGATATTCTCAAGCAACTTGGCGTCAACTACCAAATGGCAAGTATTGCTCTAAGATCTAACTACAGAATCGTAAGATGGGGCAGCTTCTGTTTCATCAATGTTTGCAGGTAGAATATCAAACGTAGTATTCAACGCTTCAAAGTAGGACGGAGGCGCTGGCAAATCCTCCCAAGCCGGCGGCGACGGCGGTGGCGCCGTGGGCAAGGCTAGCGAGTGATTGTGTCTATCTGATGATATGGGGTTTAAAGAAATCTGATCTAAGGGTCCACGGATTCGTGGCGACGGATTTTGTCTATCTGATGATATGGGGTTTAAAGAAATCTGACCTAAGGGTCCACGGATTCGTGGCGACGGATTGTGTCTATCTGATGATATGGGGTTTAAAGAAATCTGACCTAAGGGTCCACGGATTCGTGGCGACGGATTGTGTCTATCTGATGATATGGGGTTTAAAGAAATCTGACCTAAGGGTCCACGGATTCGAGGCGACGGATGCAGAGACGCAGAAGTCACGTCGCTGTTCACTTGTGGTGCTGTTGAAGTAGCCCGATTGAGTGGTTCTTGAGTTTCAGGATCAATGGACGTTGCACCTTCCAGTCTTTCCTGCCTGCTTTTGCATATGCCAAAACGCCCAAGACAAGAATAAAAGCAGGATTGGAGCGAACGCCCTAAAACAGAAAACCCGTTGGATACGCAAGTGCACATGCGTCTCATGCTACGGTATATACAGCGATACGTTTGAATCAGGCAATCGATTATACAAGTACAAAAGTACGGTCCTACACTGCAGCAGGCAAATATGGCACCTATTGCACCTATTATTATGACGATAAGTAGGACCTTGTGCAAATTTGAACTCTGTGATTCTCCTTCTTCATCACCAGTTGTAGACCCACTGTCCTCAGACCATTCCTTTCCACTAGAACCACCTGAAATGTTTTCAAAAATAAATATGATACAAAAATTTTGATATGATACAAAAATGTTGTTTGACGATATGAATACCCCCCCCCCCCCCAAAAAAAAAAAAATATATATATATATACAATAAAATGAAAAATTAAAATTAAATTAAAAATATAATATATATATAATTGTGGTGCTACAGTGGTGATTGAAACTTTAGGTGAGTTAACCTTTGTAATAATTTGATCTGTGTTTTTATTTTATTTATTTAGTCTTATTTTACCAGGGTGGCTTCATCAGTAATTTCAACACTGGTTTACAAGAAGGCCCTGCAAATTAACAAATATAACATTGACAATACGATACAAGATATGAACATTGCAAAAAAAAATCATAATCAAACAGTCAAAATGAATTTTCAATACAAAAGTGACCAAACGTGCTTCAGCAAGTATAGAATGAGAAGTATAAAATGAAAAGCATATAATGATAAATTAACAATTTGAAATCTTACTGAGACTGCATGAAAGAAAAATCTTTGGGGGAAACAAATTAGATATTTGAACTTTCAAATCATAAATTCGTGAATAATGTTAAATGGAATTATATCATGTAAATACAAAGTGAATGCATTATAAGTTGTCATGTTTGAACGTATGATATATATATATATATATATATATACATACCGGGTGTCCCACAAAAAGCGGAACGGCGGATTTCAGTACATTACCTTCAAAAAGTATATCATTTTATTACAATATTTGGTAAAGCATCTTCTACCAAAGAGAATGAAATCAAGATTATTGAATTTGGTTAAGTAATTTTGATTCTATGCCCGTTTCTTGAAATACAGTCATTTTCAAATTTTGCATGTTTGTTGCGACCAATGAAGCCCATTGATGCTTATCAACAAAAGACACAGTAGAAAGAAACACAAAAAAGGGCTTGTGTGACATGTACATGCCGTAAGGGCTTACCAGAACACTGTCCATTACCTTTAAATATGCTCTTGTATTGATATATCCCTACAACAACCATAACCTTTGAGATATCAAATTGTTACATACCTTCACTGTGAGTGGATGGAGCGAGTAGTGTCATTATGTATGTCAAAATTATTGGTCTCCAAGAAACCTGCAAAAACAGATACATGTAGAATAAGAGTGATACAGTTAACACATGGGCTCTTCCACCTCCCTGGTTAACGTGACATACATGATGTACATGCAATGTGTGTGTAGTCCCGTATACCTATATCTGTGTCAGTGGCGGATCTACGGGGGGGGGGGGTTTAGGGGGTTTAACCCCCCCCCCCCCCCTTGGGCTGCCAAGTAAAAATTTAATGTGCATAGAAAAACGCCATCATAATATGTCCAGACCCACACAGTATGTTCCTATAGCACAGGACTGCTTTTTATGGTCTCCATTGCGTTAGTAGATGCCAGGAAAACATCACTTACGGGGGTTCAAAATAGCGAAAAAATCGGCTCGCCGCTACGTGGCTTGTGGGTCCATTGGTGGATCCAGGGAGGCACTTCCGGCCCGTGCCCCCCTTTTGGAAGAAAAGTATGCATTTTGACCATAGACGACCCGCCATTTTGTCGATTGTGCCCCCCTTTTAGAATGAAGACCTTTTTTTTGCTTGTCAGGGAATTATGGAGGGAAACTAGAACCCCCATAACCCCCCCCCCCCCCCCCCCATTGAGCGAATGTTGCAGGTCTGGTGAGAAAAAAAAAAATTGTCGACACCCCCACCCCCCACTGACCGACTTTTCGAGAAGCTGGCGAGACCAACACAATACGGGTCTACCTTTTCCATTGAGCGAATGTTGCAGGTCTGGTGAGAAAAAAAAAAATTGTCGACACCCCCACCCCCCATTGACCGACTTTTCGAGAAGCTGGCGAGACCAACACAATACGGGTCTACCTTTTCCAAAAGTTGGGTCAAACCCCCCACCTTGGACAGTTGGAAAAAAGCTAGATCCGACCCTGTGTGTGCAGTGCGTGTGATTTTCAGCAAGATCGAGTCTATTATTTTCTTTCATTTTGATCACTCGAAGATCTCACAGTACACATAAATTCTGATGTACAATACAGTCTACCTTTCCCAACAGCTTCCAGACATTTTCTTTGACAATGTAATCACTTGACCGGAACTCAACTTTATCTTTAAAACACACGTCCCGGTAACATGTAAGCACAAATTATTTTCTATCCACTTGTGTGCGAAAAAAATCATATTATCTATAGACAGAATAAAAATACATAGAATCATTCTGTAAATCATCATAATGATCACTCAGTCTCACACGTTTTAGTTTACCCACCTGAATGCAAAATTCTAAAACAGATCGTATACTCTCCATGTTTCCAGCAACCTTCAGTAACTGAAACCAAGATTTTAACGAACCATGAAGCCACATCAGCTTAGGCTGTTTTCAGCTTCCAAAATCCTGATAAAGGTCCAAAGTAAGTTCCTAGGACAGTATGTGAGCCTACTAGCTCGTATGGTGTCTTGTAAAATGAACTACACGAATCCACCTTCATCAGTTTATTTTACAAGACAACATACGAGCCGATATAGCAAGGGTAGAAAATGGAGAAAGGCAGTATTAAATCATTGGTCACCTTTCATACATCCGTATTTACTCGCGCACCAGCGTATACTTTCCATTTGCGTTCCAGTTTGCTCAGAAGCAGTTATGGTGGATTGAAGAATTAAACTCCTTGTATATTCATGTTTACCCTGTATCAATATTTGCAAAAGCCTATTATGGCAACAGGTCAAATAACTGCCCAGTGGTGGAAATGCAGAGTGAATTTTCCATGAGGTTTTATACGGTAGACAATATTTAACCAGTCGTAGAGGCATGTTTCTAAATATAGCCACTCAAGTAATAGGCCTATAGAGCAAAGTTGGTTAATTTGCATAGTATATGCATGCTGATATAAATAGTATGCAACGCAAACCCTAACTCTAAACCTAATCCTTACCGTGAAAATAAAATTGTCTCTTTCTAGAAACATGCCTCTCTGTATATTTTTTTTGTTTTGTTGTTTTTTGTGGGTTGTGGGTTGTGGGTTGATTTGTGGATATGTACAGTATGTAGGTTTATATGTATATGTATGTAGGTAGATATATGTGCACATGTATGTGTTTATTTGCCAGGTATAAGAGAACTGTTGCTGGGCTAGCGCCATGAGCGTCTTTGGACGGTGTGTGCGCTCTATAAATATACACTATTATTATTATTATTATATGCATGATTGCCCAGTTTAGTTTTCTTTGTACTGCATTTATAATTTACCTTTGCCAGGGAACAACGCTTCTACAAGCTCTGCTTTTTTGCTGGTCTCTGTTTTCATTCTCAATTTCGTATAATTATTCTTAATGTAGTCTTCGCTGGGTTTTTTTCTTCTTAATGCTCTTTATTTTGGTTGTAATAATCGAACATGTTTCTGCGCTTAGTTTTGTTGTCAATTATTTTGTATATTGTTGATTACACAATCATAGTTATTGTTATATACTTTAAAAAATAAAAATGAAATGAAATAGAATCTAAATCTGAAATCTTGAATTGATTTGGGGTTTCTTAATAATTTTTTTTTAAACCAAATGCTCTTTACAAACACGTTTGGAAGTGTTCCAAGGGGCTTTCGAAAAAAGGAACTGCGCTGTCAATATTATATCGGAACCTCCTTCCTTGTCTTTGAAATTGAGATATATCATACTACTTTATCTCTGTCACTCTATCTCTCTGTGTTTCCTTCCTTTCGCTTTCAGTTGCTTGCTATGTATCACCATTTTCATACGTATTTTGTTATCTTGAATCACTTTCCCGCATGCCCCCCCCCCCCCCCCTCACTATTTCTTTCTTCTTTGCTTTCTTCATTTGCTCCAAATTGCTTGCTCTTGAGCACAAGATATAGTGTAGTCGGTTTGGATCAGAGTTGGTCAGAATCAACATTTTGCGCTCGGCTTACAGGTATGTTTTTTTTTCATTGTGTTCATGATGTGCATTATAATAACAAGAACCTATTACCGAGTTCTGGAATAACTCCTTGATCATTTTAAAAGACATAATTAACCGACAGAATTCCAGTTCGTATAGCTCATGCAACGCATGAAATTTTATGGTTTTAAATTATATCAACGTTAACTACAGACTTAGTTTGTTCACTACTTGCTCGTGGTGTTTACCGTAAGAATGATAATTGTTATGGTAAACTTGTGCATTTTGATATGAAATACGAGCGTGCGAAGCAAATGAGCAAGTGTGGCACTGATAATAACTATCAGGATACCGTGCTCCCACTTACACTCCATGTGGTATACCCTAAGCACACAAACCCTAAAGTTTGCCCAACTCCTCTTAGAGTTTCGACCCAGAAATAAATTGATGTGATAACCTTTTTTTATTATTACTTGAGAATTTTTTTTCGGCATTGTGCCCACACCCCATCCCCCCTCCAGTGCTGCCAACCTAAAATCGTATTCCTCACCTTTTACGGTTGACAAGGGGGTATGGCATTGTGTATCACAGGCAAAAATTTAGAACAGTTCTTGTAACCCATAGCCATAAATAGTTAATGCCAGTGGATAACAAAAGGTTGTTCGAGTAGACAGGTGCGATGCATTATGGTAATGTTGTGTTCCAAATTAATTCCAGACATCCATAGATGTTGGTACCCCCTTATCAAGTGTAATAGGAGCGAAACTGGGTGAGGAATCCGTACTAGTTGGCATGTCTGCCCCTCCACTGCGAAATCCTGGATCCGCCCTTTCACTATCCTTTCTCAATATGTACACCACAATGGTTCAACTTCCTCGCTTTCACCAATTGTATGTATGATTCCTCAAGTGTCTTGGGACCAACTCTGTTTTTAATTTACATTAATGACTTACCTAAATCATCTACGCATTTCAATTTCATACTATTTGCAGATGATTCAGATATTTTCAATGCGTTTCCTTCCAATCAAGTAAACATTGATTTATCAGCCATTACCAAAAATTGGACTGTTATAAGTGATTGGTGTGATGCAAATAGAATAACAATAAATATCAATAAAACAAATTATATGGTGATTAAATCCAAATGAAAATGGGTAAATACGGAAGGTTTAATCAAAATGAAGGGCCACGTTCTGAAAGAGGTCGAAGTTGCATCCTTTGTTGGGATTCAAATTGATGATTATTTATCCATTTGGGCTACACCTACTTTGGCTAATACCATATGGTCTACTTATCATTTGGTCCAATTCGATTTAGTCTAATAACCAGTTGGGCTACTTATCAATTAGTTTAACTGTCTTAGGCCTATGGTCTAATCACCATTTGGTCTAATATCCAGTTCGTCTAATAACCAGTTAGGCTACTTATCATTTGGTCTAATTTTCATATAGTCTAATGACCATTTGGTCTAATTACTAATTATTCTTCTGGCCATATAGTAGCAAGTTTAGATTGGACAGGGAAAATGAAACTTTAAAGAAGTCATCTACGTGAATGTGCATTAAAAGAGTTCTTCACCTTGTTGCTATATCAAGATCAATGAATATCCCTACATTCTATGTATTAATCTTTTAATTTCTTAAAATCAATTATTTAGTATAATTTTTTTAATTAAAAAATTCATAGGTCTCCTCCTCATTTCATGACTAAATTAGAAGAACCTGATTTTGTATTGCATTTCAAATTATGTTTGTTGGGTCGATAATCTGTTATTCATGTTTCTTATTTGATATCCGATGTACAAATGTTTGTGCCAGTAGTCAATATAAGCTAGGGGCGATGCCAGGGTATTTTCATAGGAGGGGCAAGAGGACCCACAGACTTGGGGTTTCAATGAACTGGGTACCTTTTTTTTAAGGTGGGAACTTAATTATAAATGGTGAAGACAGGAATGGAAAATGGCGTTTTGATTGATTGATTGATTGATTGATTGATTTTATTTGCCAAGCATTCAGAACATAATAAATTTGTACATAGTAGAATAACAAATTAGCAAGCTTGAACAGGATAACCCACGAAAGCTCGAAAGCTTATTTCCAGTGGGGTCCTCTTGTTTGGATAAAATAATCATTGAGTTAGAACATATTTATATATATTTACACGTTGAGAAATAAATAAGGAAAAGTAAATCATAAAAATAATAGTGGTAAATATATACAAAGTTAGAATGAGAGGAAAAGAAAGAGAAAGAGGAAGAAGAAAAAAGAAGGAAAGAGAGGAGAAGACGAAGTTAGAAGAGGAGGAAGAAATGGAGAGAGAGAGAGAAACGAAGATGAGAATGGAAAAAAACTACGTTAAATCTTTCATCATGTTAAAACTATAAATATATACAATAAACAGCATATTAACGGTACACTGTTAAATGGTCTAACACCATTTACTCTAATCATCAGTTCGTCGAACTCCAAGTGGTCTAACTTCATTTTGTCTGCAACGAGTTTGTCTACTTACCATTTCGTCTAATTTTCATTTGGCCTAATAGCCAATTCGTCTAATACACAGTTTGGATAACACCATGGTGGTTTGAAACCAATTTGGGCTAATTTTCACTTCGTCTATTTCCAAATAGTCTAACAGTCATTTTGTCTACAAGCCACATGGTCTCATATCCATTTGGGCTACACCTACTTTGGCTAATACCATATGGTCTACCTATCATTTGGTCCAGTTCCGTTTAGTCTAATAACCAGTTGGGCTACTTATCATTTAGTTTAACTGTCATATGGTTTAATAACCATTTGGTCTAATATCCAATTCGTCTAATAACCAGTTAGGCTACTTATCATTTGGTCTAATTTTCATATAGTCTAATGACCATTTGGTCTAATTACTATTTATTCTTCTGGCCATTTAGTAGCAAGTTGAGAAAGGAAAGGGAAATGAAACTTTAAAAAATGAAACTTCAAAGAAGTTATCTATGCGTAAATGTGCATTAAAAGAGTTATTCAATTTGCTGCTGCTTATGCCTAATTCACATTTGGCTTGCGATGTGTCTACGGAGCCGTAGGTGACATCGCACAATCCTCGCATGGACACCGTGCAATGGCCAAGCGTGATCGTGCAGCAAACGCACGATTTTTTGGTGGACACTGGGGCAAAAAAAGCTCTTACGTTTGGGGTGCAGGGATACGCGCGAAGCGCGAAAGCTCTGACGTTTTAGCAAATTTGAGAGAAAGATAAACTGCTCGTAGCAAACAATATCTTAGGCGGAAAGTTCGACGCCCTGACTGCTTTTCAGTTATTTTCAGGTAATACTGCACTGTATGTAACTAGCAGGGGTAGGTGCAGGGAGGGGTAGGCCTTTTTTATCTCACTTCCCCGCTTTTTCGCTCTCACTTTTTTTTTTTTTTTAGTGGCTGAATAAGGGGGGGGCATGGCCCCCCGGTGCCCCCCCCCCCCCCCCCCCTGTCTACGCCAGTGCACTTTGTGTTTCAACGAACTGGGTACCGTTTTTGGAAAAGGGGGAACTTAATTATAAAGGGTGAAGACAAGAATGGAAAATGGCGTTCTGATACGTTGCTGTACCCCTACATTGTACTTAACACGCATTAAATGTTAAGGATATATTTTCTAATCTTTACATAATATGCAATTCTGCCTTATCCTAACTTGCAAGCCAAAATATTATGTTCTTGTTGAAGGTCATGCATGGTGCTTGCATTATATTGATTTCATGACGGAGGTGCCGCAAAAGCGTTTAGTTTCAAGCATAATCTCGCAATAAAAGCGATAGATAGCACTTTATGTTACTGCATTGAGTTACAATAAGTGAGTGCGAGCGAGCGTAGCGAGCAAGCTTCGGGCGGGGGATATATTAATTGCTGCACTGTGTCCCCAGCTCTTGCTAAGTTCCTGCTCAAAGGTGTCACACTGCTGTCATATCAAGAACTAAATATTCTGCCATTAAGCTTCTCTGATTCTTTTGAGCTATGCAAACTGCTATTTTCAGGGGCGGCGCTACAGGGGGAAGGGGCAGGGGCGGTTGCCCCTATGATATTTCAAGTGACCTAAAAGAGAGAGAGAGAGAGAAGAAAAACGAAAAAAGAAGGAGAAGAAGAAAGAAGAGTATGGAACTATTATTATTATTATTATTATTATTATTATTATTATTATTATTATTATTATTATCATTATTATTATTATTATTATCATCATTATTATTATTATCATTATTATTATTATTATTATCATCATTATTATTATTATCATTATTTGTTCATATAAAACGTAAATTAACTCGCTCGTTGGCGGGGCACAATGCCCCCCCCCCCCCCTTTCCAAGCACCCAAAAAGTGTCTCCTGCTACCCACAAAAATACCGCTGTTTATACTTGTTCACAGCCTTCTTTTTCTTCTTTTAAGGCAGTGGCGTAGATATATATATAGGTATTATGACGCCCTGGGCAAACAGTGAATTTGCCCCCCCCCCCCCCCCCCTCCCGGAGTCAAATTATGTTTTGCGAGGAAGCAAAGCGATCGAGAAGCATTTTTTTTTATTCAATATGTTTACCCTTCTACAGAGTTCCTTTATTCATCATCAATATAACAATTTTTACAAAAGATCGTACATATATATATATATATATATATATATTTCCATGATTTGTCATGTAAATACTTAAACATTAGAGTATACCAGAATATAACAAAATATGCAGCCGCACAGCGGTGTATTGGATAGTTTGACAAAATATACGTTGTGTACAATTATACTACATTACATACAAAACAGTCAAAGAGAACATAGACTCTCAGAAACATTTGGTGAAATGAAACCATTTTTTCCTCAAACTTATCTTCTTTAAGATTTATCTTTGATATATACTTTTCCATATCATAATATGTTTTGATAGCTGTCAAAACTTTTTCAAACCTTGGTAATTGACTTTTACATTTAGCTCATTTAGCTCATTTTTTTTCTTACAGGGACGGCCAACAAAATGACGCATAGTGTTGTTGGTAGGTGCGTAGACGAAAAACGAGTAGCCCAACAGGCAATTAGCCTTAGTGATAATTAGACAAAGAGATGTTTAGACAAAATGGCATTTAGACCAACTGACAATTAGACTAAATGGAAAATGGACTAAATGAAAGTTAGACCAACTGCACATTAGACCATATAAATGCCATGTAAACCAAATGGATACTAGACCAAGTGGATTTTAGACGAAATGCCTGTAGACCAACTAGTTTTAGACTGACTGGGAATTAGACAAACTGACAATAGACGAACTGGTAGTAGACCAAGTGACAACGAAATAAAGTAGACGAAATGGTAATTAGACCAAATGGTAATTAGACCAGGTGATAATTAGCCCAAGTGGTCATTAGACCTTCTGGTTATTAGACCAAGTGCAAATTAGACCAAATGAAGAGTGGACCAAAAGGGTTTAGCCCGAATGAAGGTAGCCCATCTGGAAATTAGACCGAGTGGTTTTTAGCCCAAGCGTGCATAAACCCTTTGTTCCACGTTACATAGTTATTGTATCATTCTTTGGTTCAGCCACACATTTCCTATGGCCTTGAAGTCTGGGATGTACTTATATTTCATTTGTTGACATAATATTCTTGTATTATATTATTTTACTTCCTTGTGGATCCCTCATGTATAATTGCTTACAATTGCATGCAGTTTCCTGCTAAAATAATTAATGAACTCGAAATAATTAATTAATAATTGATATGCTCGAAACAATAATACACTCGGAATCCATTTTTGTTTAATTAAATTTTTTGTATGTGCTTAAAAAATAACGTCTTCCCGTATTTCTGTTTGTTCAAATATTTTACAATCTAATCATTCCAGGGGCCAGCGTTTTGTACAAGCTCTGCTTCTTTTGCTGGTCTCTTTTTTCATTTCTTTTCTTACTTTAAATCACACACTTGAATAACTATGTACATGTATTTAAATCGTTTTATTATCTAAATTGATTCTAATGAGTAATATTGTTGTCATGCGTTTCTCCGGTATTCATGTTACCCATACACTATGTTTAGGATGATTACTTGCTAATTTGTGTTTTTTATTATTACTGATTTGTATTTACACTATTATTGATTTGTATGTTGACTGCTGAAAAGAATTGAAATAAAATAAATCTAAATCTGATTATACAGAAAATGATTGTTAGGGTTATTACCTTTAGTGGATTTATGACACCGTCTGCGCCTTTATATCTCGAACTAAAAATCTTTGATATTTACAAGTTTCACAGGTTTTTAACTGTTACCTTCATGTATACGTTACTACATAAACAACTTCTTCATTCTGTTTATGAATATTGCCTGTTTTACGATCACAAGTATGATACGATACAAAAAGAAAGCAAAATTCTCATTTTACCGAATGTAATGACTGAGCATGGAAAGAAGAAAATGTCATTCTACGGTTGTAGAATATGGAATTCATTGCCTTTAGATATTAAAGAGAAAAACAACCTCTGTCAAAACATTTTGTAGGAAGTTAAAAGAAACGATGCTGAATATCTAGAGTGACGTATAATGCATTTGTTTTGTTTTGTTTTGCCCCACCAAAGTCATATCATGTAGTTTTAGAGATGCAGGTATTTTTGGGTCAGCTCGCTATTCATAAGGACCGCTATTCATTTAACACGTGTTATCAATAGCGATCCTTATGAATAGTTACGAATAGTGGTCCTTATGAATAGCGGGGTAATTTGTCTATGGTTTGCTCGCTATTTAAAAGGACCGCTATCCATACAAAACCGCTATTCATTTAGTCACGTGTTATGGATAGCGGTCCTTATGAATTGCGGTCCCTATGAATAGCGAGGATTCCCCGGGATTTTGTTTACACTCAGTGAACAAATTTTAGTTTTTGTTTTTACTGATGCTGATTGCGTGTGTGTATATAACGATATACATGCTCTTCTTCTACCATTACCCTTCACATTTGTAAATACCTGGTAAAAATGTTGCATAATTCTATTGTTTCAGAAATGGCAATAAATTCATTCATTCATTCATTGTCCGGTCCCATTAATAGTTCAAAACAATGTGTAGGCAAAAGGTGTTTGAAAAATGATAAATAGTAATTTCACACACAAGTTTATGGCATTAACTTTTAAAAATGTCAAATTAAAAGTAATTATTTTAAGAATAATAACTCCAAATGAATTTAAAATCCTGAAAACAAAACTTCAATTTCGTTGCAACCTTGGAATTATTATTCGGCAGAAGTGTTAAATATTTGTAAACTCCCACATGTGAAAAAAAAATATATGAATCCAAATAATAATTATTATTACAGTATAAGGAAACCGTTGCAACGCCTAATTTCTTTCATTACGAATGTTCTTTACAGCCAAAGTAAACGGAAGCAATTGGGAAAGATTTTTGTAAGAAATTTGGAAAACAAAACTCAAGTATAGTGGAGATATGTGGCGGATTCGGGGGGGGGCACGGGCCGGAAGTGCCCCCCCCCCCCCTTGAATCCGCCACAGACCTTTGGAAGAAAAATATGCATTGTGCCCCCTTTTTTGGATTGTGCCCCCCCCCCCCCTTTTAGAACGAAAACTTTTTTTTTTTGCTTGCTTGTCAGAGAATTATGGAAGGAAACTGGATCCCCATAACTCCCCCTCCCCCCCCCCCCCTCAAGTAGTGGAGATCTGTGGCGGATTCGGGGGGGGCACGGGCCGGAAGTGCCCCCCCCCCTTGAATCCGACACAGACCTTTGGAAGAAAAATATGCATTGTGCCCCCTTTTTTGGATTGTGCCCCCCCCCCCCCTTTTAGAACGAAAACTTTTTTTTTTGCTTGCTTGTCAGAGAATTATGGAAGGAAACTGGGTCCCCATAAAAAAAAAATTAAAAAGAATATGGGTCTACCTTTTCCAAAAGTTGATAAACCTGCATTTGTATGCCCCCCCCCCCCCCTTATACAAAATCCTGGATCCGCCCCTGGTGGAGATTCCTTGCTGTACGAACCAGAATCAGACATAATCATTATCAGAGAATAGCTAATTATCTGAACGAAACGCGTTGGGACATATACTGTATGTACGTTTTTGCCATACGTTTGGTGCCAACAGTAAGTCTGCTCTTTTATATTTATTTCATGCAAATTATAAACTTTGATAGAAGAGGGGCGTATATATGCCTATTCAGGGGCGGACGGAGACAATGAAACTTGGTTGGGGAATACCGATGTGGCGGCCCACCCAACAGTTTACCATATTGTCATCCAAATTTGATACAGGATAGTATGAGACCAAAAAGTATAAATACGAAGAGGGCTCAGTCCCGAAATAAAGCACGCGTGTATATATATTGTGGTACATGTCGATCGGCCGAGAGGGAAAGGTTATAGTCTCTATCAAGATGTTTGTGTTATTTATTTTCTTTATTTTTTCTTCTTTTTCTGTACATCGCTTTTGGTAAAGCCGTAAAGGGCATAGTCTTGATATTGTCCCTTCAAATACAAACTTATGTCCCAAAACAGATAGGAATCAACTCTAACTGCACCAGGGAGGAGATGGAGAGAGTTGGGAGGGGGAGCTAGGAGAGATGTTTGTATTTTTGTTAAAGTTATTTGCTGTGAAATTTCTATTAATATTTATGTGATGGGGGGGGGGGTGGTCCAAACATGTTCCCTGATATTAAGCTATATATGAGCAAACACTGCGATATCTGACGGCCATGTCGAGAAAAGTATTTAAACAAAATAATAAAATGCTATCTTTATTTTTCTAAATCAAAATATTTCATTTGCTATCATGATTTATGCAGATAATAGGGATTATAGATCTGTAATATAAATTTATTGGCCTTATTCTGTTAAAAGACAGAAAAGGCTTTATTAAAATGACATTGCGTGATTAATTAAGTGTGGCGTATCCAAGATTCTCTTTATTGGTGGCGTATCCAGGAATGCACGTGCCCCTACGCCAGCCCAAACCAAATCTGACATATCTTAGTTACACATCGAATGACAGGAAATGTGTGCCCCCTCCCCATGATCTAGCAGTTTGAGACGACAGACAAAACAGTACAGAGGCTTGCTCCGAAGCCCTTACCAGCGCAATAGGGCCTAATGGATACCAATTGTACGAAAAGGGGAAAAACGGCCTCCCTATTTTGCATTGAATTAACTAGTAACCAACAATAGCAGCTGGTGATATAATTTATTTATTACCAGTCCTATTTTGTCTTTGTAGGAATATCCCATTCCTTTTGCACCCACCTCTCTTTTCTCCCCCCCCCCCCCCCTCTCACAGGCTTTCATTTTCTCATACGCTCTTATTCTCGTATTCTCTCCTACAACCGATCTGTAAAATGACTCCAGTAGAAAGGAGGACAAAATAATGATCTCTTATTGTTTTTTCTTCTCCAATCTTTCAGTTTAATGAGATCGACCACCAACACTATGCAATCCCATTCTTCATATCCATGACAGAATAGCAGGGGCGGAACCAGGCTGGGGAGGGGGCGAATCGGCCCCGGCCCCCTTTTTGAAACCCAACTGGTATACCTTAAGTACATTATGCACAATAAAAAATGCCTCTTTAATTGTGTACTTTTCCGGCTCTGTGCCCCCTCCTCTACAAAATCCTGGATCCACCCCTGGAATAGGAATTATTATAGGAATTAATTCTAACCCATCCTAAAATTCCTTGTTTTCGCGTGTAAACCTATGGCAGGCGAGACCTTTTTGGTCAAAAGCATGCATATTCCCGGGGATTTATGTGGGGTCTTTTCACTTGTTTGAGCCTTAATTATACCTTTTCAGAGCTTTAAATTTCATGTAAATCACATTTTTTATACTTTCAAATAAAAACAAAGGAAATTATAACCATCCTAAAATTCCTTCTTTTCACGTGTAAACCTATGGCAGGCGAGACCTTTTTGGTCAAAAGCATGCATATTCCCGGGGATTTATGTGGGGTCTTTTCACTTGTTTGACCCTTAATTATACCTTTTCAGAGCTTTAAATTTCATGTAAATCACATTTTTTATCATTTCAAATAAAAACAAAGGAAATTCTAACCATCCTAAAATTCCTTGTTTTCGCGTGTAAACCTATGGCAGGCGAGACCTTTTTGGTCAAAAGCATGCATATTCCCGGGGATTTATGTGGGGTCTTTTTACTTGTTTGAGCCTTAATTATACCTTTTCAGAGTTTTAAATTTCATGTAAATCACATTTTTTTATATTTTCAAATAAAAACTAAGCAAAAGCATGCATATTCCCGGGGATTTATGCGGGGTCCCTTCCACTTGTTGAGTCTTAATCATACATTCTCAGAGTTTTAAATTTTATTTAAGTCACATTTTGCAAAATTTTGATTAAATTCAGGGGGGAATTATAATCATTCATGGAGCTGGAACGCCGAAAGCATGCATATTCCGGGGATTTATGCGGGGTCCCTTCCACTTTTTGAGCCTTCATTAAGCTTTTTCAGAGTCTTAAATTACATGTAAGCCACATTTACACTAAATTCAAGGTACCGATAATACTAGAGAAACTGTACTCATTCTTAAAATCTCTGTTTTCACGGGTTAACCCTATGACAGATGACTCTGTAAAAAAGCAGGCATGATCCCCGGGGATCCATAGTGGCATTTATTGTTAATAAAGGTTCAAGAAATGTTTTTGAACTATCCATCCTTTCTCTCGTGCAAAAATCAGACTTGAAAAAGAGTAACATATGAAATATCAAGAGAAAATGAGACATCTTTTCACGTACCTACCTATGGCGCACATATTTTTCTTTATTAACACAGCAATTTACGCCTGTCGAATGTACTACGGAAGTAGGTGAGAGTAATCTGTCTTGATACTATTAAAAGTCTTTGGTGATTCCGACGTCCCGAGAGATCGTATACGTCGGGACACAAGTTTACCAGAGGATTGATGTTTCTTGTTCAAACATCAACAAATTTTTCCAGTATTTAAATCTTTCCGGCCCTAAGGCAAAACTGTGCCTATTGAGCAGCCCCTGGGGAAAACTCGGGAAACTCACCGTGGCCAGTGTGCCCCTGTGCCTATTCATCAAAACTTGCCCTAATCTTCTTCTCTCCACTTTTGTTACTCAGAATGCGAAAATGGAAGGTTATACCATCATCCCAGCCTCCATTGCAGAAGTTACTCGAGATCACCCAAGCAACAAGAAAGAACTTTTTGTGTTGGAAGATTACAACCAAAGAATTTCTATAGCCACCGTCATGTGCATCGTGTCTCTTGTTGGCACGATAGGCAACGTGCTGGTCATCACCGCCGTCGTCCTATCACGAAGACTCCGGTCATCAACCAACTGGTTCATCGTCAACCTTGGCTGTGCTGATCTGCTCGCTTGCCTTATCTTCCCGTTTAATGTCGTCGCTATGATTAGCCGCCACGGCTGGCCGCTTCCAAGTTGGATCTGCGCGACCAGTTCAGCCTTGTTTCACATCTGTCTGGGTGCTAGTGTCATGACGCTGGCTCTCATTGCCTATAACCGCTGGTACCTGCTGACAAAGCCAATGGCACGCTTTCAGAAGTTTTACACAACGAGGAAGATATGCCTCATGTTGCTTAGCTCTTGGATGTACCCGTCGCTGTTGGTCCTGGTGCCTTACTATGCTGGGCTGGGCAGGTTAGGATACTCCTATGAGTACAAGTCATGTTCCCAAGATACGTCACTTCCAACCTCGGACTTATACAGTCTCATAGCAGGAGCTGGTGTGATCATCCCTATTTTTATTACCATAGTTGCCATCTATGTGCGAATTTACCTCTTCGTTTCCAGACAGAGTAAAAAGATGGGCCAAGCAAAATCAGGAGTGTCCAAAACGCGACGCGTGGAAAATATCAGTTTAGAAATGAGCTCTTCGAAGATATCCTCAACAAAACCGAGCACTACGTCCGAAACACTAAGCCATTCAACTGTAGACTTTGCTACACCTCATACAACCGAGAAAACCAGAACGACTGAAGACACAACAGTCGAAATGTCTAAGAATCACATGAGGTCTCTATGTGGGATAACCAAATCCGACTCGACGCTCCTGAAACCTCTCAACCAATATCCTGGAAGCAAAGCACAACCACCTGTGAACCGGTACCATGTGAATGTCACCAAACGTCTGGCCATTGTGGTGTTAGCCTTCTTCATCTGTATGCTTCCGTTTGGTATCAGTGTGGTCGTTCCACCCAGTGACCCAGGCATCCCTTGGACTGTACTTCTAATGACATTCAACAGTTGCATTAATCCTCTCATATACGCAAGGACAATGCCAGAGTTTCGCAAGGTGATGTGGGCCATTATTCGTTGTCGTCTTCGACGGATTCCTGAGCCACTTGCGTGCATTCGTCGCCTACGTTCGTTTTAATGCCCGTTGCATCAATCAACCAGCCATTCGGGGAGTCAACAAAAGCAACAGGCCTTCTGGTCATATAAGTGGCAAAACTTGTCACCAATAAATCAGTTCCTAGATACTAGCTGGTAAACATGACCTTAGCATGCACAGGTCTTTGAAAAATGGAGAGGTCCCTCTTTGGGCTTCTAAGAATAATCGCTCTCAAAGTGATAGAGGCTTGTAGTAATAATTTTGTTCCCCTCTTGAAAAGAATAATTCCATCTGCGTATCATGGAATGCATCGTTAGTGCATTAATAAACAATGATTTCACAACATTCTTCAGCACATATCCAGTATATTGTTAGTAATATTGTTACTAATATTATTATTGTTATTGTTAAAATTATTATCATTATTATTGTTAAAATTATTATTATTATTATTATTATTATTATTAATATCATGATTATTATTAATATCATTATTATTATTAATATTATTATTAATATCATTATTATTATTATTAATATTATTGTAATAAGTCCTCATTTTGGCTACTTGACATTACTGGCATGCACTGGCGTAGACAGGACGGCCATGCCCCCCCCCCCCCCCCCCCCCCCCCTATTCAGCCACTAAAAAAAAAAAGCGAGAGCGAAAAAGCGGGGAAATTAGAGAAAAGGGCCTGAAAAGCGATACAAGCCGTTATCTTTCTCTCAAAATTTGCTAAAACGTCAAAGAAGGGGGAAATAACCCCTCTCCCTGCGCCCACCATGTTACATACAGAGAAATGTTGCGTCCAAATAAATGAAAAGCAGTCCGGGCGTCGAACTATAACTTTCCTCCTAAAAATATTGTTTCGCGCGGGAAGGGAGAAACTCCCCACTCCCTGCACCCAACCCTGTTACATACAGTGCAGTATTGAATCCAAATAACTGAAAAGCAGCCAGGGCGTCAAACCTTCCGCCTAAAAAAAAGTGTTACGAACCGTTATCTTTCTCTTAAATTTGCTGTAAAACGTAAGAGCGTTCGCGCTTCGAGCGGGAGGGGGCAACTCCCCTTCCCTGCTCCTACCCCTGTTACATACAGTGCTTTATTGCTTCCAAGTAATTGAAAAGCAGTCGGGGCGTCGAGCTATAGCTTTCCGCCTAAGGAAATGTTTGCTACAAGCCGTTATCTTTCTCTCAAATTTGCTAAAACGTCAGAGCTTTCGCACTTCGCGCGAGAAGGGGGAAACTCCCCCCTCACTGCACCCATCCCTGTTATAGTGCAGTATTACATCAAAATAACTGAAAAGCAGTTTGGACATCGAAATAACTTTCCGCTTCAAAAAGGTGCTACGAGCCGTTATCTTTCTCTCAAATTTGCGATAAAACGTCAGAGCTTTCGCGCTTCGGGCTGGAGGGAGAAGGGGAAAACTTCCCCCTCCCTGCACCCACCCCCTGGGGAGCACGCTTTGCATGCTCATCACCAATTTCGCACTCTTCGCGTGCTCACAACCGCCCCCTAAAATGAAATCCTGGCTATGCGGTTGGATCCTTCGCGTCTGCCCCCCCCCCCCCCTCCCCTACTGAAAAATCCTTGCTACGCATGTGCTGGCATGTTGCCAGTGTACATATGGTATCCATACAAATATGGTGCATTTCGTGTGCAATATTTTCATGGATTAATCTGAACACATCGCTTCCTTGATTTCGCTTATTCTACTCTTGTACATTCAAGTCTTCATTATCTTGTATTATAAAACGGGTTCAAGAATGTAGCCATCCTGATTGGTCAGATAACACCACGTGACTGTGCAAAAATAAAGTGATAACATACAGCAAAAGGGAACTGTTGCACATGTAAACATGTAAACATAAACATGTAAACATTTATGTAGCGCAGACGATACGACTCGATTTTGCCATTATGTTTTTACACGCTATACCGTATACGCTATCGATATCGCGATATCGATCGGCGCGCTAATGTCAACAAATCAACAAAATTACAGCTGTAGCGCTACCGCGGTCGGATCGTTGCAATTCAGTACCGACAATGAAAGTTTAAGTTTAATTTTTGACGATAGAAGCGTGTAAAAAATGGCTGTATCTTCGAATGTCAGTTTCGCACCTCTCACGGAGGAAGAACTCGACGATCTACTGAATGGGAAGGATTCCAACAATACGAAAAGAGCAGTGAAATTTGGATTTTCAAAAGCTTGCCTTGAACGTTTCGCTAAACTCATTCGCACGGACCTATCCACCATCAGGCTAGGTGAGTAAGTACGGTAAGCTGTTATTGTTGAGCAATTTCTATGCAGGCATATCAGAAAAGCGGATGGAACGGACAACACAAAGAAAAACTGTTATAAGTGATTCCTACTGCGAGTCCTATTCCTACTAGTGCTAGTACTAGTCCTGTTCCTACTACTTGTACTAGTCATTGGTGGTACCTTGTCTTCATCTTCAGGCTTCAATATAAGCTCAAATTCGAACATGCTCAGCCAAGCTCAAGGAAGTGAAAATACATCGCTGAACCAGATTCAATACCACTTCCATTACACATTACTAACAAATATATAGGTCTAAGACGAGGCCTAAACGTTGTAAATAAACATGTGCAGGCCTATAATACGTTCGCAACGGTCTAGACTAGGCTAGGCCTAAACATTGTAAATAAACATTGTACGTTTGCAACACTAGTCTACTAGTTTTTTATCGTGGTGTCTAACACACTCGGCTACGCCCCGTGCGTTAGGTACACCACGATAAAAACCTTTGTGTTGCCGGATCGCACTAACACACTCCCAACCATGTATTATCTGTATAATATCAACTGTTTCAACATTACTGTATTCCATGCAGAAAGCAAAGCTACACGTGGATACATTTGATGTATTTTGTATTTGATGTATTATTATTATTAGGTCTCCATCACCAAATTCGAATATATTTAGGAAGTCAATATTCAGTCCCTACAAGGATAAAACCAAACATTGAAAGACTGGGAGTCATTTACATTGACGGTCTAGAAATCGCATTTATTGAATTTTATGGAAATTGCATACTTAACCATTAGAGCGTTGTGGACATTACAGGTACAAAAAAAAATCCGAAATGTTGTGTAACACACTTTAGAAGCAATGCCCATGCTGGTCCTGCTTTAATAATCTACCTATAGTATAGTATAGTAAAGTATATAAACTTACTTATCTCATTCTTCCAATTGATTATTATTATATTCTTCTCGTGTATTTCTTACTTCATTATCCTGCACTGCGCCTAGAGCTCTATACAGACTGGATTTAGCGGATTATAATTCATATCAATAAATTATAATTTTTATTATTAAAATCAATAAATTATAATTATTATTATTAAAATCAATAACAAAGAAAAACCTGATTAATCAAGTAAGTCTATTAAAACTTGGTCTATAATAGAAAGAAAGTGAAATGTAAAGATCTGCAGTCGTTTCTATTGAATGTCAGAAAAAAAATTATTTCTTGAAAATTGTGTACTGAACCTGTGAACTAAAGGGAGCGTTTCATCAAGTGTTTTGTCAGTGATTTTTTTACCGACAACTGTTATAAGCTACTGAAATCCTTGCATCTGATTGGCTGAAAGCAAATTTGTCGGTAAAAATAACTGACAAAACGCTCCCCTGATCTCACCGGTTCAACTGGTAACCACCCATTTTTCAGCAGACAATGGGTTAACAGTTAGAACGTTGTAGACAAAGTTTAAAGTGTTGTGTAATGTACTGTACAAGCATTTAAGAAAATCATTAACCAAGGAATGATTTAGTAAATTGGGTTTATAATAGAAAATAAAAAGAAATATATAGGTGCTATATATGTTGGAATAAGTGAAGTCTCTGTAATTAACAAAGCAATGATCTTGTAAATTGTGTCTATAATAGAAAAAAGGCAATATATAGGTGCTATAGATGTTGGAATAAAGGAAGTCTCTGTAAATGTTTTATGCACACTAAAGTGATACCATTACCCATACGGCAGTTTTCATTATCTTAGCGAGTTTTAAACCAAACAAAAAATATAAATATTTTGTTTGTAACTAAGATAGGACTGATAATCGAAAGGTATATGTAAATAAATGCCAATAAATGCAATGTAAGCAAGAAATTGCAGATGATGGAATGTTTATTTCGTTTAACAGAATTTACTGCTCGGGTGTATTCCTTTAAACATCTAAATCTAGGCAACGAAATACGTGTATATTTAAAAACAAACATTGGAATGATTTCTTTACATGGTGGATTTCAAGTGAATGGTTTTAGAAAAGGATTTCTTTAGTGAGTGATCCTTAACAGAAGTGTCAATGGGAATCATTGTGATTACACTGATTTTTTTTCTCCACTGTGTATTAGTAACCACTTTGATGTATTTGCAGTTTCCTTGTCGATGTCACGACCGATGAAATAAACATGAGGAAAAATACTTTTGTGTTAAAACAGAGATGAAATTAATATATTTTCACATAAATCCTTCCGATATTTTTTTTTTATTTATCGGTCGAAAACATTGTGCCATTTCTCCATCCCGATGGGATTGGGTTAGAAATAAAGCTAAGTTCTGGTCTTGAGGCTGAATTGTGAAAACTGTCTCAAATTCTTGGGAAATGTGGATTATATAGCACACAAGAATTTGTGTATGCTGTAGGGATTTGGAATCTCCAAAATGATAAGAAATTGACTCAATCCTGCTCAGAGTCACATGCACTGCACACAGAAATGTATATATGGGACTAAACACAAATGTTCGGCCCGAACATTTCAGCTGTTTCTTGTCATATTTTGAATGTGAGGGCTTTTGAAAAGCAATCCTTTTAGGGGACCTATTTACTATGATAATTTTCCAAACTAACAATAAGAATGAGAAAGCTCACAAAATTATTTTTTTACCTTTCAACCTTCCCTTTAAGGTTCTGGATATGCCTCCGGAATACATGAACATATTTTAAGTATATAAACTGTATAAATTATAAGCTGCCTAGAACTAGAATCCAACATTTGACGAAGAAAAACATGAACGAGAGCAAATATGTATGTAACTTGTCAAAATGAAATCACGAAATCATTTACTACACTTTAAAACATGAATAGCAGTATTGAATTATATTACAGTATATCACTGAATCAGCTCCTTACTATATCAAAGGTTTTAAGCTACACTCTTTATCATTTATTTGCATATTCATTTCGGAGTCTAGGCCTACTATCTTACCGTTTGGTTTGGGAATATTCTATATTGACGATCATGTGGTAACATAGCTTTCTGCTACACAATCGCACAACGTGGACTAGTGTCACAATCCCACTTGTAAATAACACTACAGTAAGGTCTGGCTATATACGTACTTCACCATACGACAATATTAACATAGAAATAACAGGGGCGGATCCAGTATTTTGTATAAGGGGCACACAAATGCAGGTTTGTCAACTTTGGAAAAGGTAGACCCGTAATTTTTTTTTGTTTTTTTTTTTTTTTTTTTTTGGGGGGGGGGGGGGGGGGTCTTGCCAGCTGTCGAAATGTATGTCGGTCAGTCGGAGTGGTTATGGAGGTCCAGTTTCCCTCCATAATTCCCTGACAAGCAAAAAACGAAACAAAACAAAACAAAACAAAAAAAAGGTTTGTAGTTCTAAAAGGGGGCACAATCCAAAAAAGGGAGGTGCACAATGCATATATTTCGTCCAAAAGGGGGCCACAGGCCGGAAATGCCCCCCCCCCCCCCCCATGGATCCGTCACTCGAAATAAGACAATTTGTATAAGTAAAATGTCATTCGAAGCGCCCCGTTGCTCTTGTCAAGTGGCCGAATATTTCCTTTCAGCTCCAGATGTTAAACTGTATAAGTAAAATGTAATTCGAAGCGCCCCGTTGCTCTTGTAAAGTGGCCGAAGATTTCCTTTCAGCTCCAAATGTTAAACTAACTCGACACCTCCTCTGATGTCCGGATCATCCCCATTCATAAGAAGGTCCATCACACAGTCATGTAGGAAAATATACTGGTTCTAAAGAAAGATAATATGGAAACGGAAATATGTTATTTACACGACCTTTACCCTGTTCATATGGCTTACACAAACATGACAAGCCATAAACTGATTTTCTAAGACCTCAAGTTTGAAGTATTTTTAGCAAGACGATGTGTAATTATAATAATCATTTTGTCAAATTGTGATTTGATTTCGAGCATATTTTTGTGGGTATTCAACATTTCCAATGAAGCACATGAAGTGTGATTACTTTCGAATTACCCCCTCCCCTCCCCTTTTTCTAACTTATAATTTTAAATTTTTGGTATAGATGGTTTTGGGTATATAGAATAAAGCCAACATCTTGATTGGGGCAAAGTTTTACAACTTTAATATAACAGAGCCAGAAAACCGTTAACGATCTACGGTATTGGTTCTAAAAAGACGTTGCAAACATAAATAGTATGGATATTTCGGTACCTCTGTTTGTACCATGTAGTTTCTTTGCATCCTCATCTCACAGACTGCCCCAAAGATGTCGATGAAGTCGTTATCTTTCATATGTTGAATCAATCTGTCTAGAACGATGTAAACTCCTGTCCTCCCCACACCAGCACTAGAGGAAAATAGAGTGATATAATTTATACGAGAAATGTTTCCTTTAAGTTGAATCGAAATAAATATATACAGGAAGAATGATCACTTACCTGCAGTGAACGACGACAGGTTTGCTCAGAGACAGCTTCTGGATATATTTCCTCACATTCCGTACAAAGTCCAATATGATCCAACTATCATCTGGAACGCCATGATCAGGCCAAGATGTGAATTGGAACTGAGTAACTTTACGTTTCATGCCACCCTGAAAAGGATATGAGGATCCAAATGAGAACATCCATAGCTAGTAGAGATAGTTACGTCATTAGAAAATCGAGATCGTTCATAGGTCAAATTCTTGGAGTGCCGAAATAGCTCACTTCCATAGAGATTTTATGTTAATGGGAAATCTTTATAGACTGGCCTTCGAGCGGGCTCGAGTTTCACCTCAGTTATATCTCCCTTTACCCTATGAGAATGTCTATGTAAAATGATATCCTTAGTGTGTATGTTATAACCTTTAAAATCATTAGACTATAATTGTCATCTAGGTATACCAAATGATACACAGCCTGAACCCTGATAATTACTCTTCATTCAGTTCTAAGCTTTTATGATAAAGATCATTCGAAACATGTACTGAGCTTTAATACATCACCTCCATAACTTATTGTAACAACTTATCTTGTGAAATAATAAAAACGATAAAAGGGTTATGACTTATGTATTGACCATTCAAACGAGATATTTCTTGCCATGTTGCATGATTGACGAAATGGATCGTAGGGCCACGAAGACACTCCTACATCTTGATATCGGTTTTAATCGGTTTTAGTATTTGTCGAAATTTTTTTACCAAGCATGTTTTCTTATTTTAGTCTCCCGAGCTCCTACACACTGATGTTGACCATCAACTAGAAGCGTATATAAAAGGCGCCTGGCTGGAATGCTCCCCAGGGAATGGAGAAAGTGCATACAATGGGTGCGGGCAAGCCATGAATCCGATGGCCGGGGTAATAATATACCTGTAAAGCCCCAGAGATTTTGTAGATGTATTAGGCGCTATATAAATAAATCCAGAATATTATTACTATTATTTAAAAAAAATTCCTGTCCGTAAGTGAGGTATTTTCCGAAAGACACACCTTGAACAAGACCAACTTTCGGATGATCCAGTGTTCAAGCTGATATTCTGCGTCGAAGAACACCTCAACTGATCCATATGTAGCAGTGGCACCCTTCTCCGTAGGCCAGTACTGGTGGCACTTGTCCTATATTTAAAAAAATCATGCATAAATTCATACATCACTATGAGAATCAATCTGGCATTATTCTGTCTTTAGGACATTCATTTAAAAAAGAATATTAATGATGCTCTTCAGTTCTTCAGTGTTTCAAGAATACTTCTAAACAGGTTTATGTTTCAATTGTACTTAGAAATGTCGGGTCATTCCGAGAGAGGCAAATAAAACGGCTTTTCATTGCATTTGTTACCATAAATTGTTAGAATCATCTAACCAATGTTGATCATGATGATCATACTGATGTTGTTATTTTATATGATTTCTTAGAGTAATCAAATGAGAGTTATTTTGCAAAAGAAAACGTTCCATATCTTTCAAAATATTAAGCAAACAATTACCGTCGGTGAAAGTGATGGGACAAACTATCACTTCCGAGGCGATCTGGATGTAGCTATCTTTCCGAAGCGAAGCTGCATGTGGAAAGGTGGGGTATACATTCAGATCGCCGAGGAAGTGATAGTACGTCTCATCGCCTGAAACCAAAAGATGATTATTTGCTTTATATTCTACATCTGAAACATTTAACTGGTACGAGAAAGACAATTATTATCTACTTCTCGAAAAAGACATTTATGCCCGAATTCACAAAAGAAGTTTAAACCATTACATAGTACGCTTTTGGAGCTATTCGTAAAGCCTAAAGGTCACGCACTTTTCAGTCTGACTATTCGTAAAAGGCACGCGATTTCATCTCGCGCGTACACGAAATATTGATAACGCATTGTGACTCTATAATGGACTGAAGAGATCAGCGAAACACATACGTACTATTCCGTCAAGGTCACGAACTTTTCTTCTCAGGTCGATTGATGGGGAAAACTACGCTTAATCACGTGATTACCTTTAGACCAATCTAACAACAAGATTCCTAGTATGTGGAATATAAATGACTATATCATCAATACGCCCTACATTCTTTATCAAACTTTATCAAACTTGCTGTATACCTATCCATCTTGCTTTGAATCTTCTTATTCTTACTTTAGCGTAACAACTCTTATGATATACCTTTCCACCTTCAACAAGATGTGTAAGCATGACGATTATTGTTGAACGTTTTTCCCACACTAGCCTCCACATATCATCCACCGTTCCCGGTAGCGGTCCCTGGCATGAAATGAATTCCCGAGGCGAAGTGTAACCGGGAATATAGCTTGCGTTGATGTAGTCTGTGTCTGGTTCGTCATTCATGGCTCCCAGCTTTACTCGAGAATGATCGTCTGAGAGAGAAACCGGGGAAATGCCAGTTGCTTTGGTATCATAGATCTTGGGCAACAAACTACATAAATATATGCATTCAAAGTTTGGATTATATTTCACATTTCTAAATCCGAATATTGCACAAAATAGGTTCAAAGATTAGTGGGCAGCAAAATAAAACAAACAACTAAAAGTAAATATTATTTAATCACACTGCCTCGTATGTGCCCTATCAGCACAGGACATTTGTTCCGGGTCAAATACGGGTCAAAAATTCATAATAAAATGCATTACCACTGTTATTACATATTGACACATCCCGTACAATTGCTGGTCCCCAAAAACTGTTCCTTATAAGCTATGTTATGGTACATTGCATTTATATCCCAACCAAGTCCTTTAAGATTGTTCACTTAAACTGAATAAATGGAAGGCCAAAACTTACATGGTAATATATTAGTATATCTATTCTTGGCACGGTTCATTTCATTGATAGCAGCAACAATGGCCTGATCCTTCCCAATAGACTTGAATTCCTGGTGAAATAACACGTGAAAAACAAGACTTAATGATCATTTAGAATAAAACAGTCATTGGACACTTATTTTTAAATGGGTACTTTATAATTTCTTTACCCCCCCCCCCCCCACCCAATATGCTATAATGATATGTAGGCCTAAGTTATATTCGCATAATGTTCCTTGGTTTTATGTAAAATCAATCTCTCTCTCTCACACACACACACACACATCTCTCTCTCTCTCACACACACACACACACACGCACACACACTCTCTCTCTCTCTGTCTCTCTACATCTCCATACACAGTACATGTATAAGTATAGACATAACTATGGCGTATGTACACACATCGATTAGATCGATTCAAACCATGAAATAGCACATTTATGTGATATTACAAACACTGAGTTTATTTTTGTAAGCGAGATTTTTTCGGTTCACCTCAAATTGTTCTGCAAACTTGTACTCAGAGTCCGTTTTCAATCTTCTGTATACCGTCTCATATTCACTCAAAAGAATTGGTCTAATAAAAGCAAAACGGAAAAAAAATCGATTTACAATAGATATGCAGACCAACATTACACAACTTTAAAAAAAATGACCAAACGATTTGACAGGGGCAAAATCTAAGACCTCTTCTATAGTTTAACAGCATAACTATCCTACATAATAAACGAATTGTACGGTAATTCTCTGTCCCTTCTTTAGGAGGAGGAGTCTAAAAAATAAGAATCATATTTGTAAACAAATTTTTACTCCCAGTGTTACAGATCGTATGCTCGATCACAAGTCAGACTACTTCTGACTTGTGATTTTCATTACAGATCGAGCATACGATATATAACACTGGGAGTAAAAGCCTACAAATTTGTTTACAAATTAAAAATTCCTCCCATTAAAGCTTCTTCATTTACTAAGAATCATATTGTTTTTATTCATTCAAATACAAAGGTCATTCGTCTATATGTAAGAGTCATGGGTGTCAATCCAGGGGGATGGGGGGGGGTATATATCCCCCCAAAAAAAAAAAATGAGGTGGGGGATGGCCTGTATTATCAGCCCCCCCCCCCCCCGGATATATTTGGATAAATTATGATAAATAAGAATTATGATATATTAACTTAAAACTAATAATTATCCAAACTCATTATATTTGATGTTGAAATAAATTATTGTCACATCCTTTAATGATTAGAAGTAAGGAAATAAGAAATGCCATAATTTCAATGCGAAAAAGATCGATGAAAATTTGTTCGCTCGCATTGTTATTCTCAATTGAGGGTTTCCGTTCATTGGCGTGGATCTGTGCATTCCTTCTTTTCCTTAAAAATAGACAGATTTTTTTGAAAAAGTCCCTGGTGTGAGAGGGGGATACCCCCTCCCCCGCTCGGTGGCGTATCCAGGAGGGCATGGGGCACGTGCACTGGGCGGCACTTGGAGGGGGCCCAAAAAACGCAAAGGAGAGAAAAAAAAAGGGGGAAATGAAGAAATATCATAATCCTTACGGATTATGCGCCCCCAAATCCGCAGGGTAAATGCACTAGAAATCTGGGGTTTTTTGTAAGTTTGAAATGCGAAAACTTTCCAAAGCTTGGTCGCTTTGCTCCCTCACATAATTATTTTCTTTCAGGATCTCGTAATTTCGCGTCCACAGTAGGCCTATATAGTTCTTAAATAGCTTAAAGGGTTCAAAATTGGAAAAAAATAATGATGTAATTGCTTTGCTCGCTATATCATGTAAGTTTCATATGACTCCTGCTAAAAAAAAAAAGATATAGGATAAAATGTATAAAACAGCATTTGCAAAGGTTCAACTTTTGAAAGAAATCTCGACTCTTTCTCAAGCCTATATAGGGTTTTTGTTAGTTTTGCTCCCTATTGTTGAAGTGAGTGAATAGAAAACCGTTTATCAATGTATAAAATTCGAGCTCCTCTACCGCTTAATTGCGGTGGTCAATTTAAAAATTTCCTGGGTAAAATGCACAAGAAATTGTGTTTTTAGGGTTAAAAATTGAGAAATTTTCCACTCGGTCGCTTTCCTCCCTCGCTAAAGTAGATAATTTGGGCACTGGTGGGGGGAGGGGGGGCGTAACTTCACTTTTTTCCCCGGGCGCCATAATCCCTAGATACACCACTGGCTTCGCTCCCTCGCTGGTCATCCCCCCCCCCCCCCCAAACGTGAACACGGATCGACACCCCTGCATGGTAAGAGTTATCAATCGTAGAGGGGGTAATGCTGTAGCGCTGTAAAACTGTCTGCCCAAACTTTTTTTAAACATATAACTGCAGTCAAACGACCTACCCTTGAAGCGATACGTGTAGGACCCCATACTTCAAAAAGGATTGTGATAAACAGTTCTATTTCAAATCAAACGATTGAAAATACACTTTAACATTAAATAAACTGAGAATAGTACAAACTTTGACAAATTTTTCTTGTGCATGGAGCTGCCTGACTTCCGATTAATCCTCTTTGATAATTCTAGGTGTTCCTCTTCAAAAGCAGGGTTATTGAGTCCACTGTATAAAAGTATATCGCAATATCAATGTGTAAGAATAAAGAGAAACATTTTGATAACTTTATTTCAATAGCACACACGCTTTTACATTTTTTAACGAAAGGAATATCAAATATGTAGGCTTACTATCACCATTCTGCAAGTTGGAGCAATTGCCTTTATTTACATAATCAAATATCTTTGAAGCTTTTGTAATTTTAGTTTATGTGTCATCTTCTTCTCTGTTGTATTAAATTAGCGTTATTATACTGCATTTCACTTGTTCGATTAGATTTGTTTACGATACCTTCTGTGACTTAACAATGGTACCGACAATGCAGCTTCGTTTTTCAGATGATGCGAATGATCTTTGCAATTTTATAAGGCTTGAAGTAATATAAAAGACCGCTTATAGGTGAAAATGCCACTATTACACGGTTGATGTTGTGAAGATTAAAAAAACAACGTATTTATAAAATGATATTCTACTAACCCTGAATTTAAGTTGCTGTAGCTCCTTCGACGCATGCAAATATATACAGCAGCGATTATGATGATTAACACCACCACAGACAGAGAAACTGCTACACCAATTATTACTGCCGGAATATCCTTGACTTTGATACAAAGTTTTGAATGACAGGAATTTTAAATCTTTGCCTTTTTAACATGGAACAAAGACATTTGAAATGGCTAAATGCCTGAAAACTACTGAACTAATTACACGTCGATTTTATCTTGAAAACAATGTAATTTTTAATTATAATAAAGATTTCAAGTGCGTTGAAAAACAATATAATTGCTTGTATAAAGCACAGAACAATTTGGGTCAAAATATTATAGGACATACATTATGCAGTTTCCGTTAATATGTAAGCAAGAATTAATGAAGAAATGCATTACTGTTAATAACAGAAAAATATATTTTTGTCATACAGTGGAATGGCACGTTCTCTTTCTGACATGGAAATGGGGTTTGAAAGTGGCATGACTGATATAGTACTAACACAATTTAGAATTCCCAAATCATTGTCATAAAAAGGTACTTTTATGATAAAGGATCTCCATGAAATTCACCTGTTTCAACTGGTCCGAAAGTTCCTGAAGAAACAGAACCGATGTCATTGTATGCTCTGAATGAATAACTAGAATATGCATGAAGAAAGAAAATTACATGAAAAAATAACAATAATTTCCACTGCTTCCTTGATTTGAAATGTACTCTTTTTTAAATATCTTGCAGACTTTAAACGGTATTGGTGCTACACCAAAATCACACCAATGAATCCTAAGCTTATCTGTACAAATTTACCAACAGAAAAAATATTTGAAAACAAGCGGAAAGGGAATGGGTGACATGGAAAAATAATCGATTGTTACCAAGAAGAAAACTAAACAGATGTCATCAAATTTAGAAAAATGCCGCAAAAATTACAATCTACAAACATCCCTACAGTAATGCCCCTGTTGGCATTGTTAAAATTACATAAGAAAATAGAAACAATATATGTTGACAGGTCTGCAGACAACGCGAAAATAGAAATTTTGTGAATTCTCGAGATTATTTTCAGTGAAAGGAATAAAGACTTACTAGTATATTGTGTCAGCCCTAAGAGGTCCATTACAGTATTCATTTTCATTCCCGGAGCAGGATTCGGTGCCTATGTCAACAAGCCCCGCATCTGTGCTACTATCTTTCACCCAAACCTCGGCATCTGTGATTTCTTTTTAGATAACAGATGATAAATATTTTGTTTAGATCAAGTTCTGATGATATTAGCACTTTTTTCAGTATGACGTGAAAGATCGCGTCAATTTAGAATACTAAACGCTACTCAGAGAAAATAAGGACTAATATTTTCATCGTCATCATTATCGTTGTAATTATTTTCATTTTCATTAGTAGTTCTTTTATTATCCTGAGTTTTGATATGGTTATAGAACAAATTAGGCATTCTAAAATTAACAGAATATGATTGTTATGTGTGCTACACACAAATTTCATGTGAATTTCCCTCTCACGTAAAAATTTTGTTTGCACAATTTTGGTAAAACTTTTTCTAGTATGACGGTTTCTTCTTTGAAATGCTTACAAAGTATTTTGCTTTATTGCTACTGTCTGGTTCTTCTCTTATTTCCTTTTTTTAATGAATTTTGCAAAATTACCGTTGAACTGTGGAGGGTAAGGATATTCCTTGTTTTCAACACTAACGTATGCTGGCCATTTTCCTTCACCACCTGCGCTCTTTGCTTGTTCGTAAGAAAGACGCGTTGTCGCCATTGCAGTAGCGTTTTCTGGAAACAAAATATTTTTAAAAAATTTAAGTTAATTATCATCTCATTTACAGGGAACTGATACCTAATTATGAATTGAAATATATAATTATTAAACAGATTTTTCTGTGAAAACCATATTTCCAAATTATTGAAGTCATATATATCGAAAAATTAATTGAAGTTTATTTTTTTCTTTAAATAAAAGCTACATATTAGAGCAAAGGTATAATTGATTAATAATGGAGATAAAGACACTAAAAAGTGAAAACAAATATTGTTCTAGCTTGAAAGTTTCATGGCAATAAAGTGAACGTAAAAATATCCATTATCCATCATATTGTATATGCTATATGTGTATTTATTTATACTGCTATCCCTGTGCATGTTGTAAGTACTGTCAAGATCGTCGGTCCATCGACAATAGGGAGTGGCAGGCAAACGAATTTTCCCCTTAGATGCTCATTTACAGATTTATTCGGGCTAGTGTCCCTCATCAATTTAATCGACGCCCCTATGCATTCAAACAACCACCTTACCAGTTTCTGATATAATAACTGAAAAACTCGTGAGTACGCCGTTGTCATGACTAAACAGGTCTTCTGGTAGTTGAACAGTAATGGAGTTTGGAGTGACATGGGGCACTTCCGTGTTCTCATCATACGGATATTCAGGTGGAACAGGGTTAGGTTCTATAAATTATTTAAAAAAAAAAGGATCGAGAGATGGGGAAGAAATATGATAACGAAAACGAAAGAGAAAAAAGTAAATAAGTGTAAATATGGGGTCGGAAGGAGTAGAGATATTGATGGAAGATGCGGAGACACACCAATAGATCAATACGATTTATGGTAGAATTGCACAGGTCATTTACTGGAGTCCGGTGTTGACGCCATACATGGAATGCATGCATGCTCTGTTTTCTTTGAATTTCCATTGTTAACATGTTTTGAAACGATAGATTTATTATTACTTTAGTGTTAAGTTATGAACGATTAGTCAAAGAAAAAAGTTCATGAATACAAAGAATATAAGTAAAAATTGCCATCAAGTGTGCACATATGGTTTGTGTATCCGTTTCAATTTTAGTAGAAAGTGCTTAACTGTTAATAACTCAATGAAAAACTTCCAAATCACGAGAAAGCAAATTAAAGATAGAATGTATTAACAGAAAGGCATGTTATGGTTCCTCTTGTGGAAGTACTAATTACATATGTTACCTTCTTGTGGCATTTCGACTGCATTTGTTTCAGTCGGATCACTCTCAAGTTTCCTGTCATTCACAGCAATTATCTGTATTAAAACAGGGATTCATTAACATAGAAATACACGAATTATGGAACGAAGAGAAAACATACAGTAATTTTCAAAATGAAAATCCCTGGGGAAAGAAAGCATGATGACATCACAGTTGTTGGTATCATACATACAAAAAAATTAATGTTGGAAAATAAAACTGGATCGTGAACACTTCTCCATTCACGAAAAGAAAATAATTATTCTTGTAAATGTAATTAGATTTGATTATTAACAACTTTAGGAGACATAATCTTTTTATTACAAAAAGTAAAGATAATAACATATACAGATATAAAACAAATAAGTGAATATTCTCATCGACGCTGACAAACACGAAAATTCTCGTACTTTATTTCATGGAAACGAATTAGGACTGTACACAAATTATAACTGTGGGTGAAGTGCTTACCGTAAAGATATACGATAATCCTGGGGAAAGATTGGTGAATGTAAATTGTGTCTCCTGTGTTTCCACACCACCGGTATGGTCATCATTAAGCCCCTGTATACATAGTAATTATAAATTTAAAAATGAAAATTGTAGAAACATCTCTTATTCAAAGAATAAATAACACATGGATAGAGAAATGGAGCTGTAGCATGGCTTCACAGAATATAAAAAGAAGTACGATTTGTTCTGTAACATATTTATGAAAAGAACCATCAGTCTGAAGGCCTATAAAAATAGTGACTTATTCCGTTAAAGAGATTCATCAGATTGGTGAAGAGTTATTAAAGTGAATTTTCATCATTTCACAGTCAACTTGGTTGTTACCCTATGAGCTTTTGACTACTAGTTTCTGCAGGCTTCTTCACTCTGGCACTGACTTGCTGTAGATGGGGGTATCGGCAGTCGGACGGCCCGAGAGAATGCGGGATGTACATAGTGGAAGATGATTTGAACATTTTAAAAGAACAGAAGAACAGATAAAATTAGCAGCCAAAGCCAAAAGGAAACCTAACCCTAGGACTGAGAAGAGAACCATGATCACCATTCCCTATATCAAGGATATCTCAGACGCTTTTCAGAGGATCTTCAATAAGTACAATGTATCCACCACAATGCGTCCCCTTTCAAAACTAAGGGCACTGTTAGTCCACCCCAAATGACCAGAAATCATTAGATGACTCATCAGGTGTGATATACAAAATACCTTGTCAGAATTGTGATAAGGTGTACATTGGAGAAACAGGAAGGAAGTTTGGTATAAGGAAGGCTGAGCATAAACAAGAAGCGGAGACTTTGTTAAAAGCCTACTTCACAAGATCTAGAAAGAAGGATGCTGAGTCAACCCGAAGCAAGTCAGCCTAATGATGAAAATTCACTTTAATTTATAGTGACTTACTTCTCTGGTTCCAACGAAACTGATCATATAGAGTACGATGACACCCTCTGGATGTTCCGGGACTGAATAACTCACAACAGCCGTGTTTTTATCAACAGCACTGGCCGATGCATTTCGAACAGGGCTCGGGTCTATCAAGATAATAATGGAAACTTATGTGCATGCTTAAATTCTACATCTAACATCATTTGGAGCAAAGAATTTCATTTGCCAATGGGAAATTCATGCACGTTCACCGACAGAAAACATAAGAACTCTTATTTAGAGATTGAATGACGTTTTGTATTAGTACTGAATTGCATTTCATACTTTCCCAGATGAATATCTTGCATTATAGTCAAAATTAATCGCCACATTTTGAATTGTAGGCCGTTAGTAATCAACATATTAACAGACTGGACTTCAGAAAATAACCTGAAATGAAATACATTTTGGGTATAACAAAGAAGTTCAATGATACCATTTCGCTGTCGTTATGTTACGTAAATTGAAGTAAACGTGTGAGTGTTGTGAAAATAATTATTTTATAGGCCTAATATTTATTTATTAATTACAATTATATATCATTCTACATGTAATATAGGTTTTCACCGACAATTTCGGCAAATGTGTACAATAATTTGTAAAAGAAGCATTCGTTTTCGTGCGAATTAGAATAAACATTTAAATCCCTGGTTCAATTTAACAAATGATAATTCTATTTCCACGAAGGTGCATTGAATCGTACAAAAGCAGCGTATGATTTCCCGCATCTGAACTGGTGTTAGTGAATTCCATTTCAATTTGGCGCGAAATCAATGGCACATTCGGAATCTTGTTTTCCTTTTAATTTATCCTCAATCAATTTCGTTCTTTGCAGACCATTTCATGCTCAGTGTTATTTAACGTATGGCCGGTCAAGCATTGGAATTCATTTATGGGTTATCAATGGTTCCTTTTTTTTGAGAGAGAGGTGATTACAAAATTCACGTTTTGATTAGCGGCAAATGTCTCGCAAAATTTTTTTTCGAGGAGATGTTTAACAAAAAATTCTCACCAAAATTTTCCCCTTATTTGGGCCCCACCACTTTGAAAAACGTTCCGCCGGGCCTGTTGGTCTTCACAAGAACAAGCACAATGATCAATTAGGCCAATATAATTTGAATAATAATGAATCATACAAAGTTGTAGGCCTGAATATTTAATTAGAATACAGAAGATGCGAATTTGAATTATGACAAATGAAAAAGAATATTCATTTCAGAACGAGTCACAATGCAAGATAGTGTTTCCGCGAATTCGAATCCACATTCGTAATAATCGGCAACGTATACGTCAAAACGAAAGCCTAATCACGTATTCGAAATCATATCAATGAGTTGTCGTGCACTTTCACTAAAACGAATGATACAAACTGAAATCGAATCCTAGTTTAGCAAATATGAAACCTGGATATACGTAGTTCTCAAAATCAGCGCCAATTTTAATATATATTTTACGAAATCGAACGCACATGTTCCAAAATTGCCCGGGAAAACCTATAGTAACAATAATAATTCTGATAGTGTCTGTACTGTTTTTGTACTTCTGGATATATATAGTAAGGAAATAACATATACAACAGCTTTGGCAAATCTCGTGGAAATAAATACAAATGTGAAAGAAATTGCGAGAAAAACGTTGCGTAGCTCAATTCAAAGTTCCCCAGAGCTGTCCTCCCTTTTTGAAATTTTTGCAAAGGCCGAAAAAATGTCTCCGCCGGGAATCGAACCCGGGTCGTTGGCTTAGAACGCCAATGCCTTAACCACTAGACCACGGAGACGGGTTAGTGATTTCGGCGACACCAGATTAAATAAGCCATTTCGGAGATGCAATCTGAGCATGAGCAGATAAAGGTCATCTGTACCAAATTCTAAAACCCACTGACACTAATATTCGATATGTGATCATGAATGTCATGTAATCATTATTCAATTATGCACTAATTGTGCATTCCATGATATCCAGGTGGAAGTATTCTTTTAAAGGGGAAACAAAAGCTATTCATGAGGTACCTCTATCACTCCCAGAGTTATTTTTCTGAAGTGCACATAAAGGGACCCTCCATGTCTAAAATATCTGTGGATATTTGGGGTCATTTGTACCATGCGCTAACCCCGAACTGGCTTATTGACCGACAGATTGACAAATCCTCAACCTTATTAATTAATTCCCCTTGTCGGGGGCAGATGAGTTTTTGAACAAGAGCCTTTGCAAAAATTTCAAAAAGGGAGGACAGCTCTGGGGAACTTTGATTGAGCTACGCAACGTTATTCTCGCAATTTCTTTCACAGCTGTGAAGGAGTCAATGGAAAGGATAACAGATGATACGTCACGAGTTTCTCGCGAGCTAGACCAGCTACAGCAGTATTCCAGGCGAAATAATATTCGAATCCTCGGTGTTAAGGAGACACCGAATGAAAGCACTGACCAGCTGGTCTGCCAAATCGCGAGAAGCATTGGGGTTGACCTTGCTCCGTCTGATCTGGACCGCTCGCATCGTGTATCGCGACGTCCGTCAGAAGGTCCAAACCTGGAGCCGCAAGGAAATCGTTCATTTGCTAATGCTGCACGATCTTCAGAATCGCGCCCCAGGGTTATTATCGCGAAAATGATCTCCCACAAGTCAAAGGAATTGCTAATAAAAAATAGACGCAAGCTGAAAGGCACAGGAAAAGTCATCGTAGAGGATCTGACTAGAAAGAATGCTGAATTACTCGCAGCCACATCAAAATTGAAGAACAAAGTAAAAGCAACATGGTCAATTGATGGCCGTATTATGGCCGTCCTGACATCAACAGGGAAAAAGACACAGATCAATTCCTATTCTGACCTGAAACGTATCTAAACAACCACTACTGTGTAATAAACATTACCCTAATATATGCTAAATGTTGATTTATATAATATTCTTTCATTGTAGGCTTCCGGTTGCCATTTTATCTCATTTTTAATCCTCTGTGGAACTTTAAATTTATGTTCTTGTTAAAGTTGTGTTTATGTTTGTATTTGTTTTTTTTGTTTTTTTAATGTCTCTTCGAAATTTGTATCAAAGTGCAATCACAAATTTAGATTTAGATTCAATATCAAATATCTTATCACCTAATAATGACGATGAGAATGTACTCGGGATAAAACAATCTATTTTCTTGCCAGATGAGTTCAACGAACAGCTTTCTTATAATTCAATTAATGCAATAAATTTGTCAATTATGCATATCAATAGTAGAAGCATATTGAAAAATATGGATGGTATTACATCATTGTTGAATAACTTACACTTTCAATTTTCTGTTTTGGGGATCACTGAAACTTGGTTAAATGCTAATTCATCAATGGGACTGTGCAATATCGATGGTTATAATTTCATTAATATCAATAGACATAATAGGAGAGGTGGAGGTGTTGGTATTTATCTTAGTGACACATTGATTTATAAGCAAAGAGATAATTTTAATGTTAATAATGATTCATTTGAAAGTTTATTTGTTGAAATTGAAAATGTATCTGATAAAAATGTAATATTGGGTGTCGTATATAGACCTCCTGATCAGTCAACTGAATCATTTTTTGATCAATTATCATCTGTTCTTAACATTGTAAATAATGAAAACAAACTTATTTATATAATGGGGGATTTTAACATTAATTTGCTATCAAGTGTCTCTTGCCAAAATGCTAATGATTTTTTGAATCTGTTTACTTCATTTTCTATGTACCCACTTATTTATACCCCTACTCGTATTACAGACCATTCTTTAACATTATTGGATAATATTTTTACAAATGATATGACAAATAAATTTAGTGGTGTGATTTTGGTTGATATAAGCGACCATTTTCCCGTTTTCACTATTTCTCATTCCAATAGAATCAATCCAAAGAAAAAGTCAATATTTAAACGAGTTATTAATGAAAATAGTATTATTCACTTTAATGAACGTCTAAGAAATGTATATTGGAATTTGAAATTAAGCGATCCTAATGCTAGTTATAGTTTCTTCTTAGCAAAATTTTTACGTTTATATGATGAATGCTTTCCTTTGCGAGAAATAAACATTAAAAGCAAATTTAAAAATAAGCCATGGATGAATAGAGATTTATTAAAAAAGATTAAGAATAAATGGCGTTTGTATAAAAAGTACTTGAAGTCACCCACTGTATATAGGAAAAGGGTTTATAATCAATTTAGAAATAAAATTACAAATGAAATTAAAAAAGTTAAATATCAATATTATAAAACGAGATTTAATACTGAAAGGGGCAATATTAAAGCAACATGGAAAACTATCAATGAAGCTCTTGGTGTAAAATTATGTTCTAAACAATGTATTGATAATATTAATGTTGATGGTAGAATAATTACAAATAAGAATGAAATATCTGAAATATTCAATGAGTATTTTGTAAACATTGGTTATAATTTAACAAACAATGTGCAATATTCTAATAGAGATCATCATAAGAAATTTGAAAGAAATGTTAAAACTGCATTTTTCCCCCCTGTAACTTGTAAAGATATTATTGATATTGTTTGTGGCTTAAAGAATGGAACGAGTGCAGGCTTTGATGAAATTGATATTGGTGTCATTAAAAGAGTAATTCATGTAATTGCCCCACTTTTATGTTCTATATTTAATTCATGTATTGAACATGGTGTATTCCCCACTCAATTAAAGATAGCAAAAGTGATCCCAGTTTTTAAAACAGGTGATGTTAGTTTTGTAAAGAATTATCGCCCAATATCTGTTTTGCCTTTGTTTTCAAAGATTTTTGAGAAGTGTCTATACAAGCGTTTAAATGATTTCTTATCGTCATGTAATATTCTGTTTGATAATCAATATGGTTTTCGCTCGGGACACTCCGCATCGATGGCTCTTCTAGAATTTATCCACAAAGCTTGTAAAGCTATTGATTCTAAAGAATATATGATTGGATTATTTCTTGATTTGAGTAAGGCCTTTGACACTTTAGATCACTCTATTTTATTAAGTAAATTGGAAGATTATGGAATTCGTGGAAATGTGTTATCCTTATTTAAGAGTTATTTGTTAGACCGATCTCAATTTGTAGTTGTAAATAATTATAAGTCCTCATACAGGAAAATTCAATGCGGAGTGCCCCAAGGGTCTATATTGGGTCCATTACTTTTTTTGGTTTACATTAACGACATAATTACTTCTTCTAGGCTTTTACAGTTTATTCTTTTTGCAGATGACACCAGTGTGTTTATGTCTGGTAGCAATCTGAATATATTATTAGATACATTTAATGGCGAAGTTCATAAGTTAAATCATTGGTTGATAAATAATAAATTAGTGATAAATGTTGATAAAACTCAATTTATGTTATTTACAAAAAGAAAAGTTGAAGATAATTTAATTATACATTTTAATGGGCAGGCTATAATTCGTGCTTCATTTATAAAATTTCTTGGCGTTTATATTGATGACAGATTGACCTGGCATGAACACATTGGTGTCATATGTAACACAGTTGCTAAAGGTGTTGGTATTCTTTATCGTTTACGACATTTTCCAAGATATATTTTGATTATGCTGTATTATGCTTTGATAATTCCTCATATTAATTACTGTAACATTGCTTGGTCTAATGGTTCTGATTATTTTATGACTAAATTATTTGTATTACAAAAGAGAGCTGTTCGTATAATTCATGATGCTCCTTTCAATGCCCACACCTTGCCACTTTTTCAAAAATTGAAACTTTTGAATATTTATGATATGAATAATTACAATATTGCAATATTTATGTTTATGTGTTCAAAAGGTTTATTGCCAATATCCATGTCCTGTAAATTTGTACTCAACTGCGATGTACATTCTTATGAAACTCGCAATGCTGGTAATTTTCACTTCCCAAAAGTCCGTACAAATATTTCAAAAAATACAGTTTTTTTAAAGGCCCAGTTTTATGGAATAACATCCCAACTAATTTTAAAAACGTTAATTCAATGAGTACTTTTAAACGATTATACAAATTTCATCTCTTGTCATAGTATTCTGTTTTCAAATGAATGTAAGCTCCACTAATTGCACTTTGTACTTTATTCCCATTCCCCCTTTCAAATTTTGCTTTTTGTACTGGTTTCAGGTTTTCCGTGCCTTTCTTCCTTCCAACATTACAGTGTAGATTTTATTAAGGGGTTGACGTTCCATAAGGCTAATTGCTCTTTCTGTTGACCCTCATTCCCGTAAATTATTGTTTTGTTCCTCTTATCTTTTCTTTGTAGCTCAATTGTAATAATGCTCTTCTGTGTATATTTTGTATACCTTGTTGTATGTTATTGCTTTTTTATGGTGAATGAAATAAATGATAAAAAAAAAAAAAAAAAAAAAAATATATAGTATAGTAAATGTTCAAATCTACTTACATGCATCCAGTGTTTGCGTTGTCTCCGTTATACCTTCACTGGTTTCGGCACCACTGGTTGTAAACACGGACACTTGGTATTCCTGAGATGACTGCAGGCCTGTAACTTCGCCAGTAGGATTAGAGAAATCTCCGCTAAAAGTAGCATTACCATGGTCAGGAACTAGTTCAATGACATAATCGCCTACATCTCCTGCAGCTTTTCTCCAGGCCAGATTAAGAGATTTTTCAAAGGGTGTGATGAGAAGATTGGTAGCGCTGGCAGGAACTGAGTGGTTAAAAAAAATGATATGCAAACAGATACATATGGAGGAATCGTACTATGGTGAATGACATTAAAATATTGGAATAGCATAAACATCAGTAAGCATACATCCCAACATGGCTAATATTTATTACATTGCTTATCTTACAGTACGCTTACTCCTGATATCAGGACGTGAAATTTATTTAGCCATATCACCCTCATAGAATTCCATGACCAAAAGCTTATATTCAGTCATTAATTTGACCCCAAAATAATTTCTGTTCACGTATTGGAATTAAAAATATGATATAAAATTATTCGCCCTTTTCTATGTGAAATGCCAGAGTCACTTACTTGTCCGCTGGCGCATACTCTTTGTCGTGCTATTCTGTTGACTGACTGCAGTGCCACTTACTGACACGATGCTGAAGTTATAGGAACGTCCCTCTGTCAATCCACCGACGGTGTGACTGTAGGGCCCATTGTCCGAATAGTCAATCATGATTGGGGCAGTGCTATCGGGATAAAAACTCAACACGAAATGCTCATAAACACAAAACGGGCATGGTTTGAGCTGCCATTCTAACGTGACGGTTGTTGTGGTGTAGTCACTCCTGGTAAGATTCTCTACCGATTCCGGTACTGCATTTGTATAAACAGGATAAAACACAAACTTGTTGGATTATTGTCTAACAGGTACTATTCTGTAGCTTTTATGAAGCTATTTGGTACGTTCACACGTAGAGCGATAGCATCGATGCTATCTAGGTTTCGAGACTATTTTGGTCATGACCAGATAGTTTTAAGACCTAACGCTGTCTGAACGAATATAGTCACGAGATAGAAGCGAGTTGAAGCTAGGTTTCGAAACTATTCTGGAAGCGAGTTTGGCAGGAGTAAATCTCAGGATCCAGCTACAAAGCATCGATGCTTTGCGGTAAACCACTCACCGCGATTGTGACTATTTGTAATGTGAACGCAGTCGCTGCTTCACTCGCTGCTATCTTCACTCGCAACTTCGTATGATATGACCCATGTGCACGCGTTTTGATCATACCAATAATATACTCGGGTCACCGTGTGTGGCGCAGTAATTATTGTTTTGGCAGCGAGTGGGCGATGAATAGTCTCGAGTGGGTGATAGAAGCAAGTCGATCATGGCCTGTCTGAACGTACTGGAAACAGTTTCGAGACTTACAAAGCATCGATGCTATGTACTACGTATAAAGATAACTATTGACTGATAATATCATTTTCGTACTTATCTCACAGAAGATCAACGCAGAAAACCGATGTCACGTTAGAATATATAATTATGTTTCCTGTCTTATGCTTCCTATATGTGTTTTTCAACCGTTCTTTATTTTTATTTTCATATTTTGAGGTTCAATAACGAGATTTTAAAAACATCAAGTGGGTTGCTAAAGACATTATTGGAATGGCCCTATCATTTAAGAACTATCTGATACGTTTTCTTTTTGAAGGAACTGTTTCATACAAGAAGCAGAACTTTAAAAACCTGTTATTAGTTGAATCGAAGACGAAGTATTCGAGATGCCTTGAAACGCAGTGATGACAGTCATGGTGTAAGTAGCTCCTGGACCTGGCAAATTTCGACACGAAGCACTGTACCAGTAGAGCCCCGTATCATCTATCTTTGGTGGATCTGCGTAGCCACGGTTACATGAAATAGTGTAGCTATCCACTATCCCATTTGCGCTGGTCCATGATGCGCTTACCGATGATAGGGTTGAAGGTCCCTCAATCAAGGTAACACCATTCGTACCTGAAATGTTGGATTATCAAATAAAAGGTTTTACCGCTAAATTTAATATCTTTTCTGGTGATTTACTTCTTTTTAAGTAGCTATCCAAAGAAAATCACAAATATGGCAATTAATGTATTACTAGAAACTGGGAAGCTTACAGATGGCAATCGTATAAGTTTTATGTCAACTGCGTATCTGATGATTATAAAAACAACATAAATAAAAGCTCTTCTCAGCATCTGGAATATCCGAGGATTCGCCAGAAATATAGCGATGTTTTGATGTCGTCACACTAGGGATCGATCCTGCTTAAGCAGACGACGTCCTATAATGAATGAACGTAATTGCAATGCAATTATTTATCAAATTATAAAGAGTTTGGTACATTTAAACATGACCTTATTTCACACCATTCTAAAAGGGAAAGTGAACTGATTCTGATAACTAAAACCGTTTGATTGTAAATACACGGGAGAAGGGTCAATGATCAATGAAATAAACCCCACTTTCAAATTGAAAAGCCCTCCGAATAATATCACAGATTGTATTCGTTCCCTCTTGAAACGCCGAACATGCCCCGGTGCAAGCAGCTGAAAATACAATGGCGTCGTATTTTGTTTACAAGTGACTGATTCCTTTATTTTTTTAACGTTGCATTTTTCATCAAAATAATACGATACACGAAGTTAAGAGTGAGGCAACAGACTAACATTAAGACTGACGCTAGTCAAGTAAGAGAAATAAGTGAAGAGGAGATGACAAAACAGGCACTGAAAAATGTGTAAGATGTTATGGGACATCGTCTGCTTAGACAGGACTGGTCCTTCGTGTGTCGTCACACATCTCAGCAGCGTTCAAGGAGCTCTTCAGCTGCTATATCGGGGGCTGTATTTTACCGTTTTATAATTGATAATAATCATTAATTCAAATGTTTCCAAGCGTTGAATTTGGATAACCTTGTTTAGTTTATGCCATCTATGCAATAATAAGTATTCAGCCAATATTTATTTTGATGGAATTTTCTTGCAATGTGATCTTTAAAGAGGAAAGCAGAGAGAAAAGTAGGAAAGATCCATTTTATTTATATCTATTTTATTCAAATACAGAAAGTTGGCTTTAAGCTTTCTTTGATTTTCCTAATTATCCCCCGCCCCCCCCCCCCAAAAGAAAAAGAGAGAGAGAGAGAGAGAATAATAACCGCAAAAGTATCAGCATGTCGATGATCAACAAATTATTGCATATAAAAGCCCTTTTGATTTCAACGTACGTGTAGAAACCTCGAGATAACTGATGCTACTCCGTTTGTCTTTGCTCTTCGAAACAACGGATATATTATACTTTAGACCAGGCGTTGGTAGTGATACGCAGTAGGCTTGGAGAGTCTCTGGAATCTGACCGTAGTAGACGGAGATAACCGAAGGTGACGGAACACCAGACGAACACTCGATATGAAAGGCATCTACTTTGTTGGGTACTGTGATATTTGGGTAGATCCAGTAAGCTGAAATGGCTGTTGAGTTGGAGTCACCTTCACTGATGACTACAGGCTTTGGTTCTGTAGCATGCGAACAAATTAGATATGAGCATTTCTTGTGACGTTAAGCTGCTAAGAGAGGGAAGCGTAAGCATGATGACATTCAAGAATTTAAATGCTATGCTATCAATGAAATTGGAGCTTATTCTGGTTCAATACGATCTTTAAAATATTCTATTTTACACCCATTTGAAACTTTCTGTGACCAGTCATATTGGTTGGCATGGTCTGTATTGCAGAAACATTCGTAGACACGGTTGAGATACAGTTATCAAGTTGTAATAGCTCATCTTACATTTTCGCATAGAATACAGCCCTGGAAAAATTATTAGACCAAGCTTCTGTAAATAAGGGTAATATAATATCCATTCAAACTAATGAATATGCTTTGTCTTTGTATTTTATTGAATGAATAACAAATTCCAGCAATTGTACCTTGCTTTTATGATATTTATTGCCTTCTTACCACAAATAAAGCACTTTCAGTAACCATTCTTGGTCTTATAATTTTTCCATGGCTAGAAAGGGAAAGAAATGAAATGAAATCGATCAGAGTAACAAATTTCATTCGTCACAGTGGTAACGTTAGTTATTATTTTGCTTAGTAAACAAACAACATTTTTTTCACTGGTTAATTAACTAATCACAACAAAGCACATGCTTACTTGCTGTAACTGTGAGAGATGAATTTTCGCTACGCCGGCCATCGATGATAGTTATTACAGTAATTTTGTAATCATCTCCGGGTAGTTTCAGTTCCTCACATGAGGCGACGAGTTGATCGGTAGGGTACACTCTGGAAGAGGAAGGGATTCCAACTTTGCAAAAAATTTCAAAATATTCGAAAATGCCATTGGGAAGATCCCAAGACGCCACAATGGAGCTTGTTGTAGAGTATTCCTCTTTGAGTTCTACTGCTTCTGGTACTGTATCAAAAGAGGCAGAATATTTCATCAAAACAGAATTAAGAAGTTTCGTAGCTGCTTGCAAAGAAATTTAGGTTATCCTATATGCCTCTTGGTAAATCATTTATTGTTATTCCTCACTTTTTGGTAAAAGCCATTCGTCATTCTAAGTCTCCAAATTACTCTTTCATATGGAAATTTCTTATCGTATTAGCATGAAGTGGAGTAGTATTGGTCTAAACATAGTCCATAATCTGGTCGATTTTATTTTTATTTTTCCTCCGGGCGTACGACTTCGAGGAAACGCCATCATCGGTCGGCATGAAGCAGGTATAGGGGGAGATCGCGTAATGATGAAGAGATTGAGCTTAAAATAAAATCGGCCACATTTTGGACTAGTCTAACCATTCATTTGGCACTGTTATCACTTGGGGAGGAGGAGGTCACCAGACATTCAAGGGGGATGAAGTTGAGAGAAAAGCGATCGACTGCGGAAAGAATACGAAATACCTTCTCCTTCTCCTCCTCTTTTTTTTTCCCCATTTTCTTTTTTTTTTTCTTTAGCCATTTGACGGAAGAAGGGGCCTCCATGCCTTATACCCCCTGTAGCTAGGCCAATGCTAACATGAATTTATTAGTGGTTATACATGTACAAGTAAAGGAAAGGTATGGTTGAGGGAATATGCGATTTAACAAAATGACTAGAGTTGAGAATCCAGGATCACCAAGATATATGAAAGGTTAACGCTGTATTGGTAGAAGGAACGTTCGACACTTACAGGCAGAAAGAACAATCGAGGACGAATTTTGTTGGTTGTTACTGACACTCTTTACCGTCATGGTGTAGTCATCACCCGGAATCCCAAAGTCATCACAAATTCCTACATACTCGAATTCCTCATCATTTTCCTCATCATTTGCAACATCGATGGACAGTGGGACTATATCCCCAGTTCCGTTGCTGCATTCCAGAATGAAATTGTCTATGACACCACCTGGATGAGACCATGATGCGCTCACAGATATGGCAGTAGAAGGACCAACGTACAGACTTACTTTCAATGGAACTGGAAAACATTAATAATAGTAATATTAATAGCATTGTGATATAACGTCTTTATGCGATTCCAAAGGACATTTACTACCACTTCATGTGTGAACAGTTTTGAATTATTTGTATGATTTAAGTGGCTCTCAGGAAAGTGTTAATATGGTTCTTCATAAATCGTTTTTTACACGTTGTTCTGTTATGAAGCAAAGTCTTTGGCTCTCAAGTTTTTTATTTCTCCCAGAACCATACTTTTTTATAGTTCAATGCTTAAATCCATCCAAAGTTTGAAAGCATCTTACAATCGGAAACGTTTCAAATGTGAATAGATGAAACTTCTAGTCTACAGAATAACATTTATAAATGGGAGAAGGAGCCTAAAACAGATCAGTTCGGTGATTTATACGACGAGTACACGAGTTACCTGCCGTCAGAACTTTAGATGCTGTATTTTGTTTTTCCTCACTGAAGCTCCGAACTGTCATGGTGTATTCATCACCAGGATTAGCTAGGTTGACACATGAGGCTGAGAAATCACTGTTGCTAAGATCCGTTATTGTAGAAGGGACTGCAATACCATCGCTGCACCTGATTTCAAATTTGGTTGTAAGACCTGACGGCTTGTTCCATGAAGCTGTCACGGAGTCAACGCTTGAAGATCGTTCGGTTAAGTAAACTGGGTTCGGGACTACAAACGGAAATAAATCAGACAGAAAAAAGAAGTGATTGACATTCTCCATGTTCGGATATATTCTAGGTTAAATACCCATGTCGCCAAACTGATCTGATCACTGAAATGGAAAGTAAAATTACTTCGGAGTTGCTCTTAATTGTTTCTCATACTGCGAAGAGTGACATTGATGGGTAGGTGTAGCATCATTAAGTTCTTGGATGTGTTTCAATGCCGTTTGAGGATTAACATGTTGTCAATGTTTGTTGTATGTCATTGTGTAATATCTTACGTGAGTTTACGGAGAAAAAAACAATCAGAAAAATAAAGAATGACAGGAAGATACTCACGTGCTCTGAGAGAAATAATGGTGGCAGTTTCCATATCCCCACTGCAGCTCTTGACAGTCATCGTGTAGACATTTCCAGCAGTCGGTACATTCACACAAGAGGCACTGAAGTCAAAGTCCCCATTTGATATATTGGTGAAATAGGGATCAGTATATCCAGAAGAACAGAACGTGTAGAAGTGGGTAACACGGCCGTGGGGCAGCACCCATGATGCAGCGACTGACCGACTCGTTGGTGTTCCTTCTATCAAATTCACACTGTTCGGTACTAAAAGAGAGAAAGAATAGCACTTATAGTTCTTATCGTCATTGGGCGAGTAATATGAGTAAACGGTATGACACATACGTGTATGTATACACATATCTATATATATATATATATATATACTTTCTTTATGATATATGATACTTTACTTCAATCCTATCAATTATGATATTTAATTACGAATTCAAATTTCTATTTTTCTATAGAAATTCGTTGGCATGGATTTGCCCGACTTTAGAGGGAAGACCTGTCTCATTGGTAGTCCATTATAGCGTACGCATGGAATTGGTATGGATGTTCCCCCTACGCTCGATGGAAAGAGAGGGGCTATATGTGAGATTGTTACATTGCTTCGACGGGAGCCCGGATAGCTCAGTTGGTAGAGCACTGGTCATGTAATCCAGGGTCCCGGGTTCGAATCCCGGTCGGGGCATTGTAATTTTCTCACATTTACTTTCTTTATGATATATATATATATATATATATACACACAGTGCGTCCCAGAAAAAACGAAACCGAGATTTATCGATGTTTAATCATATCTTTATCACAAATATGATTAACAAATGACACATATTTGTAAAGCTTGGAATCTCTTCTTTCATGTGATGCCACTCATATGATACATACTTCACGCATGAGTGAATAAAGACAATATGAAGCAGTGCTCCCAAATAGTAATTTGGCCAACGATATCTGAATTTCAAAGAGATAGTCACATTTCTAGAAAGTTCATTTTCCGCCCTTTCATTAGTCTAGTTCTGGACGTTTGTAATTATTTTGTCCGTGCACACAGCGTAGAAGCAAGGAGTTATCACAGAACCAGGGAGGTGGAAGAGACGGCGCGAAGTCCTCTGATTAGTGAAGCAGAGGACTTCGCGCCGGCTCTCCTCCACCTCCCTGGTTCTACGCTGGGTGCACGCACATGGGGGTTTACAGACAAATTAATTACAAACGTCCAGAACTAGACTACCCTTTCATATGACACCTCCATCGGGAAAATTGAGCCAGGGATGACAAAACTTGGTGTTGGTGTAAAGTGATGCTTGCATTTCCATGATTTATTAAACGGATCCGGTTGCACTGGCTGCCTGTCCTAGCAATAAGCAAACAAGACAAAACACTCCATGCATGGCTGATCGTCAACAGAAAGGAGTGGTCAGTACAAACTGATAAAAGCTGATTGATAGTGAGGTACGTTTTCATTAACCTACTTGACCATGCAGTTAACAACTGAGCAACTAGTATTTCTGGTAACAAAATGGGGACGATCTGGGAGCCTTCAATAAATCATGGAAATGCAATCATATACACCAATCTTAGCTTTGTCATCCCTGGCTCATTTTCCCGACTGAGGTGTTATATGAAAGGGCAGAAAATGAACTAGAAATGTAATTATCTCTTTGAAATTCAGATATCGTTGGCCAAACGACTTTTTGGTAGCCCTGCTTCATATTGTCTTTATTCACTTATGCGTGACGTATATATCATATGAGTGGCATTAAATGAAAGAAGAGATTCCAAGCTTTACAAATATGTGTTATTTGTTAATCATAATTGTGATTAAGATATGATTAAACATCGGTGAATGTCGGTTTCGTTTTTTTCTGGGATGCACTGTATACGTCGTTGATGTCAGTTTGATGATCGGTACTGTGAATGCATTCTTGGTCAATATCTCTGGATGAAGTAAAATAAGAATATATTGACACAATGTGTCCCATCTTGGAAGTAATAAGATGAATAAGGGGAGAGGGTTCTATAAGATCAATAGGAAATAACTATGTTCCAGCAATAGCCATCCCTTACATGATACAGGCCTGACAGGGGGTCACAAGACACGCATTGAAAATGCATAATATTAAACAGGCCTTACACGCTTGAAGCTGAATCTGTACAGTGTTTGACATATCATATGCAACGCTCATTACAGTCATGTAGTAGAAAGCTCCGGCAATAGGCAGATCGGTACAAGAGGCATTGTGTAATTCATAAGAAAAGACAGGTATATAAGATGGGTCAGCATCTCCTTCGCTGCACTGGACATCAAAGAAGTCTATAAAGCCAGCTGGTGTCGGCCATGTTGCAGAGACGGTTTCGTTGGTTGGTGAATCTGCTACTAATCTGGGAGTGTTGGGTACTTGAACCATATATAAATAGATAAATATTTAAAAAGTAATATTGTAATAAGTGATACAACTCATAAGCGAGGTTAGAAAATAGACCAAATCAGATTTGTTTCTTATCCGGCTCATTTACTTTAATATTCACTATAATTGATAAAGTACAATAAATTATGTGAAAAGGGAACTTACTTTGACTATTTCGTTCACATATGTTCTACTCCTTTCAGTCAACATCTTCTGCATTACATTATTCCAATGTATTGATATTTATTTGGATCATTAGGTAAACTATGAAAGATAGGGATCAACAAATCCTTACGACACTTGCATGACAAAGAACATCATCTTGTATAATAAAGATTTTACTGAAAAGCCCATGTTTTTAATAATGGTAATATACTCACAGGCCTGTAGATCAATACTTGCTGAATCTGTCTTGTTTGCATTGCTGACGGAATAAACAGTCATTTCATACCAAGCTCCTGAGGTGGGAAGTTCCGTACAGGAGGCTGTAAAAGGACCTTCGCTGTTTGGAATGTTTGACGGATACGGAATACCACCGTCGCTGCAAGTGATCTCATAATAGTCCAAGTCTCCTGCAGGTCTGTCCCATATCGCTGTGACCGAGTCGTTGGATGGGTGGGAGTATTCAAGTTCCGCTTTATTTGGAACTACATATACATGTATAAATAGGAACAGGTGAAAACCACCAACTAAAGGAAATTTCTACACGCATATACTCTTTGCATGTGGCTTTGAAATGAATATTATTCTTATCTCTTTATTGGAATTTGATCACGTGTGTAAATAGAACAACGGCAGAGACTGCATTATTTTATCTAATCATGGATGGTAGAATAAAGACCAAGAGTACAAAGCGATTACTGTTGTAGAATTATGAGCCAAGCTAACACATAGCTAAGCTTGTACTCTGTTAATTGTTGATAACATAATATAATTGATTTAGGATGTTTAGGCTTTTGGTAGGCGACATTGACCTATAGCATTTTTTGAAAACGTATTTCAAAATAGAAAACTAAATACTATATCTCAAATACAATATCTCTCCTCTAATTCATATTGAGCGTAGAATTGGTAACTCACGTGTGTACAGGTAAATCTCTGATATTGTTGAAATGTCGTTGGCATACGTTCCCACGGTCAGTAAGTATTCGTCCCCAGCTGTATCAAGTCCGTTACATGATGCATTGAACATGTTGAACTCCGTATCTCCATCCGATATGTAAATATCAGATGGGACTGCATAACCTCTACTACATCCAATCCTGAAGATTGTTACTACGCCATTGGGAAGCTGCCAACTAGCTGACACTGTCTGGTTCGTTGAGGAACCTCCCCACAGAATCGCCTTGTTTGGTACTGAAATTGACACCAACATATTTGAATTACAAGTATTACCATATTATATCCCCTACCATACACTAGTTTTTATTTCATTTTCATATCGCATCATTCACTATGCACATTAAGTTTATAATCACATTTTAAAGAAAAGTAATCAGATCATAAAGATACCGTTTTGTCTACATTTAAAAAAGTGAATGTTACCAGTACTGCCCATGGGGTAAGAAATTGTTAACTCTTCACTACAAGTGACTGCTACCACAAGGACACCCTTCCTATTGGTATTCGTCCCATAGATAACCATGATAACTGTCGGAGGGGGTAGTTCTCCTCAAAGGTAATTATTTTGGGGTAACTGTCCTAGTGGGGTAGTTTCCCGGGGTAGTAATCCGGGGGGATGACAACTGTTCTAAGGTCACTTCCTACAGTTATATAAAACAGGGCCATTGGTGCATTTCACCCTCATGCCGCGGTACAGAAAACGTATATATACAAACGAATCGACAAACTGGAAAGACTTACATGCCTGCATGTCGATTTGTGACATGTTAGTCAGATCTCTACTGACACTGGTCACGTACATTGTGTAAGGCCAATCTCCTGCTACAGGTAAGTTGGTACATGATGCATTAAATAACCGACTATCATCCATAACGTCAAAGACTGACGGAGAAGCATATCCATCAGAGCAGTTGACTTTGAAGTAGTCCACTACTCCTTCAGGCATTGGCCAGCTGGCTGATACTGTGTCGTTAGTTGCCCTGCCGTAGGTCAGGCTTGCCATGTTGGGAACTGTTTAGAATAATAAAAAACAAAGTTACTCACATGCAGAAATGGTTAGATTATTCAACCCGTTGACTAGAATGAAGGTGATTATGATACGGTATCTGTTTTCTACAGAAATGATGTTGTCTTTTCAGCAGAATGAAACAATCTTGATATCATGACTTTCATACAAGACGCTCTAAATGGTTTACTGCTGTCCCTAACATCAATGACAGATGCTGAAGCATAATCAGTGGAGCTGCAGCCGCCGATGAAGTAGTCCACAACTCCTTCAGCATGTTCAGGCATTGGCCAGGTGGCTGATATCGAGTCACGGGTTGCAGAGTCTTCCGTCAGGCAAATGTTTTTGTAGATAGGACACATCACTTCCACACTTGTGTCGTGCTACTCTTGAATTAAATGATATTCATGAAGGGAAAATATGGCTTCTTTTTTCTTCTTTTAAGTGCGATTGGGGAATAATCTTAAAATGAAATATCACAAGTAGTTCACCCTCCTATCGTGATTTCATAACTCTATTCAAGGAAACGACGAATAAGAAACAAACATATAAACACTACTAGGTTTTTATATATGCAATTACCTGCTCTAAGTGTAATGTTCATTGGATTCCTCTGGTAACTTTGGACACTGGATACAGTCATCACATATTCGCCTCCAGTGACTGAAAAGTCTCTGCACGATGCTTCAAAGTCGGTCTCGTTTTCAGGTTGTTCAGTGAACTGGGGGCTTGGTACTCCATCTTCACTGCACTCTATCTCGTAGTAAGAAACGTAGCCACTTGGTGTTGACCAATATGCACTCACAGATTCAAAAGTTGAGTCACCTTCTATAAGAGCTACTGGGTTAGGTACTGCAATACAAAAATATAACATGTGTATTAAATTCCTTGTTTTAAATGATTAGGGCCAAACATATCGAACGCTAAAAGAAGAATACACTTAACTGATATGCAAGGTTGGTTTCTGACTATATCTGCCAACCTATATTCAATGAACAAAAGGAAATATAAAACAGAAACACATTTCCAATTCATCACAAGTATACACGTCAAGCGTCTGGTAATAGAGCACAAACAAGATTGCTATCAACATTTTTCAGCAAGTCATTCTGGAAAAATTAAAAATTATTGTATCAACATAACATTTTACAAGTTAGTTGGCGATTTTTAAAAACAATATGGGTTGCAGTACAGGTACATGGTAATGAGAGGGGGCGGGAGGGTACAATCACAAGAAAAAGTGTCGAGCCAAAAAAGGATCATATGATTTCTCCATTCCTTTTTACTCCAATTTCTCGGACAAGCAAGCAAGCAAGCAATAAATCTATTTATTTATTTTTTTATTAATGAATAAAGGTCGACAATTTTAAAGAGAGGAGTCATATCTTTCCGCCAGTGCGTGCCTGGCGCCTCTCGCATAAAAAGCCATGTCCAATGCACGCAAAATAATATGAAAAGAAAGGATATTGTGTTGCTCAATACGATTTTACATAGCCTACTTGAGAGTGTTTTGAGTATCCTTACACGTTGTAATGTTTAAGGTTGTGTTGTCACTTAGTTCGTCACCACTTTGTGACACAGCATGGATGGTGTAAACTGCACCAGCTATTGGTAGTCCCGCACACGAAGCCTCGTGTACCTCACCATCGTAGTATTCAGGTATCGGTCCGTCCGGTTTAACTGTTCCCTCCTCACAATAAACAATGTATTGATCAACATATGATTGGTCGACTTTCTGGAAATAATCGATTGGCTTCGGCCACTGGGCTGTTATGGAGTCGTTCGTTGCTCCCACCTCGGTCATATTTACTATTGGCAAAGGCTCTGCAAGAAGAAAGGATACGAATAGAAGGTGAATGTGATCACAAGTATATGATTTGGTGACAAGCATTAACCAATAAAACACAAAGAAGTATGTAATTATCCTTTCAGACCATTGTACTCAATCTGTATTCATTTATTCCACCAGGATCTACACCACAAGGGCCCTCTTGCATAGAATGTTGCGTATAGACTTAAACTAAAGCTGGCGTCACACTGTCCCGAAATTGAAACAAGATGGCCATACGAATATGAAATTTTCAATTTCGCACGAAGTTGGCCCCGAAGTTGGTCAACAGCCAATCAACAGCCGAAGCAAGTACGATGCCTGCAGAAGGTCATACGATGGCACCCGAACTACACTAGAATGCGCTACACGAAGATGCCAATTATTATTAAGAAGTTTACTCGAAGGCCACACGATGCCTACACGACGTCGTATTGAGAATACGATGCATCCGAACTAGGTCATGAAGGCGTCTCGTGACCTTCCGATGGTATAAAACCTTTGGCCAACCGTAGGCGTTGGAAATTCAATTGCTGATCGGATACTCACGGAAGCTTTTTAAGTGCGAACCAGATGACGAGATAAGAAGACGAGAAGACAAGTTAAAATGACGAGAAGACGAGTTGACGAATTATTCGAACTCGGAAGTCGACTTGCCGAGTTCGAATAACCCGTCAACTCGTCTTCTTGTCCCGAACAAGTCGACCGCTGAGTTGCAATAACTCATCATCTCGTCTTCTTGTCCCAAACAAGTCGACTTGCCAAGTTGCATTAAAGCCTAGTTCCCACTTGGCCGAATTCAGACAAATCTAAATACGAACCTCACGATCCATGTATTCGTATTGATCGTGTTAATCGTTGTCTAAGTTACGAATAGTTTACGACATACAAGACAAATTTACGACAAACAAGACAAAGTTACGTCGTGATTACGAAGATTCGTAAATAAATGTTACGAATATATACGAACCTTTAAGAAAAAATTACGAACTTGAACATACATACACGAATAGTTTAGGATGTTATACGATTGTTTACGACACTGTTACGAATTATTTACGACACTTGTGACAGATTTAAGAAAGCTTTGCGATTCTTTGGCGATATTCGACACCCGTTTTTGGTCAGAGATGGTCACATTGGTCAAATGGTCAAGCTTTGCCTGGCCCTATATATATAAGAGGTCAGGGGTGTGTTATCCACTCATTGCACTACAATGGATATTGATGCTGACACACAAGCTGCTCTACTCCTTCAGGAAAAATGTTATCTTCTGGGAGCAGCACAACTCCTTCTGTCTACACAGAAGGATAGACATAAAGAAAAAGCTAAAAAAAAAATTTTTTAAAAAAGGTCTGTATGGGTGAAATCCTGGCTATTGCGCAGGCCTGAATATGGACAATATGAGAAGTTATTGGCCGAATTGCATAGAGAAGACCGGAAGCGTCTTTCTTTTTTGCAACCAAGCCTAGGCAGAAACCCCTTTTTGAAGACTTTGAAACAGACTACAAGTATCGGACTTGTATTTTCTTGTATCGGACTTGTATTTTCTTACTCAGTCACCTTATTTTTAAATAAGCAAAAGAAAATTTCGTAATATAAACTTCTGCCGAGGTTCGAACTCGTGGTTCTTTCCCCAAGAGAGGACTGGATTATCCGATTGCGCCACACACAACAGCTGCTCGATGCCCTTGCTCGTTTTATTATATCGCTATAATTCGTTTTCATGAATATTCATGCAGATTAGTCTTGACGGAATAAACCGTATTAGTATGAAAAATGCGAAATCTGCCTAGGCTTGGTTGTAAAACGTAAACGCGCAGACCGCGTGGGGTACTAAAACTTTCTACGTGTCACACCTGATCTGTTCCATGAAATGGTTACTCGCCTTTCCCCCTATCTACAGAAAGATGATACTTTCATGAGAAAAGCCCTGGAACCGGGGCTATATATATACCCGACGGTCACGTGGTCGGGAGTAGGTCGCGATATGTCGTAAATTATTCGTAAAATGTTCCTAAATAATTCGTAAAGTATTCGTGTAGTTCGTAACCATTCGTAACCATATTCGTATACATTCGTATGCTTTTGTAATCATATACGAATTGTTACGAATCAAATATACGATTTCAAGAATGACATTATTATTCGCAACAAGTTCGGAAATTTGTTGTAAACTATTCGTATCCACTTCTTAAGTAGTTTGTATATACGTCGTCCATTCGTTTGTTGTCGTAAATTCTTCGTGAATTCAGACCTTCATTCGTTAAGCTAATGTAATCGTAATTGGATACGAATTTTTTACGATCATTAAGAACAATTTAGGAATACTTGCGAATAAAATACGAACATTTACGAATACTTACGAAATTACGAATTTTTCATGCATTTCAAAAATTTCCCTGAACGGTCACAGAACGTACGAATACAAATACGAATCTTTACGAATTGATACGAATAGATACGAATGCCTTTACGAATCGACACGAATAACTTACGACGTAAATTCGGCCGGATTCGTAACCAAATTCGTCCAAGTGGGAACGGGGCTTTACTCGTCATCTCGTCCTCTTGTCCCAAACAACTCGACTTGCCGAGTTCCAATTACTTGCCATCTCGTCTTCTTGTCCCAAACAAGTCGACTTGACAAGTTGCATTAACTCGTCATCTCGTCTTGTCCCAAACAAGTCGACTTGCCGAGTTGCAATAACTCGGCAATAAGATGTCACGATTTGACAAGATGCCTTCACGATGGCCTTACGAAGCCCAAAATGAACACCCGACTTCAACACGAAAATGACCTTCGCAAGGTCTTCGGGCAATTTTTTGGCAAGGCAAAGATTTCGCCACCGCTCACGAAGTTGCTGCCGGAGCCTGAGAAACTCCTCCGGCGGTCATACGATGGCTTTAGATGCCCTCACGAATGACCCGATGTGTATACGATCAGAGCCGAATTTGAACATTTCTTTATCGTGCGTGTATCCATCTTTGCCCAATTTCGGGACAGTTTGACGCCTGCATAATTAAACACTTCTCGATTTTCAACCATTCAGGGTCGTATATTAGGGACTTCCATTTAACTTTTCTGCAAGAGGGCCCAAAAGGTACCCGATTTCTAGTTTTCGAGTTCGTTGGCATGGTTGGCTCATCCATATGTAGTTGGCAAATAAAGATTTTTACGGAAGCTTATACGTGCAGCGCGAAGGCGAGTTCCTTAACTCGCCAAGGCACCTTGTTCAAGATGAGAAGGTGTGAAGGCGAGATTTCCAAAATCACTAAGACGCCTTGTTTTAATACGAGAAGGCGATAAGGCGACTTGTTTCGGCCAAGAAGGGAAGAAGGCGACTGTGTTCATACTCGCCAAGGCTCCTTATTTAAGACATAATGGAGGGAAGGCGACTTATACAAACTCGCCAAGGCGCCTTCTTCTACACGAGAAGGCTAGAAGGCGACTTGATAAAAAAAAACGCCAAGGCGGCTTATTTAAGACGAGAATGCGAGAGGGCAACTAGTACAAACTCCTTAAGGCGCCTTTTTTTCTTCAACTTTACACCTGGTTCTTGTATTTGTATGCATATTGAAGTGAGATATTATCTAATTAAAATTTCTGGTCATTCGTCAAAGGTCACAGAGGTCATATAAATGAAACGGCTCCTTTTCGTGATATCTTGGAAGCTACTTGGAAGATCAGTGTAAACATAAATTTATATCAAATTTATATATGCACATATTATGCAGGAATGGGAATGATTTGGGAGCAATGGGCTCTGCAGTCATTTCAGAGGTTGATTGGACAAGTTGATAATAGTATTTCAGCTAATATTTTTAGAGTGCTAACTATTTGAAAACAATTTTCAATCAATAGTTCTTAAAAATTCACCATGAATGTGCGATTATCTTTCAGATCCGTCAAGGAAGTTGAGCACTGATTTTGATTGCTCGTGGTTGAGAATTCATGTAGTTATTTCTTTCCATGTCCTGTTTCGCGGTTAGGCGCAACTTTTTGTCAACCAGAGTGTCAAAATGTCAAAGTGATTTGGTCCTTTGGAAACCTACTATTTTCTACTCCTCAGTACTTGAAATTAATGGGAAATATGGTGCCTGGGCTTAATTCAAATTGTAATTTCTGTAAAAATATCTGATATGGAATTCAAAGTAATTTTGAAGAAAAACAACATTTTGATTCCATAGCCACTGTTGCTATTGCTGATTTCTAAACAACTCAATGATATTTCAGTGTGGTAAAGCAATATGTAAGCTTGTTTCATACCAAGTTTCATATGCCTCACACATTTTTTTTGCAAAATTATTTTTTAAATTAAAAATTATGTTGAAATTTGGTACTTGACTTTGAAAAGATTCAATTATTTTGCTCTTCCTCATTTGAGATCTGCAGGATTTGCCCTAAAACATCTGGCCTTCCCGCCTTCTCGTCTTAAACAAGACGCCTTGGCGAGTTTGAACATCTCGCTTTCCCGCCTTCCCATCTTAAACATGGCGCCTTTGCGTGTTTAGACATCTCGCCTTCCCGCTTCCTTGTCTTAAACATGGCGCCTTTGGTTGAAATAATCTATAGAACAGTTTGAGATGCGAATAACATGCAAACATAAAATTCTTTAAATAGTGATTGTAGATGGAACATTTTGATGAAATAAAGCATTATTGAAATGTCATATTTGGTTTTTTGAAGGGGGGGGGGGCTCACTCGTCAAATTTAAAATTGTTTAAGGCCTTTGTTCATCGAAGGTGCGAAATCCCTCATATCAAGTAAGAGGTGATCATCTACATAAACTTATCTTTTGTGGGAAAATAAGATTTTTGTGTAATTTTTGGCTTGCTTGTACAATTTAGAAAATGAATTGTTTTTGGCAAGGTACCCGAATATCCATTACCAGGGTAGTGAAAAATCTGAGTATCTTACAAGATTTAGACAATAAGGTGCACAAATGAAATTTTAAAAATAACGATTGCAATGTATTTTGATGACAAAATAGCATTTTACAGATAGGAAAATGCCTTTTTATCCCACGCTCGCTCGTAAAACTTAGAATTTGTTGGATTAGGATTGCAAGTTGCCCGAGAATCCTCATATCAAGTAGCAGATGATCGTCTACATAAACTTATCTCGTGTAATTATTTTGACACATATTATGATGTAAATAGTTAAATATGATTTTTGCTCGTCTGCAAAATTTAGAACCAGGGGGTTGATATTTGGGCGAGAGCACCGGTGTAAAGCGCAAAGTGTGTGTTGGTGTGTGCGTAAGGGGTAAGGGGTAAATATAGCGTAAAAACAATGCCCCAAGCCTCCCCCCCCCCCCCTAATACGCCAGTGTTTAAATCATAAATAGGCATAGTAAACAGAATAAGAACACACTATATGTAAGTAAGTATATGTAAGTAAAGACACAACCACTCTCCGTTCGGCGTTCTTCAACTGCATATAGGTAAGGAAAATCTTTATTATAAAGAAAAAGAAAAAAAAAATAACTTACTCGTCCATCCTTGTCCAATTCCAGGGTCACCAACTTCAGTGTTTGGTGTATAATTATATGGAACTATGGTTACATTGTATAGCAAGCCTGACGCCAAATAGGGAGAGATAGTGTAAGTAGAGTGGGGCACTGACGTGCCTCCACTTCCAGTTTTTGTAAACCTTCCCATATACTTGGCGGATTCGTGATGAATGAAATATCCATCGTAAATTCCTTCGGGAGGGGTCCACCTCACAGTGAGTGATTTAATTACTCCCTCACTGGAAACCGTAATGTTGCCTATAAAAAGGAAGAGAAAGCGGAATTTCAGATTGTAAAAACTAATCTTAACCAAAATGTACAACCATAGTGTGATGAGCATTATTTTGCCATGGGTCTGAAGCATCTATCTTGAATGTCAACTTTCCACTTTTTAAATTTGGAGCAAGAGACCAAACTCTTTGACACTTTACGGCTCGTTCACATAAGACACCGTCAGCCTCATTTTTTTTATTCTATTCTCTCTTTTTCGTGAAATAAGTGGGAATGAGAAAAGTAGCAACAATGGTCATACCCTTACCCACTTTAGATGCACAAAAGTGAAGCGCAATATGCAAACAAAAAACAAATAACCAAAATGTAAAAAAAACAAAACAAAACAACCCCCCCCCCCAAAAAAAAAAAAAAAAAAAAACAACACACAAACAAACATGGGTGTACCGCTTTATCTGTAAACAATATGACATCCTCTGCTGTACTTTTGAGATTTGCCACTTTTAAAAAAAGTTTCAAATCTAACTTGAAAAATACTTGACACAACTGGACACTCGTGCTGCCTCTATCATGACTACGTTTTCTTTTACGCCTCTGAATAGAAATTCTTGATAGACGGTGCCTGTGATTATTATTATTATTATTGGTATCATTATTATTATACGCTTATCTCCGCCTTAAGGCGAATTCTAACAATGCGGTTTATTCCGTCACAATAGAAATTCCACGTTAAGGCGGAAGCGAAGGTATATTAAAAAATTAGGCTGCCATTATTTAAAAACAATATCGTGTTTCGTGATAAGAGAGACACATAAGCAATAAGAAATTGATAATTCACACGTCATGAAATCGTCTTGAAGTGTCGAAAAGGGATAGGACTCGTGCTATGAATGTACTGAAAATGTAGGTGTGTTAACATCCATATATTTATGTGTTTTGCATTAAGTGGGGAGATCACTTGTTTAGAAGTCTTTCTTTTCTATTCTTTTTTTACATGGCAGCTCATTCTGAAATATTAAATCAAGCTGTAGTAATATTCAGTGAACACTCTGGGCGAGAAGCCAATAATCGCCCTGATGTTCTACAAGGGAATTAAATAGATAATACGGAAATCTAATCTTACTTGGAGCTTCCACCCAGGCTGTAGCGCAACGCAGGCTGGAAATCTGTATATAAGTAAAGGCAATAGGCAAAATTAAATCCTCTGAATTGACGAAGAACGAGTGACAACCGATGTGCTCATCAAACCGAGATACGGCAATGATTTTTGCAACAAATCTCAACATTCAAAATGTACTTTCTTCCTAAATTGTTAATTAATCATAGAAAGCAATATTTTAACCAAACATACTCCCCCGCCCAATGAGGGAATTCTTTCCTCATGACAAACTTTTACACTAACTTTTCACAAAATATATGATTCAATTTAACAATTCTTAACATTTAAACTATGACCCAATAGAAAGAAAAAAAGTCTATATGTCTTTAACAAAGATGTTACTATGGATTCATCTGTTATTTAATTTTGTCCAAATAGTCTTCATTGTCTTATTCAAGTATCGTAACCTTCGGCTGGAACGATAACAGCAATCTTCGTGACTGGTCTACGATATTCATGGTTCATTGTCTTTACTTTAATATTGCGAACCTTTCCGTCCTTTCCTGGATAGACCTCAATGACACGAGCGATTGTCCATTTACCACGTATGACATTTGCATCGGCCAACATCACGATATCATCAACGCATATATTTCGGCGATCCGCATTCCATTTGCGTTGTGGCGTCAACAAAGGTAAGACATCTCGAGTCCAGTGTTGCCAAAATGAGTCGACAGTGCGTTGAACTAGCTCCACCCTGTGTCGCGGATTTCTGGTCTCTCGAAAAGGGCCCTGGGCTACATGACTTGACGCTCGCCCCAACAACATGTCGTTTGGACACAGGTAAGTACCATCATCCGGGTCGGTAGGAATTCTGCCGATAGGTCGCTGATTGACTAGATTGGCAACTTCAAGAAGGTAAGTATAAAGTTCGAAGGGCGTAAGTACTTGTTCTCCTATTGCCTTCTTCAGTGCATACTTACAACTCTTCACCAAAGATTCGGCGCATCCGTTCTGATGTGGGGCCCCTGGTGTGATGAACTTCCATTGCGTACCTTGCTCAGCACAAAAGTCTTTCAACGTTTCATCAGATACTCCTTGGACCATAGCTCTTAGCTCGCGTTCAGCCCCTACAAATTGTGTGCCATTGTCACTTAATATCATTCTAGGCTGACCTCTTATAGCAAAGAAGCGACGTAGTACCTTCAGAAACTCCATGGTAGAACAATCCTCTGCAAGTTCAAGGTGGACGGCCCTTGTATTCAAACAAGTGAATATAACACCGTAGTGTTTCGTCACTTTATTACGCCCCATCTTCACAGTTAACGGTCCAAAGTAGTCACAAGCACAGAAATGAAATGGCGGTGTCTTAGGTGCTAACCTTTCTTCAGGCAATTCTGACATTTCTTGTGTTTCAGTTTTCTGCTCGAAGGCTCTGCACACCGCACATCTGTACTTAATTGTCTTCGCTAATTTGTGTCCCTTCACAATCCAGTATTTCCTTCTAACTTTACCAGTAGTTACAGCAACTCCGCCATGGCCTATCTCATGAATGTTGCGTGTTATCAATGTTGATATCCAAGCTTCATATGGAAGTAGGATAGGGTGTTTCACTTCAAATGCTATGTTAGCTCTGTTTATCCTTCCTCCAACTCTCACTATTCCCTCATTATCAATGAAAGGACTGAGTGCTTTGAATTGACCCTTCTCAAGTCTTTCCTTCAAGTTTGTCTGTGCAGCTTTGATCAGATATGTCTCTCCTCTCTGTAGGTCTTCTGGTGTGAGTGTGTTGCTAGTTTCATCTCCAGTCTTTCCCCCTCTCTTTCGACATCTAGCCTTTAGCTTCTCGACGAACTTCAAAACGTTTGACGTTACTCTAACAAGACGCCTCCAACTGGAGAACTTTTCACAGTTTATCAGCTCTTCTTTGGATTGTGATACTACAAGCACCGAATGTTCCTTGCGTTTCTCGTCCTCAATTCCTACCAGTCTCTCATCAACTCCTGCTGGTTTCTCATTGACTCCTACTGGCCATTTCGACTTCGGCTGGCGCAAGAAACTGGGACCATATTGCCATACCCCTTTCAGTTCATCCGCTTTCAATCCTCTCGATAGAGCATCGGCAATGTTCATCTCTCCTGGAATATGCTTCCATTGACTTGGATCGGTGTTGCTCTGTATCTCACCAACTCGTGTAGCTACAAATATCTTGTAACGCTTGGCGCTACTCTTTATCCATGCCAGAACTATCATGCTATCCGTCATGAAGACTACGTCGCTGAAGTTGATGGTGAGCTCGTCCTTGATTGTCTTGTACAATCTACTAGCTAATACGGCTGCTTGAAGTTCAAGGCGAGGTACAGTGAGTTGCTTCAAAGGTGCGACACGTGATCTGGCTGCTACAAACCGTACTTGATAACCTTCATTGATGGTCTCCCATCTTAAGTATGCACAGGCACCAAATGCATCAAGGGATGCATCACAAAAGATGCATAGTGTTGGCAACCCTGCAACGTTGTTCGGAGTCAAGCATCTTTCTAATTTGACTTCTTGAAGCTTTCCCATTTCTTGGAAGAACCTTCTCCATTCAGTTTGACAGTCATCTGGAAGAACCACATCCCACTCATAGCCGGCTTCCCAAAGTTTTTGAAGTCCAGTCTTTGCTCGGATGACAAATGGGGCAGTGAATCCGATTGGATCAAATATTTGTGCTATTTGACTCAAAATTATTCGCTTTGTCAAGTTTTTTCCCTCTCCTTTGATCTCTACCTTGGTTCGATAGGAGAATGTATCTTGATTGTGGTTCCAGACTGCTCCTAACACCTTTTCTTCTGCTAGATCACCCAATACATGTTTGTCTGGGTCCTGTTCTCTTGTCTCATCCAAAGCTACATTTGAAATCCAGCCCTTGACCTTGAATCCTCCCTCTGATAGGATCTCGTCAATTTCCCTCGTCAAACGGCTTGCGTCCTGTGGTGTCTCCGTTGAGGTACAAATGTCATCCATGTACGTGTCCCTAGATATGACCGTTGCAGCTTTTGGGTACTTCCCACGACCTTCCTCTGCTGTGCGACGTAATGCCGTCTGCGCCATCGCAGGAGCTGGCTTGTCACCAAACGTGACGACTTTCATCACATACACATCCGGTGGTTTGTCAGGCCGGAGGTTTCTCCATAAGAAGCGATGAACCTGCTGGTCTGATGGTGGAATGAGAACTCTATGGTACATCTTGGAGATGTCTGCGCAGAGACCCACATGTTTCTCTCTAAATCTGAGAATAACTCCGAATAGCGTGTTGAGTAGGTCGGGGCCTTTCATCCAAAAGTCGTTCAGCGATTCACCCTGATATCGTGCCGAAGAGTTAAACACAATGCGTATCGGTGTGCTTTTCTTCTCCGGTCTGATGACGGCATGGTGGGGAATATAATGAACTGGACCATTGTAGGATTTCAACTCATCATCTGTTAGTTTCCGTGCAAAACCCATCTCTACCATTTCTTGAATTTGCTTGTTGTACGCCTCGGCATGTTGTGGATTTTTTGCAAGTTTCTTTTCTGTAGCTTGTAACATCTTTTCAACGAGTTGTCTATTGTCTGGTAGTGTGGCTGGGTCTTTTCTCCATGGGTAAGGTACTAACCATTGTCGACCAACCTTTTCACAAGAGTTGCGGATTAGTTTCTGTTCATCATGCTCCTGCCTACTACACACTCCCATTGCTTCAGTTGTCCAGAAGTCTTGCAAATCAACTGGATTCTTCATGATTTGAATGTTCATGATATCATGCATGCCGTGCATAGTCATCTGGCGTGTTGCTCCGAAAACCACCCAACCTAGGGGAGTACACCTAGCTACCAGATCTCCTTCCTGCTTGGTCTTGCCTGCTTGTAGTTTTGCGTAGTCAACACCTACCAAAAGGTCTATGGAACCTCCACTTCGATGCAAGACAGTCTTATCCAAGTGGAACACTTTCGCCAATTCCTCTACCTCTACCGCTGCTATATTGTCATTAATCTTCTCAAGTCCAACTGCTTCAATGGTAAAAGCTTTCTGACCATCTAGCGACCGAATCCTCATTTGATAGAGCTTTGAATTTACTGTTTCCGTATCTCCACCAACCTTGCCTATATCTATCTTGATTGGTTTACCTCTAAGCCCGAGATCATCTGCAACCGACTGTTTGATAATGGAAATTTGTGCTCCAGAGTCCAGAAGGCAGCTCCCAACAGATGAAGTTCTTGGCCCAAGAAGTTTAACATTTATGACTGGTAGTATTGCCTTATCTCCCGAGACACTAGCGACATCCACAGTGCTGGTATGCTCAGTTTCTCTGTGCAACAAAGGATGATGGAATGAAGAACAGTTCTCCTTGTTGCATCTCTTCCTCCTTCTGCATGTGTTCATGTTATGGTCCTTGCCTGCTCGTTTCAGACAACTGTAGCAAGCATGATTGTTTTTCATCAGTATGAATCTCTCTTGCTGTGACTTGCTTATCACCTTGCTACATTTGTCGATCCAGTGTTCATTAGATTTACACAACCAGCACTTAAAATCCAGTGTTCTTGCTGTAGGGTTGCTTGTAGATGTATGGTTGCTTGTAGATGTATGCATACCCTCTTCGGCTATGTGACCGACCGAACTGGTAGATGACTTTCCACTTCGTAGAGGAGCTGTAGCACGAAGACGTGTCTTCAGTTCATCAGATAACCATTTCAATAGGTCCAAGAAGGAAGGCGCCTGTGTGCCACTTTGTTGTCTGAACCATATTTTCCGATCTTCTATGCTGAGTTTCTTTTCTATCAAGGCTAACATATGACTATTATTAATGTCTTCCGTCTTGCCTATCTGCTCCAGTGTGTTGTAACTTTGTTTCACCAAGTGTACAAGATCACAATATCTGCTATCTTCTCCTTCCTTCAACGGCTTAAATCTGGAAAGATCATACATAATCGCATCAGCAACAAAACGTGGATCCCCGTAAATGGAATCAAGCTGCTCCCATGCATCATCGTAGTTGTTGCCGGTACTCTTGATTAGATCCAGTGCTTTTCCCTCCAAACAAGTGCGCAGAATAATGATCGCATCTCTCTTATCATACCTTGAATCAATGAGATGCCGAAAGTCAGACCGAAACGTGCCATATTCCCGTACGTCACCTTTAAAGCGTGGAAGTTTCGGCCTCTCTACCTGCACCTTACAAGCCGATGGAGTAGAAGAGGTGGATCCAACACGTGCATCATTATGACCTTCCATCACTTTCTCATAGTCCTTCACTTTCATCTGAAGTTCTGTGAAGGCCTGCAAAATTTCGTCCATCCAGCATTCCTCACTTTCAAACTCAGAGTCATCAAGAAGTTCACCGTATGCGTCATGAGCATTCTGTACATCATTGAACGCGTCCTCAAGATTGCTGTAGCTGAGCTGAACTTCCGTGACGCCCCTGTCGCTGTCAAGAAGTAACTGGAGAGCTTTACTACATCTGGTCAGCTTTGCCTTGTTGGTGCGCCGCTTAATCTTTAAGTCCTTTGCCGTTTCAGCCATTCTTGTCCTAATCTCCGTTACAATTCCCGTTGGCGAAGAAAAATCGAATGCTATGAATTGACGAAGAACGAGTGACAACCGATGTGCTCATCAAACCGAGATACGGCAATGATTTTTGCAACAAATCTCAACATTCAAAATGTACTTTCTTCCTAAATTGTTAATTAATCATAGAAAGCAATATTTTAACCAAACATCCTCAAATGTAGGAATTTATATAACGGTGGACACTAAACTTACATGAAGGAAAAAACTTCAAACATTACCAGGCTAAAAATTTAGTGTGTGAAGTATATCAACGCTTAATCATAATAATTATAGTGAACTGTACTGTTTGACAGAAGTCCGGTTTCAGGCAGATATACAGCTCCTTGGTGGATTTTTTTATTGTGAAACAGACACGAGAAACGCCTGGCAGATTTAGCGACGTTCATTCATTATTTTATCAAAAGCATCAAAATTAAGAAGGCAGATATTTCGGCCATTGGAAAAAGGTTGATTATGTAGTACATAAGAATATTGTGAGACATCAGAATCATCAAAATGATAAAGAATTCATTCAGTCTTGTTGGTAGTGACCTGTATTGCACACAGATATGTGTATAAAAGACTACATGTGGCGTGAAAATGTGGCCGATACTCTTAGGCTATATCTCGTCATATATCGGATATGAATGATCTGAAGAGCACTATTTTCAGGGGCTTTCTCTTCTCTTCCGAATTGAATTAAAATGAATGAGAATGAGAAAGCTCACAAATTATAGGCCGACAAGCCTTACACACACTAGTGATGACAGAGAATTATTAGATACGGTGGTTCGATCTTAAGATGGAACGGGCAATCAATTCGAAATATACAGCGTTAAGCCTGCCCTATATGTGTAAGTGTTGCGTCCATCTTACCAGTACAACCAACGCCACAATCTTGGCACTTCCTTCCATGATCCTCTAGTGTCCTTTTGACGCCTTATAGCTTCTTCGTTTATTAAACTGTCAAGGCAACAAAATTATAGAAATTACTTTTACGCTTGGTAATGTGGATATCACATACGAACGTTGCTATAGAATAGACGAGATATTTATCTCATTACACATATATCCAGGAATGATAGCATGCGCTGGGTATATGCAAACATCACGTGATCAATCACTTAGCACTTTACCAATAGGGGCATTTATTTTCATGATATAGTTTATCTAACAAATCTCTACCGATGTTAGGTCAAGCCTGACTTTTTTTTTTTTTGCTATTTCGTTCTTTTGGTCTTTGGAATTATCTATTTTCTTCATTCTCAGTTTATGAAATAAAAAATTGAGAATTATCATTACGACATGAAAACTGACAATTATAATGTCACCAGGATTAAAGTAGTCACCCGAAGAGTCAAAAGTGTTTTGAATTGCTGCAAAATTCATATCACTACGAAGGGTAAGCTTTACTGATTCCCTGATCAACATATGTTTGGGGCCCGCAGTAATCATCTTTCAGAAATGGTATTTGTGGGATCCAGATTTTCTGCCTTGAGCAGTCCTCCGTGGAGTGTCGCGATGTGTGACGTCACAAGCTTGGCAACAAAATGAGAGCTGCTGGCTAGGCGCGCCGCATGCACTGAAAACAAACGCAAGTGGAGCAATTTTCTCATTGATTTTTTCGAGACTTAGAGATCAAAATGTCGGTTGTAGACGAGGAAATTGAGCTCAATATGGACATAGAAATTGGTGAAGAAAGTGATTCAGTTTATAGTAACGGTGATGATGATGATGATGATGGTGAGGTAGGAGAGATTGAAGGAGAAGTAGGAGAAGGAGAAGAACTGGGCGATGGTAGAAATCTTTCACAAGCCTACCAGAACGAACCAGATCGAGCCACGACCACAGACGGGTGAAATGAAATGGTGACTGGGTGAGCCGGAGATCGTGAAGCATGAACTGATGAAGCTTGTGAAGTCTGACAGAAAGAAGATATCCAAAAATCACTCCAAAAACGCTAGAAAAGTAACATTTGGATTTGGTACTGAAAGTCTGGCATTATCGTGGTTGAGGAAACCACCATTCACTCCATACAGAAGCGCTTCATTGTGTTACATGCACAGGTTTCCTCTTTCCCCGTCCATGGACTCTGCACTTTTTCTTTGCGTGCTAGCAATGAGTGGTTTCCCAACCACGATAAATCTGAAATAGAAAATGTGATGACAAATTTTTAACTGCGGCTGAAAGTCTGAGTGAGTATACGAAAGCGAAGAAATCAGTCACAAGACAGTGCTGGTATAGTAGTAGGCAACGAAACGTGCAACACGAGCTCCGGATCCCCAGCCATGCAGGCCCTGAACTCAACTGCACAAGCCGCGATAGCCGATACTAAGCTGAAGTTGTCAAACTCGCGAAATTGGTTTATAGCCGATTATTGCTTCATAAAAGTTGAAATAATCACGCAGATATATTCTATAACGTTTCAAGATGACACACTCCTGAGTGATATGTCGAATGATATCGAATAATTAACGTGAAAGATCAGAGCGACAATAAATAGCAGAGGAAAACAAACGTGTACGTGGTAAACAAACGAGAGTAAACTGGCTGTGTGCGCACCTGGCTGTATATCTGTCAAGGCTGTGACGTCACAATTCAGACCTCGCTACGACCGTTGTTTGGCTTGGTTTGGGGTCTGAAAAGGGTCTTTAAAAATTACATTTTAAGCCTTTCCAGGATATTTATGACTTTTCAGCACATCATTTGTGTTTTTCAAGTTGTAATCTTTCCATCCATATATAATTTGTCACTAATTTTCAGTTGTCGTGAATTTTCTTCGGGTGACTACTTTAACGTACAGCTTTGTGATCTTCGAAGTTTTAAGTCTCTGGAAGAACGAGAAGGTAATAATATTAATTGTAATTGTGATGATGTAAATTAATATTTTTCTCAAAAGAACGGTAACAAAAATATAGAGGTCTCACAGTGCATGTAAGGTAGCAATATTAAAGGAGAATTAACACTAGAATATAAATGTACTTATGTTCAAAGGTGTAATATATTCTTAATCATTGACCTGTATCACTTTAGAAATAAAATATCAGAAAAGGGTTTAAATCAAGACATTCTAGCACACTTGCCATTTTCTTGATGACATGGAGTTGTACATGAACCATTGGAGACCGTTCCGGTCAGGAAGATATTTTTAATCCACGAGCTAAATTGCTTCTATTCATTATAAAAAAGCCCCATATATGATGGAAAATACATAACAGGTGTATACATTTATTTTAAAATTTGAAATTTATAGATTTCTTTTTAAATTCTCCGGTTTTGCTAACTAGAAATCGATTTCTTGGTCTTGCCTGGCAGAGCAGAACATAATTTATACAACGCGCATTCTGACTTTTGAAGTCCATTATCTTAAAGCAGGTGAATGCATAGTTTGTCACTATTGACGCTCGGGAAAGTCATCATCCATAAATTTGAATTAATTCGCTCCGTCACGTACGTCATAGTATCAAGAAAATAGATTGATATTTAGTAAAATCGTAATTTTCAAAGAAATATAAAACACCAATATGGCACGAAAAAGAGACATGATAACGAAGCTTTTCGACCTGCACTCATCAGGTTATCACGCAGGTATATAACAAAGAGATAGAGAGGGGGAGATGAAGGGGAAGACAGACGAATAGACAGGCAGAGACAAAGAGACGAAAATATTGTAAGGAAAATAATGAATGAAAAGTGACGATGGCCAGAAAGAGAGAGCAGAGTGCTGGAGCATTATACCAATTTTTTTCATTAGCTTGATTTCTAATGCTCACATCCCTAGATAACTAAAGATAGGCCTATATCATGTATATATGATCATATACTACTCAACAATACACAAGAGAGGTTACAGGTTCCACATTCAGTTCCTTAAATAACACTTAATTCTGTAATCTGAATGGCCATCATATGATTTTTTTTTAAAGCATGAAGCTCTTAATATCATAGGGAAAAGTCTGATTTATAAAATCTGAACAAATATATAAAGAATTCGTTTTCAATTTTTCAATCCATTTTATTTTTCACAAATCGATCAAGATACAGATCACATATTCTCAAACGAAATAAATCAGAAACGTGATGCATGCAAAATTATTGACTTTGGGAGCAGTAAAATTCCATTCTTTTCCATTGTATTGTAATAAGCAATTACGTCCTGAGCCAATCTTAAATTTTCGGACACAGAATCTTATGAATAACTTTTTGCAAGCGTCTAGATTAAAAAAATGCTTTGATTTTATCTATAGTTTATCTATTTTATCTATAGTTAATAAAGATATAGGCCTCCAATTATCAAAATTTTGTCTATCAACCTTTTTGTATAACAATGTAAGTATTGAGATAACAATCACCAAAATAAAATGATTCTTAGGCGTGTGAGTGTATATAATTATGTCAACAACCAACATTTTAATAAGAAAAGCTTTAGTGGAAGGTTTAAAAGTAAAGCAGAGCTTCCTCTGGATAGAACCCCAGATAACAAATAATATCCACCCTGCCAAAAATATGACGATTGGCGTAGATCGCGAGGAATGAGGGGCACCCTCACCTTTGGAGGAAGGGGGATGGCCTGCACAGTCACCGTAAATCATTATTGATATTGTAAGTGTAATTTTCATCATTATTGTAATCATATAATTGTTTGAAAACATTGTATCGCCTTCGACAAAGAGTAAATATTAAATTGCAAAATTTCAAACCGCTTTTCACTCCCCAACTTTCTCGCTCTTGGCAAGATTGCTAAAGATAACGTCAATACAAAAATAAGAGAGACCTTTAAAAAAAAAACGATCGCTCGTATTTTTTTGTGTTTTGTTTTGTTTTGTTTTTTACTCAGGTTTTATATTTTGAGCGAGGATATTCGAATTGTCCTGTGACTTAATATCCACTAGACCACAACACCTCTACATAGAATAAAGGGAAAACAACATTCAGCCATTCTACCTGTTGCTCAATGTCACAACGTCTCGCTTTTAGGTTATCAATCATTATCAATATGTTATCAGTTATTGTCTCTTGCACATGTGTTTCTAAATAAAAGATAACTTCCCTCTATCTTAGACTTCGGTCTGCACCATATTTACTTTGAGAAAATTCAATAACAACGATCAAAATTATCTATTCACCTGCACTTAAATTACTTTTATCTTTTATGCATCATGTATTTATTCATAACATGTCCAGATTCAAATGTCTATGTTACCTATTTCATTTCAATTTACAAGAACAAAAAAGGGAAAGGGGAAATAATTTTAAATGGTAATTAAAAACAAGAGAACAATCAAGAGGGCATGAAGATAATTTGATAACTAATAACTGGTGCAATTATAATCTTAAACGTAAATGCCTTCCAAGTAATTATTTATGACCAGGATGAGATATAAATACGAGAAAAATAGTCATAAGCTGAAAAGTTAAAAAGAAAAACATGAATCCAAAAATTAAAATCAGTCGTGCTAAGAGGTAGATATAAAGCAACATTGAAACTATAGTTATGATAATAATGAACGTCAAGAATAGCAAATTAGAGAGAAATGAAATGTTTAGTAATGTCACTTAAAAAAGTATAACAGTGGATAAAATATGTTTTACAAAATAAAGGGAAAAGGAACTGTGGCAGAGCTGGGCACTTCGACGAAGATGTCTAAACAGACATCAAAATGATACCCAAAGTAATGATGAAAAGTTTAAGCTAGTGATATACGTTATTTTCAATCAAATTCGCTCTTTAATCGTTTTATTTACCCGTAAAAAAGGTCCGAAACTGGAGTTTGGTTGCAGATATCCATAACTGCATATTGTTTCCTGATAAAAACATTCATACCATCAAATAGCAATATTTACATGTATGTCTGGACCACATTTTTTTTTTTATGCATGATCTTGTATAGACAAGAGAAGCGAACATAAAATAATGTTTTTTTGCTCTTCTTAGAACTGTCTAGGCCCCTTCCTTGTATGGCAATAGCTTATGCAGAAGCTACTGTGGATAACGACACCAGGAGTTTCATGGCGATAAAGCATGTTTGAGATATATTTTTAATGGTATACAAATTATTCGTCATGCACTCTTTGAAGAACCTTTACAAGACGAAGTACTGTAGATGACATGACTGAAATTCATATTCGACATTCGACTCCTTACTTGAAAATATTTTATTCTGAATGTAAATTATGGGCAATTCCAGCCTAATGAACATGACATTCAGGCCGCCTGTTGGTTGTTGAATACTATTTTTAAGCAAAACCAATAGTCCCCAAAACAAATTTTAGTAAGGGAAGTAAGTAAGTGATAAACACAGCAAATTTCACAGTATATCACTGAATAGTTGAAAAGAATATGAACGCTGTAAAAGTAACGGACATGGCTCAAAAAGGACAAGGATTTTTTTACTGCTGTGAAAGTTTAAAAAGTCGGTGAGTTTTAAGGTTCAGTGCGTCTCATTTGATTATTAACAGAAGCTAATAAAGTTATTATAAACATAAATGCATGTTGTATAACAATTAAATCACTTATATTCTTATCAGAGCTAAAAAGCAGAGGTAACGGACATGACCGCTTTATTGTGCAAAACGGACATTACATTTTTGTCCGCTTTTTATAAACCCCTATAGCGTTGCTTTAAAATGTTAATTTGGTCATTGCAAACCTCTTATTGATGATTTTGTTCAATTCATTACAGTTTACTCAACAACAAAAAATCAAATCTGAATGGCTTGTGGCGTGAAATAATGAGACTCCGAAAATAAGTTGTTTTGTCAAAAAAGTGTTGCGATATTTTGACAAAACAGTGATTTCAAAAAAAAGAAAATCATGCCTAAATATATTTCACTCTTATTATTGTACCATTCAAACTCATTTGATACTAAAAAAATTCTGGAGTTGTTGCAATTTTGTGTTTTTGGCAAGTGAACATTTTCCGTGGATTTGCCAAGCTACAACAAACTTTCATTAAATATCTCATGTCATTGTATAGGAATGAGATCTAGAGCTTTTTTTTTAGGGTGGAGCTTAGGAAGTTGGAAAAAATATTTCAAAAATATTTCAAAATCTATGAAACATATTTAGATGTTTGAATAACAAAATATTAGTTGTATGCATCCCTGCACATCAACAGTCAACAAACTTGCATTTGAGTTGCATTTGGTTGCAGGGGCCCTTTAACTTAGGCCAGGCTTAACTTAGGCCGCTTTCGAGAATACGGGTCATGGTGATTAAAGCGCCTGCAATTTAGTTTATTTGATATTGAAATTTTATTTTCCCCAGAGTCTGGGTGAATAATATTTACATAAATCATTTTATGACTAACAATGATTATTTATGATGTTTTTACAGTGTTTGATATACTACAAGAAAAAAAAAGTTTAACGCGCCCATGAAATATCTATGAGCGTAATGCCAGTTAGCAAAAATGTTTGTCGTGTATTAAAGTTCAGTCGTTAGATATACCGACAATTGTGTGCATAAAGGTCAATCACTGACATGAACACTGATATATAAAATATGTATAAATAAAATACATGAAATAAATAATGTGCAAAATGAATAGAAATGAATTGATGTCAAGTGAATCGATAGAAAATCTTGTAAATTACATATTGGCAACTATCTTCGGAAAACATCTTTCCTAACTTAAGAGTAACGAAAAACCTGATTTTATATATTTCTTTCGCCTATCATGCCACAGTCATAACTGGCCACCCACCTCTCTTTGTGTCATGTGTACAGGTCTGCACTGTTTTTAAAGGAGCATGTAGATATTCCCGGGGAGGGGGAACGTGTCATTGAGGCCTGTACGGCATCCGCATCCGTGACTTTCTGAAAAGTACCCTAAACAAGGATTTTAGTGGAAGATATTCGATACACTTTTCAGGGAAACCCGCGACAATTTTCAGATTTTTAGATCCTTAACAGGGATTCTTTTAGATTTTGCAAAGTATTGTACACCATATTCGAGGATTGGTTCTTCTTGGCCCTTATTTTGTTAAAAAGGAAGATTTAAAGGCAAATATTTACTTTGGAACACAGGCTTACAGAATGATGTTTTTATTGAAAGAATAGAAAAGAACCTCTTTGGATTAATGAAAAAATATCCACGGGAAGATTTTCAGATGTCGCTTATGTATTATGACCTTTCACAACAGGAACAAATGACAAGATAGGGAGGGGGTACAAAAAAAACACTCATTCAAATTCCATGATAAACATGGGCCATGAGGATATTCATGTAAACACTTGCAGAACTTGATGATTTGAAAAAACCGTATGCACACAAACTTCAACACTATACATCCATGGTTCAGTCACCAAAAACCAAATTGACAAGATGGCATAATATATATTTTATGAACAATATTACCCTAAGCCTTTTGGGATGTTTACATTTCTTGGATTTGTGATATACATGTATATGTGATAAATTAAAGATAATTGCTACACTTTATGACATAAGATCAATACTATGTATTTTTATTTCACCAAAATTTGAAACACATGATCATCATTTTGTACACTAGCTACAAGAATCATTATACTCAATTAATGATGAAATAAAAGAAAACATGCTAAGCTCCTGGGCAAATTACACGTTAGGAATGCACTCGTATGGCAGAATTATGTATAATGATGACAAGAAAATGGTCTGTACCAGGGGTGTCGATCCGTGTTCATGACCGGCGAGGGGGCGTATCTCGGGATTATGGCGCCTGGGGCCTACGTTAGCGAGGGAGCAAAGCGACCAAGCGGCAAACTTTTCAATTTTTAACCCTAAAAAACGCAATTTCTTGTGCATTTTACCCAGAAAAGTTTGCAATTGACCACCGCATTGAGTGGTAGAGAAGCTCGAATTTTATACATTGATAAACAGTTTTCTATTCACTCACTTCTACAATCGGAAGAAAAACTAACGAAAACCATATAGGCTTGAGAAAGAGTCGAGAAATGCAGCGAGGCTACCTACAGTTGAGATTTCTTTCAAAAGTTGAACCTTTGCAAATGCTGTTTTATACACTCTATCCTATATTGGGGGCGAAATATTTAGCAGGAGTCATATGAAACTTACATGATATAGCGAACAAAGCAATTACATCTTTATTTTTTTCAAATTTTGAACCCTTTAAGCCCTGGGTTCTTAATTATTTACATAGCTCTTTAGCTTTTCGATTTAGTGAGCGATTGAAGCTTGCGAGCAAAAAATTGACACTTTAGAATCGTCAAAATCTAATTTCGTCATCAAAATGTGCTAGGCCTAATTTAGATCATCTGAGATATAAAAATTACAAAGAGACCATTTCACTGCCCAGAAATGAGATGGCGGTGCCCGAATGCAGGAAAATTTTTATGTTCTCGGTGGAGAGGGCTTCAGCCCCATCCCCCGCCTGACATGTGAATGCATACATACCCGAATGGCTCATCTAAGGACAGTTGAACGATTTTAGAATACTCCTCCCGTGTCCTTATTTTTTCTTCGTTTCATGTTTGTTTGGTGTTTTTAAACTTGTGGTAGAACAGGGAACGGATAAATATGATACTGCTTTTGATACTGCTTTTAAAATTTGATACTTTTATTCATAACAGTAGTTAGGATGATATGCATCAACATAGTATAAAACAAGATTATTATTTTTTCTTACTATAGATATTAATTTTTTGGCGGGCCGCATGAAATCGTCTCGCGGGCCCGGCCGCACATTAAGAACAAGGGCTTTAAGCTATTTAAGAACTATATAGGCCTACTGGGGCGCGAAATTACGAGATCTTGAAAGAAAATGATTATACGAGGGAGCAAAGCGACCGAGCTTTGGAAAATTTTCGCATTTCAGACCTTCAAAAACTAGATTTCTAGTGCATTTACCCTGCGGATTCTTCATTTCCCCCTTTTTTTTCTTTCTCTCCTTTGCATTTCTTACGCCCCCTCCAAGTGCCGCCCAGGGCACGTACCCTCTGCCCCCTTAGAGACTTTTTTTCAAGGGACTTTTTCAAAAATCTGTCTATAAAAATTGCATTTTAGCGGATCCCAAAATGTTTTTTGTTTTAATGAAAAGAAGGAATGGACGGACCCCTCAATTGAGAATAACAATGCGACTCGCGAACGAATTTTCTTCGATATTTTAGCATTGAAATTATGGCATTTCTTATTTCCTTACATCTAATCGTTCATATTTTTTTCCAAATACAAAACAATCGCTACACCCTATTACATTACAATAATACTATGTCTTTTATTTCACCAAAATTTGAATCAGATCATCATTTTGTACACTTCAAACTAGCTTTAATGTACAAGAATCATATATATTCAATTAATGATGAAATAAAAGACAATATATTATGCCATGCTCCTGGGCAAATTACATGTTAGGAATGCACTTCTATGGCAAAATCTTTGTTGAATGATGGCAGGAAAATGGTCTGTACCACGGTTGATACATATACATGCAAAAACACTTACTGTAGGCCCTACTTAGTTTATCAAAAGTCTTATACATAGGTTTCAACATTTTCTTTCATATTCGGCATAGAATAACATGCTTTATGAAACATTTTTATATAATACAGTACCTACTATGTACATGTACAAGAATGAGCTTTGACAATAATAGCTAGCTTTATAGCGCGATATATAATGTATAATTATTCGGGATCGAACAGTACAGCTACGTTTTACCATGTTTGTGACGCGATTTCAATATTTTCCCCCCTTTTTCCTTCTTATTTCCTGATCCAGTCTGCCTTGAATTTTCCTCTGTCATTACATGGATAAAATTCTTGCAAAGTCAAATAACTTAACCAGTTTGTGGACGGCAGAAGGGTAATATGAAATATGTAGGCTGTCGTTCACAAAACCATACTCCATAGCACAAAACCCCAAACCCCCAAAATCTCGCGAAAACCGGGCGAAAACCCGCGTAAAAGCAGAAATATTTCATGGAATTCGAGTGAAAAGAGCCCCATCCCGCGGAAAATAGACCAAACAGACTACTAATAATGAAGATTCCCGAGATTATTGACAGCCGACAGCATAAATCATGCCCGGGGGGGGGGGGGGGGGGGGGGGCACTCAACCTTTTTTAGGATGTGGGTGTGCCTCTGCCAATCTCAAAACAGGGGGCTAAGGAGCTAAATGGTTAATTGAGGAAGCTCATTTTTGAGGGTCTAAGGAGCGAAAGGGCTCATGGGCAGAGCTAATTTTAGCTGCTCCCGATCTCACTACTCTGGTACACATGCGGTGCATGTGCTGAGGTGAGTCAGCGGTCGCAGCGCTGTTTTTAACACTGTACATGCCACTGCACTGAATTCAAAATGTCGCAATGCAGATTGATCTCGCTGAGCCGCCGCTAGCACTGGGGGGCACTAGGCCGCCCAGCTGCCCCGCTGCGCTGGCCTGGGAGGCTAGGGAGCGACCGTTCCCGGACAATGGGCTGTGCGCATTGTTTTCTCATATCTAGGGAGCGAGTCGGAAGCCAATTGAGGTGCGGTTAGTGAAAATCGCATATCATGGGAGCGGCCCGAGAAGGTTGAAATTGGGGGACGTCACAGCGGCACATACATGTATCAGGCCCGTAGCCAGAGGGGGTCGGAGGGGTCGACCCCCCCCCCCCCCCTTCTTGGGCTGAGGTCCGCTTTTTCATGAAAAACACACACACACACCTTTGTTACCAGAATTACACACACGCTGTCAGTTGTACAGCATCAAAGCTGGTGTAGTGAGTTGCAGTGTTGCCAACATTTTGAAAAAAGTAATAAGTAGATTTTAAAAAGAGGTGTTTCTATTTTGTTTCTGCGACTTCAAAAATGTGTGTTCAAAATCATCATTCACAACCCCTAAATTTCCCCTCGGGAGTCCTTAAATTGCAGCAGAAAGCATCTAGATTTTAAAATTTTCCGGGGGGATCATGCCCCCGGACCCCCCTAGCAAGGACCTTTAGAAACCCTGGCTACGGGCCTGTGTATGACATTATATGTGAGTGCCCCCCCCCCCCCCGGGATATCATGCAGCCTGTTCGTTGGGTTCCTGACCGGCTCCCGAATACTGTCAAATTAAAATTTTCTACACTTTTCGAGGATCTTTTCTCATCACTCGTGAATCTGATACCCTTTTTTTCAGAATTTTCCTGTTTTTGATACCCAAAACGTGATACCCGGGTTACCCGTCTGGTGTTGAAAAAAATAACCCTTTTACTCGTTTTCATGGACGCGGATGCCGTACAGGCCTCAATGAGTCATACCTCCCCCCCCCCCCCCCCCCCCCCCCCCCGGAGATATTCCAACAATCTCTGCGTCTGGCCATGTTTTTTTCCAGTGAACATAGTGATTCCGTTTCCTTTCACATCGTATATATTTATGTATTTATTTATTTCCACAGTGGTAGAGCAGAGGCCTCGTAACTGGGGGAGCCAGGTTCAGAACCAAGTGGATGTGTTAGTGCTCTTTGGTAAGACAGTAATCTTCTTTACCAAGTCCCTCGGAGAAGACTTAAAGCTGTCAGTCCCCTGGCTGTTTATTTACAAACGTACGTATGCTTTCTTAGCAGTCAGGTAAAATAAGCCATAAAACAAGAGTTGCCAAAGCTGTTCTATATAGGTATGTTATTCCCTTAAACTTATACATACATACAGTATATCGTCCCTGTTTTCACGAAGTGACGGTAATGAGGAAAATCGCATATTTTTTCCAATTTTGAGTTTTGGGCATTTTTGGACATCATTCACTAACATCCTGAACCTCACAAAGTTTTAGACCATAATAATGTCTAATTGTGTAACTATGGCGATAACGTCAACAAGAAAATTCATAGTAAAAGGATTTTCTGTTTTCACGAAGTGACGGCTGACATCCGTCTCGCATGTTTTACGTGAGCGGCTGAGATCCCTCACTTCGTGAAAACAAAAAAGAGCGCGTCCTTGAATTGAGATTGTGTTTTCACGAAATGACGGTTAAGCCCGGCGCACACTGTACGGCTATATACGATCCGACTGTGATGCGACTGATTTTTGATCGGATCTTGTATATGTAGTGTGCTATAGCTTGTGACTGCGATTCGACCAGTCGCACGACAATCGAAGACCAATCGATTCGACATGTTGAATCTTCTGCGATGAGTCGTGCGATTTTAATCTTTTGGCCAATCAGGATCGTGCAAAATGATTACATCATCGTCAATTTGCTTGAGATGATCACCAAAACCAGGAAAAAAGCTCATCGCACAAAAAAGCAGCTGAAGATGTACGCACACAACTAACAACTCGCTCCCACAACTCTGGCGGGCTGAAACCTGCGTACCGTATAGACTGTGTTTGAAATTGCTGAACCACCGACCACTGAGCAGATCCAGGATATTAAATGTCTCCTCTTACCGTGTGGGCGAAACAAAATAGACTACATGTAGTTAGAAAATGATGAACGAGAGAAACAATAAAAGTCTGTATTCATAAGCAACAGCCAGCCTGTTCCACAAGTCAAAAGCGACTCAATTCAACTTCAATTCAGACAAGACCAGTCCCAGCTATCCAGTTCGAGGTAGGCAACCAGAATTTATTTGCAGATCTAACATTTAACAAAATGTTAGCTCTTCAAAGTAATCGTTAAAACTAAAGTAATAAAAGTGAAGAACTTAATTCTTCTTCTTCTTATCGATCCTCCTCTTCTCCTCCTTTTTCTTCTTCTTCTTCCTCTTCCTTTTCTTCTTTTTTCCTCCTTCTTTCGAGTTGTGTCTTCTTCTCAGACTCCTCCTTTATTCTTCTTCTTCCAATTCATCTTCTTTTCCTTCTTGGATCTAGACTCGAGATTCTACTTTGTAATATATCGTTTAATATAATTGTGAATGTTAATTGTATTGTCATGTATTTCATTGTATTCCTTTGTTGTTTGATATGCTGCAATAAAGTGATGATTTATATTTAGATCTTTGATCTCTCTAACCTGGTTTAGTCTATATCTCATTTACTTTTTCTTTCTTTCTTTCTTTCTTTTTCTTTCTTTCTTTCTTTTTCCTTTTTTCTTTCCCTCTTTCGCCTTCCTGGGATTTCCACACATACCCAGCCCAGGAGTTCCTGGAACCATGGGCGTCAATCCCGGGGGGACGCGTCCCCCCCCCCCCCCCACCAATTTGAAGGTGGGTGACACAATATAAAATGCCCCCCGCCCCCCCCCCCCCCCCCCCCCACACACACACACACTTTTGGGACTTTTATTATGAAAAAAAAATCATTCAAAACCGAAATTATCTATCGTCAAATTTCCAAATATATATATATATATTTTATTTATTAACTAGTGTAAAAAAAAAAGTTGGCTTTTGGAGATGGCGCTTGTAACATCATGGATACATTACGTAGGCCTGCGTAGGCGTACGACTCGATGTCGGCAAATGACACCGCTACTTTATTTGCGGTTCCGCGTGTATTGCATGTTTAGCTATACAATACGCTAACATCTACCTTAGACAGACTGATGAGCATGCATCACTGTGTCGGCATGGCCAGGCGCTAGGCCAGGGCCGGCGCTAAGTCGCGGACACGTGGACGGCCGATCACTACCTTTCAGTAAGGTACATAATATATGGCGCGGATTGGTGGATTTTAAAACTTTTAAAAAGTGAATCGTGTGTGTTGGTTGATGTTTCAGATGACTCACTTATTTCTTTGCATTTTTTTTTTGTTCAGTAGTGCAATGATAAATGCTAGCCAACCTGGCATGAAAGAAACCAACAAAACAATGGGAACGAAAAGCAAAAGCAATATTAAGCCCATGCTTTCTTCTGCCCAAATGTTTCATTGAATAGTAAAGATGACAAACTAATACATATAATAGGTATTGTTGTGCAGGTACTTTTTCAAGGAGCAATTGGATTTTAGTTCATAAAGACTATTATATTCATTGGCGGATCCAGGGGGGAGCACTTCCGGCCCGTGCCCCATTCCCCTTTGGAAGAAAAGTATGCATTTTGACCATAGACGATCCACCATTTTTTCGATTGTGCCCCCCCCCCCTTTACAATGAAGACCTTTTTTTCTTTTTCCTTTTTTTTTTCTTGTCGGGGAATTATGGAGGGAAACTGGACCCCCATAACGCCCCCCCCCCCCCCCCCCCCCCCCCCCCCCCACTGAGCGAATTCTAAAGGTCTGGCGAAAAAAAAATTGTCGACACCCCTGAATGTGAAAGTGTTTGAATATAAAATACTACTGCTCAAAAAAAATGAATACAACAGAATTAGAGTATGCAAAGTGAACATGTGATCATTAGACGTAAATGTTCATGTTTCCACTAACGGTGGAGTCCAAGTATATCAATATCTTGTTTGTTGTTAATTGGGAGAATGTTTTGCTATATTAGTGATTACAGCTTTTTTGTACTACATGTATGTTTTGTATTGCAGAAAACTGTTCAAGACTAGACTGCAAACGTTGCAAATGCTGCGGTTGTGAACTTGTAGAAATTCATTGTTATTAAAGCAGACGTCCTGTCTGCACAGAACATGTATGTGTATATTTGTGTATGAAGAGAGGTTATTCATGAAGATTACTCAGTATTAGTTTCTACTGTTTTTGTATTTGTTTTGTAATAAAGTCGTAGACTAATGCAAGAAACATGAAAGAGTTACAGGTATATGAATATGGGGGGCACCGGGGGCCATACCCCCCCCCCCCCCTATTCAGCCACTAAAAAAAAGCGAGAGCGAAAAAGCGGCGGAAGTGAGAGAAAAGGGCCTAAAAAGGCGCTACAACTACAAGCCGTTATTTGGCTCTCAAAATTTGCTAAAACGTCAAAGTCAAACGTCAAAGCGAAGGGGGGGGGGGGGAATAACTCTCCTCTCCCTGCACCCACCCCTGTTACCATGGGTGTCGATAAGATAAGATTTATGATACATTTACTTAAAACTAATAATTATCCAAACTCATGATGTTTGATCTTGACATACCATCACATTCTTTTATGATAGAAGTAAGGAAATAAGAAATGCCATTATTTCAATGCGAAAATATCGAAGAAAATCGTTCGCTCGCATTGTTATTCTCAATTAAGGGGTTCCGTGCATTATTTGTTTTCATTAAAAACCATTTTGGGATGCTCTATAATGCAAGTTTTATAGACAGGTCTCTTCGCTCAGTGGTGTATCTAGGGGAGCAGAGGGGCACGTGCCCCGGGCAGCACTTGCAGGGGGCGAAAAAACGCAAAGGAGAGAAAGAAAAATAGGGGGAAATGAAGAAAAATCATAATCTTTACGGATCACGCGCCCCAAATCCGCAGGGTAATGCACTAGAAATCTAGTTTTTGAAGGTTTGAAATGCGAAAATTTTCCAAAGCTCGGTCGCTTTGCTCCCTCGCATAATTATTTTCTTTCAGGATCTCGTAATTTCGCTCCCCCAGTATATAGTTCTTTAATAGCTTAAAGGGTTCAAAAAGTTTGAAAACAAATAAAGATGTAATTGCTTTGCTCGCTATATAACGATACAATGTAAGTTTCATATGACTCCTGCTAAATATTGCGCTCCCAATATAGGATAAAGTGTATAAAGCAGCATTTGCAAAGGTTCAACTTTTGAAAGAAACCTCAACTTCAGGTCGCCTTGCTGATTTTCTCGACTCTTTCTCAAGCCTATAGGGTTTTCGTTCTGCTCCCGATTGTAGAAGTGAGTGAATAGAAAAACCGTTTATCAATGTATAAAAATCGATCTTCTCTCCCGCTCAACTGCGGTGGTAAAATGCGCAATAAAATGGGGGTTATTTTAGGGTTAAAAATTGAAAAATTTGCCGCTCGGTAGCTTTGTCCCCTCGCTTCTACAATAACCGGGAACTGGCGGGGGGGGGGGGGGGGGGCTAACTTCATTGCTGCCCCGGGCGCCATAATCCCTAGATACGCCACTAGCTTCGCTCCCTCGCATGTGCAATGTTGCGTCCAAATAATTAAAAGCAGTCCTGGCGTCGAAGTATAACTTTCCTCCTAAAAAACTTGTTTGCTACGAGCTGTTTATCTTTCTCTTAAATTTGCTAAAACGTCAGAGCTTTCGCGCTTCGCGCTGGAAGGGGGAAACTCCCCCTCCCTGCACCCACCCCTGTTACATACAGTGCAGTATTGCGTCCAAAATAACTGAAAAGCAGCCAGGGCCGTGAACTAACATTTCGCCTTAAAATAAAGATGCTAAAACTTCAGAGCTTTCGCGCTTCGCGCGGGAAGGGGGGAAACTCCCCCTCCCTGCACCAACCAAGTCTGCAAGCACAGACCCTAATTTGAATATTAATATTAGAATATCATTGTGTCTTGTTTGCTACGAGCCGTTTATCTTTCTCTTTTTTTTCCGAATTTGCTAAAACGTCAGAGCTTTCGCGCTTCGCGCTTGAAGGGGGGGGGGGAACTCCCCCCCCCCTCCCTGCACTCACCCCTCTTACATACAGTGCATTATTGCGTCCAAATAACTGAAAAGCAGCCATGGCGTCAGACTAACTTTCCGCCTTGAAAAAGTATTACGAGCCGTTATCTTTCTCTCAAATTTGATGTAAATCATAAGAGCTTTCGCGCTTCGCGCGGGAGGGGGGGGGGGGGACTCCCCTCCCGGTACCTACCCCTGGGGAGCACGCTTTGCGTGCTCATCACCAATTTCGCGCTTCAATGACAAACTTAAAGGTCAACCGGATGATGCTCCTTTTTCGTCTCAGCCAGCTCGCAAGTATCAGCCGCCTTCGTTGACGAGAGCCAAATGGACGCCACCGACCGGGAGGAACCCCCATATCGACCGCTTCACCGCCGCCGTCGATCGTCACCTCGATAACTTTCTTCGAGACATCAAAGAACCTCCACCAAATCGCCATGAGAAGGAACAGCACAATGCCATCAGATCCTTGAAAAACAACGCAGACATCATCATCAAGGAAGCTGATAAAGGTGGGGCCGTTGTCATTCAGGACACCGAGGATTATATCGCCGAGGCCCAACGCCAGCTCTCAGACGAGGATTGTCAAAGAGGTGATTGAAAAATCGAAAGAACATAGAATCATACCACCTGGCAGGCCTATTATCTCTAGTGTGGACTCCTTGACGGAACCCATGTCAAGATATGTAGATGCCAAACTTCAGACTTATCTACCTCATATCAAAAGCTTTGTGAAAGACACGACAGATTTCTTGAATAAGATAGGAACAGCACCAATCACACCAGACTCCACACTCGTCACCATGGACGTTAAGAGCCTTTACACCAGCATACCCCATGATCATGGTGTAGAAGCTCTTCGCATTTTTCTTAACAATCTAGATGTTCCTGGTGACGAAATTGACGATTTAACTTCCATGGTCTCTTTCATTTTGGAACACAATTATTTTGAGTTCAATGATAGCTTCTATCTCCAAAAGAAAGGTACCGCCATGGGGACGAGGATGGCACCTGCGTACACCAATATATACATGGCAATTCTTGAAGAGGATTTTCTTTCTAAGTGTACCCTCCAGCCGGCAATGTATGTCAGATACATTGACGACATTTTCATTGTTTGGCCACACACTATGAATGATCTCACGTCATTCCATGACGCATTTAATGCGCACAATGCGAACATCCAATTTACCATGGAGAGTTCTCGGGAAAGAATCAATTTCTTGGACGTCAATGTATCCTTGGCTGGCAATAAGTTATCGACTAGTGTGTACATTAAGCCCACTGATTCATTTTCCTACCTTGAGTATGGTTCATTTCACCCCTACCACATGAAACAATCTATCGTGTACAGTCAGATGCTCAGGTACAAACGGATCACATCTGACCCTCAAGTGTTCGAGACTGATGTCATGAATCTAGCTAATCAGTTTCTTAGACGTGGTTACCCCACTCGTCTGGTTCAAGATGCCCTCAAACGGGTTAGGCAAAAATCCAGAGAAGATCTCTTGGCCACGGCACCGAAGGATAGGTCCAACGACAGAATCCCTCTTGTTACTACCTATAATCCTGACACTACTAAGTTTGTGAGCACTGTCAAGAGGGAGTGGGCTGCGAACATAAATCTCGACAACACTCTGTCAACGAGTTTGGGTCAAACCTCCCCTTCATTCGCAGCGCCAACCTGCCAATCTTAAAGACCTGGTCCGAAACGATAAATCAAATAGGTGAATTATATATCAATCTGAAGCTTAGGGGACACAGAAGAGGAAAATCACCACTATTTATCCAGAAATTGCCATGCGGATGAGAAATAGTGGTTTGAAATCTGGAATTCCGGTGGAATTCAAGTGCTTCAAAACCCTGAAGTTACATCGCGAATAAGAGCCTTCGAGCGGATGACGTCATGTTATGTAGCGATCGATCGCGAGCCTGTGATCTTTCTGCACACAGTAGGCGATGTCAATACGGAATGGTACGTAACTCGATGAGACTTTGTGTCTTAATTTACTAATTAAAATGATTATTTTAATTAAAACTGAATAGAATAGATATGAATGGGGATTAATCGTCGTTCCATTTAATTTTGGGGCTGTTATGAGTCGATTATGCTCTTCACGTTTGTAGGCATATCTCGCACAATAATGAGTGCATTGCTTGTGTTAGGTTTTAACTTTGTCATGTTTGTTAAACTTTAGACTTGGTTTAGTCTAGATTTAGCAAAATTATAGCCATCAAAATGCGAAAGGAATCATTCTTACCATATATTTAGACGAGATTCTTCGATTCTTTGTAAAATATTTATTGCAGGAATCTTGAAATTGCATTTTCGGATGCATGGACTGCATACGTGGCTGGCCTGCATCAGGGCTATCATAGCATGTCTATGCCGCCCGCGCTGCGGGTAACCTACCTACCGGGAGCTGCCGCCAACGCTAGGTTAGTAGGTATACTATAGCTATGGCCGCAGTTGTCGAAGTTGACAGTCGACGATGTCCTCGCGTTAAACTTACAGCCAAGCTCAAAATATTGGTTCATTTTGAAGAAATTAATACTTTATATATAAATCACAAATGGCCAAATTCGCTAAGCCCAGTCGCCATTTATATCCGCCAGATCAAGTTTAGTAAAGTTTCTTGCTTTATTTTGTGATAGTAGGCCTAGTAGTACTGAACGTCGATCAAATTTAGTCTTGCTCTAGGTGAACATGGTGAGAGAGTTTGCTGATTCTAAACATTCTGCTATAGTTTCAGATTATTATTGAAATCATCAATAAGAAATCACAAAACTTACCAATCTTCTACATTTCCATGCATTCTGTTGTCACGGTTTTGCAAATCTCTATCTCAGTTCTACATTTTCTCCCGGTCCTCCTCTTGCCTTGGCAGTGGCTCATACTCCCACGCTATACCCCTAACCTTGCCCCTTCACATGCGGCAGCATCCCCGTCTTTATCACCGGCCAGATTACTATTGTCCTCGTCACTGTCACTACTGCCGCTGCCAGAACTCGATTCACTTTCATAGTTTCCCTCATCTTCTCCTCACCATCCTCTACCTCCTCGTATTCACAGTCCATCAGCAAATCATCCTTATCTTCTTCGATCACAACTGACGCCATGACAACTCAAACTTTTGTAAAAAAACTTTATTATTCAGCGTTCAAAGGACTTCTCCCCGCTCAACTTGTGTTGTTTATGTACAAATACTAAGTTCAAGTTCTAGCGGGTCTTCATAACATGACGTCATAGGTTTGCGATTTATTTCGGACCGGCTCACCCGTAAATGGCGGGGAGGCTGAAAATTATTTTTTGTTTTGCTTATTGTGCAATTACGAAATGTCTCATTGGTCTTAATGATATATTTTTGTATTCTACGTCCAATAAGCTTTCCATTGATGTATAGTTGTTCAGTCACCGGACCAGGTCTTTAAGCGACTTTTAGTGAGTAGTTCGCTGCCCAAGCCTAGACTCCCTAGCGGTAACAGGATGTGCGGCAAACCTCGCTGCCAGGTTTGCCGACATTTGATCACCGACCCTGTTGATAAAATTTCACCATCGTTCACTATCCGACCTCCTTACCATAGCTGCGACGCTGACAATGCTCTCTATTGCATCAGGTGCGCTAAATGTTCAGATATATCCTACATTGGCGAAACAAGCACGCGATTCCGGACAAGGTTTAATAACCATAAGAGTACAATAAAGATGAGAAAAGATTTCCCAGTGGCTAATCACTTCAATCTACCCAACCATTCAATTGATGACCTCAGGGTCTGCATCTTCGGGGGTAACTACAAATCGGCTGACGAAAGGAAATGGGCAGAATTGCGCTACATAGTCGAATCTAGGAGCTTTGAGAACGGCCTTAACAAGGACCTCGCGTGGCTCAGCCCCTACACATTTTCCCGTTAATCCTGTTGCTTCTGCGTCCTTCTTTACAGTGCTTTCAGACTTGATTCTAATTTATATTATTTTGTTATGGTATGACCATTCTTCTTTATGCCAAGTGCTTTGTCTCTGTCTCTGTACAGCTTTCGCAGTCTAAACGTCTTCATATTAATTATGACGTCTTTTTCATTGTGACGTTTATTACGTCATAATGCCTAATTTTAACCCCAGCAACACTAGCGCATAATGCATTTGCAATATACGCTTAGACTGCGTTTGCTTTTATTTTATTATTGTTTGTTATCAGTCGAAATCACTTCACGTTTTCCCTGACGAAGGGGGAGGACCCCCGAAAATTTGGAGAATAAAATTTCTGTAATTGGCAATCAATGCATTTCAGACATCCTTTATTTTGATATCATCATAGCCTATGCCAATACGTGGAACATTATGAATTTATATATATATATATATAAATATATATATATATTGTGAGGAAATAACATATACAACAGCTTTGACAACTCTCGTGGAAATATATATACAATGCGAAAGAAAATGAGAGAATAATGGTTGCGTAACTTAAATCAAAGCATTCGTATCTCAGAGCATTCGCTTGGATCCAGCTGAGGCACGCGGATTGTCTTTGTTCAAACTCACCTGCCCCCGACAACTGAATTAATTAATAAGGTTAAAGATTTGTCAATCTGTCGGTCAACTGAATCTGGTGTCGCCGAAACCACTGACCCGTCTCCGTTGTCTAGTGGTTAAGGCATTGGCGTTCTAAGCCAACGACCCGGGTTCGATTCCCGGCGGAGACATTTTTTCAGCCTTTGCAAAAATTTCAAAAAGGGAGGACAGCTCTGGGGAACTTTGATTTAAGTTACGCAACCATTATTCTCTCATTTCCTTTCGCATTAAATATATGTATAAATATGTATATATGTATAATACCCTTATATTCTACGAAAGGGCGAATCGTAAAAATGCGGTTTATTCCGTCACAAAAGAAATTCGACTTAAAGCGAGTCGGAGCCTGCGGTAAGGCGAATTGGAACAATAGGCCTATACAAAGAGAATTCAACTTATAGACGGATCTAAAGATTCATATATATATATATATATATATAGTTGTAAAGAAATGTAGATGGGAGAACGTATAGAAAAAATAATTTAAAGTAAGATAAAGTTCACTCCGAGAATAAAGACATCATGGACATAGTAGATATCCGTAGGTTTGCTTCCACAAGCGCTTTCGTTTAATTCTTCAGGTGGAATGAAGAATTATGTATATATATATATATGTATATATATTCGTATATAATATCTATATTTAAATATATATATATATGTATATATATTCGTATATAATATCTATATGTAAATATATATATATGTATATATATGTACAAACATGTTAAGGTTTCACGTATCGGCTCAAACAAATTGAAAGAAAACTGCTAAAAGCGTTTGTAATGCATTGTGGCCAATTTTATTTTTACACTCAAGTTTTCGGCGCTCCCTGGCGTCTTCTTCAGGAGAACAATAAATGATTTATATATGTACATATATAAATGTATATACGTACATACATGTATATATATACTAGTTAAAACAAAAGTATGCCCCCCCCCCCCCACGTTTGAGGAGCGATTGACGCCCTTGCCTGGAACTATTCAAGGAGATCTAGATGTATGTCACTAATTATTAGTTCTAACGTTTTAAATTCAACAATTAGACTAACTTTATCTAGTCTATTATTAGGCTAGATCTATAGATCTAGTAACGAGTTAGACTAAATGATCTAAATCTAGATCTAGATTCTAACCGTCTTTAGAAACTTTAACTTTAGTTGAAGAGTCTAACGTCAGACCATGGTCATGCTTAGACCTAGTTTGGTCTAGACTAAGAGTAAACCGACTAAATGTTGGACCTATGTACTCTACGTTCATTCCTGAATTAAATTCCTCTTGATTTTAAAATCTTGATCTAGTCTAGATTCTACATCCAGCAATCAGAATAAATAGATTAGATTCAGTTTTACAAAAGATTGTATCTGTTAGATCTAGTCTAAATAGACCTAGATCTAATCTAGATCTTTCTACTTGACCTGTTTATATGTTGTTAACTTTGTCAACTTGAATAGGATTTATAATTTTGTGTTTGGCCATTTATCATTTTATTTATCATATATAAGGATCAATTAATTTCTCTATCAAACATTTACATTGGGTATCTTTTAAAATTACTTTGAGACCATTCTAAAATTTAGCCTGTATTTATTGAGGTTTATTGAGGGGGGTGTTCTATCCAAATATTAAAGGGTACATTTAGAGAAAAGATACATGTATAGACCATTAAGCTACAATTCATGTATAGAATGAGTCAATTTCTCTTATCATACATACATAAAACTAAGTTCAGTTTTTAGGAAAACTTTGCCATTAAATACCTCAGCTTTTACAACCTAAATATTGAGCATGTGATGATAGACCTCAGATTATAAACTAAAATGTACTGTGATTTCCATTTCAGGTACAAGTGCTGTGTAAGGATGACTAACTTGGCTTTCAAGTTTGGAAAAAGGGGGTCTACCTACTTGAAAAGGACCTGATGGAACAAGTACCCAGAAGGTGTAGTACTAGTAGCTGCATAATAGGGCAAAGATATTTCACTATAAGGGGGATGTTGAAAATTAAAGTATAATGAGGAGAAAAGTTTATTCTGTGCTACTCATCCGTACTATTCATCAGACATTAAAAAAGGCAAATATCTAAATTCTTATATTTTGAAGCTGCACATAGTGGGTAGAGGCCTAGAGCACTAGCAGATCCAGGGGGGCCGAATCGGCCGCGGCCACTACAAAGTGGAGCAGAACCTGCAGAAGTGCAATCGGCAGATCCGGGGGGGGGGGGAGGTTGTCATTCATGGGACCTTTGAAGCCGTTGTTAAATAAAGGGGCCACAGATAGATGTCAAGCTTTATTTTCTATAAGGTTAGTGCTAAATCACTCTTGATAAGGCCGCCTGGCCCCTTCAAAGAGCGGCAGAATAAGGACATTTTGGGCGGTTGGGCCAGTCCCAAAAATTTGGAAGCCCTTTATTTGTTTGAGGGGGCAGAGCTCTACATAATTATATCCCCCAAAGAATTGAGGTTGTGGATGGCCTGTATTATCATCCCCCAATATTTTGGATTAAATAAACAAGAATTGTTATACATTACCTTAAAACTTATGATTATCCAAACTCATTATGTTTGATCTTTAAATACCATCACATTATTTAATGATTAGAATTAAGGAAATAAGAAATGCCATAATTTCAATGCGAAAATATCGAAGAAAATTTGTTCGCTCGCATTGCATTGTTATTCTCAATCAAGGGGTCCGTCCATTGGCGTAGATCCATGCATTAATTCTTTTCATTAAAAACCATTTTGGGATGCTCTAAAATGCAAGTTTAATAGACAGATTTTTGAAAAAGTCCCTGGTGTGGGAAGGGGATACCCCCCTCCCACACCCTCCCCCCGGCGAGGTGGCTTCGCTCAGTGGCGTATCTAGGGGGCAAGGCGGCACTTGGAGGGGGCGAAAAAAAAAGCAAAGGAGAGAAAGAAAATAAAGGGGAAATGAAGAAAAATCTTAATCCTTACGGATTATGCGCCCCAAATGTAGATTTTGAAGGTCTGAAATGCGCAAAAATTTTCCAAAGCTCGGTCGCTTTGCAGACTCGCACAATTATTTTCTTTCAGGATCTCGTAATTTTGCGCCCCAGTATCAGTGGCGTATCTAGGGGGACGGGGGGGGGGGACACGTGCCCCGGGCCGCACTTGGAGGGGGCGCAAAAATGCAAAAGAGAAAGGAAACGGGGTAAATGAAGAAAAAATCATAATGCTTACGGATTATGCGCCCCCCCCCCCCAAAAAAAAAAAAGAAAAGAAGAAAAAAAAGAAAATCTGAACGGTTAATGCATTAGAAATACAGTTTTTGAGGGTTGGAAATGCAAAAATTTTCAAAAGCTCAGTTGCTTTGCTCCCTTGCCTAATTATTAGCGTTAAGGATCTCGTATATTTGCGCCCCCCCCCCCCCCCGTATTATAGTTCTCAAACAGCTTAAAGGGTTCGAAATTTGAAAAATAAAAATGTAATTGTCGTTGTTCTGCTCGCAATAATGTAAGTTTCATCTGACTCTTGTTAGATATATTGCGCCCGCAATAAACTGTATAAAACAACATTTGCAAAATTTGAATGAAATCCCAACTTTCCGTCGCCTTGCTGAATTTCTCGACTACTTCTCAAGGTTTTTCGTTAATTTTGCTCCCAGTTTTAGAAGTGAGTGAATAGAAACTTCTCGATTGCTCAATAGCAGTAGTCAATTGTTTCCTGAGTTTCCTGAGTAAAATGCACAGGGAATTACATTTTTTAGGGTTAAAAATTGAAAAATTGCCGCTCGGTCGCCTTGCTTCCTCTCTTCTACAATAACTTAAATGAGTTTGGGGACTCGGGGGTTGGGGCAAAACTTAATTGTTTTCCCCGGGCGCCATAATGCCTAGATACGCCACTGACTTCACTTCCCTCGACGGCCGGTCACCCCCCCCCCCCCCCCCCCCTAATCATGAACACGGATCGACACCCCTGGTTGGAGGTGATTTAATCTATATATAAATCAGTTTAATTAAATTCAAGATTATTTTTGAAGGTAGCTTCCAGATTTTGTCAAATTTTCAACCCTTGTACAGGAGTCAATTTGTGTGTATGTGATGTCCTTACAATGCTTTACGGCAATTGATAAGGAATTCAGACTAGCAAGCAGGGCTGTTGAACCATGAACATTAAAGCAACATGCATGCTCCACATGCACAGGCCTATATGGTTAGGACACACTCACTTAAACGTTCATTGACTCCTTTGTCAGGGGTGGCGCAAGGGTATTTTCATAGGAGGGGCAAGACGACCCGCAGACAACGTGATTAAGCCTACGCACACCCTTTGAAAAGATGATGAGAATGGAAAATTTCTTTTTCATCAGTTCAATTTGCTATACCCTACTCCTACATTCTCTTTAATATCACATATTAAATTTTTTCTATTCTTTTTCTTTTAATTCTATTCTTTGCATAATATGCAGTTCTGCTCTACTCATGAACTGCGTGCGATTAAAGCGAGCCAAAGAGTCGAGTTTGGATATAAGTGGGCAGGCATAGTGCCCCCTTGCCCACAACTGAGATTATTCATATTTTAGATGAACAAATAATGACAATGATGATGATGATGATGATGGTGATGATGATGATAATGAAGACAATACAAAAAAATATAACCAAAGTAGTTCAAAACAATAGACAATTGATGAATAATCTGATAATGAAAATCAAAGCTGGTGTGCACATCCATTGACCGAACCACAACTGGGTCATTCCAACGAATTATACATGTATATTAAAATAAAATAGAGCCTATAATATATATTCTTTTTATTTCTTCTGTTTCTTTTTTAGGGGGAGGGTGGTCACTTGAAAAATCATATGGGGCAACCACCCCCCCCCCCCCCCTAATCATGAACACGGATCGACACCCCTGGTTGGAGGTGATTTAATCTATATATAAATCAGTTTAATTAAATTCAAGATTATTTTTGAAGGTAGCTTCCAGATTTTGTCAAATTTTCAACCCTTGTACAGGAGTCAATTTGTGTGTATGTGATGTCCTTACAATGCTTTACGGCAATTGATAAGGAATTCAGACTAGCAAGCAGGGCTGTTGAACCATGAACATTAAAGCAACATGCATGCTCCACATGCACAGGCCTATATGGTTAGGACACACTCACTTAAACGTTCATTGACTCCTTTGTCAGGGGTGGCGCAAGGGTATTTTCATAGGAGGGGCAAGACGACCCACAGACAACGTGATTAAGCCTACGCACACCCTTTGAAAAGATGGAAAGAGAATGAAAAATTTCTTTTTCATCAGTTCAATTTGCTATACCCTACTCCTACATTCTCTTTAATATCACATATTAAATTTTTTCTATTCTTTTTCTTTTAATTCTATTCTTTGCATAATATGCAGTTCTGCTCTACTCATGAACTGCGTGCGATTAAAGCGAGCCAAAGAGTCGAGTTTGGATATAAGTGGGCAGGCATAGTGCCCCCTTGCCCACAACTGAGATTATTCATGTTTTAGATGAACAAATAATGACAATGATGATGATGATGATGATGGTGATGATGATGATAATGAAGACAATACAAAAAAATATAACCAAAGTAGTTCAAAACAATAGACAATTGATGAATAATCTGATAATGAAAATCAAAGCTGGTGTGCACATCCATTGACCGAACCACAACTGGGTCATTCCAACGAATTATACATGTATATTAAAATAAAATAGAGCCTATAATATATATTCTTTTTATTTCTTCTGTTTCTTTTTTAGGGGAGGGTGGTCACTTGAAAAATCATATGGGGCAACCACCCCCTTGCCCCCCCCCCCCTCCCCCACCCTGTAGCGCTGGCCCAGAGCCATCCTCGAAAGATGTCTTTCAGGCATCTTTAAAGGCGAGTCGGATGACGGTGCAAAATTCGTCGATATCAAGCAATTCGCTCATGACGACGGTCTCCAGTGTTCTAATTTTTTTTGTTAAATATCAATTTTTAATATACATTCAGAATTCAAATGTATATAATTGACTTGTATGTTCCAATGAATAAACAAACAAAGTCACGAGATGTTCGGGCAGCAGAGCGAACTGCCCGAATATCAGATGTAAATACCTTATCTCGTATATTTTGGTAATAATATTCCCTCTAAAGGCTGTAAAGTGCCAAAAATTTGCTCGCTTGCTTCGCTCGCTCACCAGATGTAAAATCCACAAATTGATCGGGCAAGTGACGTCAGCCCTCGCGGAAATACGTATATTAATTTGTACAAGAGACACCTATCAGATCGAATTCGAAAAAAAACTTCAAAAAACTGCAATTTTCAAATTTCCGCCCCCCCCCCCCCCCCCCCCCCATTGGGAAATCCTGGATCCGCCCCTGTAGAGGGTCATCATCATAGGCATGAGTTTGAGGAATTTTCTTTCTTGGCGAGACTGTACCACAGTACAATTACATAATTATGCTTTGCTATTTTCATTATCCAGTAAGTTAAAATACCCCAAATTGTATTTAATGCAGTTAAATATAATATTGCAATGCAGACCAAATTTAGATTAAATTCAAGTACCATGTGAATTTATTTCTAACTCAATAGTTAATATTTGGCATTCTGCAAAGTTTGTACAGTTTGTATAGAATTACGGAATTCGTGAAAACAGTAATAGAGAGAGAGAGAGAGACAGAGAGACATGGAAAAAGACAGACACACAAACACGCACACACGCACACCCATACATAACAAATCACTCCGTTAGACACAAAAAGTTCAATATTTCGCCATAAGGGTTCTTCAGGAAATGATACTTCCATACAAAAAAAAACCTCTAAAGATGTAGTGCATAATATAGCGCGTAATTATTGTCCAAATAACAAGGGTAAAAAAGCAACAGAATATCAATATTATATTATTAAGACGTCTTAAGTTCTCAATTATTTTTTTCCTGTGAAGTGTGTTCCATTAATTATTATAAAACGGGTTCAAGAATGTAGCCATCCTGATTAGTCAAATAACACCACGTGACCGTGCAAAAAAAAGTGATAACATACGGCAAAAAGGCTCTAAAGCACGGATGAGCTGCGCGTACGCGTACCTCTGGTGCGTGCAAACTTAAAACGCAATGAAATCGCGTAGTTTAATTGTCATTTTAGCGCAGGGATTACATGCGCGCACTGAAACGCGCATGACTTTTGTTGGCTGCGCTTCTGTGATGTCATCCAGGAAAGCAAATGGCAGCCTCCATGACTGTGCGACTCTTGGCGTTCTATGGGGTTCGTAACCATTTTTATAGACTTCATAATCATATTGCCGACGCGTTTTATAAAACTATTAATACATGGTTGTGAGTTCGTGCGTTAGTGCGATCTGGCAACACGCAGGTTTTTATCGTGGTGTCAAACACACTCGGCTTGCGCCTCGTGCGTATAGTACACCACGATAAAAACATTTTGTGTTGCCAGATCGCACCAACGCATATGGCATATCGCATATACTATCATATATCTCGCACATCACTCGTTATATGATAGCAATTAATGAAACACATAATTGAGAACTTATTAAGGCGTCTGACCTTCTTCATGTTTTCTTATTTGCTGACTGTACAACCTAGAAGCAAATATTTCTGTTTAATAAGTTACCATGGTTAATGTGTAAAGTAATTCTGCAATGCTGTATAATGTCATGCTGTCATGTAATGCTTCGACTCTACAGCCAGCAAATAAAACTTCAAGAAGACCAGGCACCGAAAGCCTTTAAGTATACTGTGACATGCATCATATGTTCCATTATTTTTTGTTTTCATGTACAGTGCGCAGCAAAAAAGAAGTTTTGAAAACTCTGTCAAAATTACATTTCAAAATATTTAGAAGATTTGTTAATGTCAATAGATGCTCAATAGTCTTTTATGTAAAGTGTCACTAAAGCCCGCCTCACACTGTGCGATTTTTCAAGCGATCACTTGCGATGCGATGCGATGCGATGCAAAGCGATATCGCAGGCCATCGCAGGCTACCACAGGATCTGCGATGCATGTCTCACACTGTGCGATTTTAGCATTTCGCGCATGCGTACTTTATTACTGATAACGCGATTTGTAGTAGTATTAACTGACACACGTAAACAAAATTCCTAAAACTTGAAAGGTAATTATGTTTTTTAAATAAAAATGACATGAAACGCATGTGTAACGAATGTGTAGCCTATGTAGTAATTGAAATTAGTATAGAGACTTATAATTATAAATGAGGTAACCAACATTTAGGGGAGAGATACATTTTTATGCTACGTAAAGTTAGATGGATTGGAAAAGAAAAGATGAACTTCGGGTTATAGTTATTTAGTAAATCAAGTTATTTTTTTCCCCGACATCCATTTGACTTCTCTTGAACTCTGTTTATTTTGGATTCACCGATTTGCTGGGTTTTTTTTCTTGGCAGAATGAAATATTGATAATATGAATCAGGGGCGGATCCAGGATTGAGTAAAAAGAGGGGGCACGCAAATGAAAGTTTGTCAAAAAGTAGACCCTATTTTTTTGGTTCTCGCTAGCTTCTCGAAAAGTTGCTCAGTGGAGGGGGAGGCTACAAATTTTCGCCAAACCTTCAAAATTCGCTCAGTAAGAAAAGGGCGGATCGTCTATGGTCAATAATAGAATATAATAATAGAATCAGTTCATTGTTTTAATTAAGCGGTGATCCGGCATTTGCTTCTGTGACAATTGCTCTGGGCGTTATTTCATCAGAAGTATGGGTTTAATAGGGTAATGGTTTCCGAGCATTCATCTTTTTTAAATGTTTCTTCTGTTTGATTGTCAGGTATTTTCTGTGTGTGCCCCGCCCCTTTAAAAGTTTGGATGTGCCCTGATCTTTGCCCCTCTCCCGTTCTCTATCTATATCATTCTTTCTTTGCTTCTCTTATCTTTTCTCAAATCTCCACATCACTTTCTCTCTCCTGTCCCCCGCTATTGCTCTCTTAATATTTCTCAATGACTATTAGAACTATAATTATTTCCACCCCCTCCCCCTCTCTCTCTGGAACTCTCTAACATCCCCTCTCAGTAAACAATATTCACATAGGACTGAGTGAAACACCGAGCTGTTCGTGACATAGGTATCATGCATCTTTATTGGAGACGTGCTGAATATCCCTTACAATAGAAAGATGAAAGCTGCATGTTAAAGAAAAGTTACTCTATTTTATGGGAAATATAAATGAAATGATTTTGATAAAAGAAAAGAAAAGACAGAAAGAAAGAGGAAAGGGAGAGAGAGAGAGAGAGAATGTGCTTACAGTGAGTCAAGCATAGTTCCAGTAAACACACAAGGTCCATTTTCCTGAAATGAAGACACAACCCCACCTCTGTGTATGTATACATTTTAACAAACCAACCATGTGCATTACATTTAGTGGAATATCTGCTTAATAGCAAATCAATACCTCAAAAAACATTACCAATATTATAACAAATATTAGTATACAAATTACATGTATAGTAACATAATTGTCTATCTGGGGGAGCATTTCAATACATTTGTCATTGTCAACCATTTTTTACTTGTTTTATGCACATCATGATCTTAAATAGTATCTTAACACAAATTAGCTATACAAATATAATATAATTTCTTGATCAAAATTTACATAACATGTATATTCACTTTCATGAGAACACACCATATATAATCGTAGATCCAGTATTAAATAAAATTCCTTCATATGTTTCTGTATCCTTTTCCCCCTCTCTCACTTTTTTCATTCTCACCTTTTTCATTATCAATGATTCGAAAATATCAAATTATATTTCTGCACAAACATGATATAAGCAATCATATCTTATGTTGACATTTGGAGAGCACTTTTTTGAGGTCTTCTATTAGAGCGAAACTCTAAATAACCCAAATAAGGTACAAGCGGGTGAATAATACTGAGTGGATTTTTTGTTTTTTCTTTCTGCTAAAAACCAAATTGGAAATTGATGACATTTAACAAGTTGTATAAAAATATTCAGTTGTTTGTTGAAGTTGTGAATCCTTATTTATATAAATATTCTGGTTATGAATGAAGAAAAAAAAAGTACAGTTTATACATACATAATAGTTAACCTATTATTAAATATGAAATACAAATTTTGTATTTTGTCACAGTGATTCCAATAAACCCAAATTTAAATTTCATTTCACAAGATTGTTAATAATTGTTAATCATTATTATACTTGTCTGATAACTAAAGAATTACAATTCGCACTTTCTTTTTATAGCAGAGGCTAAACAAAATGCATTGCATAGAATGCCTTCCAGTCATTGTATAAAGGAAGTGCAAGCACACTAGAATATTTTTTTTCTTCTTTCAGCAATACAAACAGAAAAGAAATTCAGTAATTATTAAAAACCTGTAACATGTAATGAAACCATAGTTCCCCCCCCCCCCCCCCCAACAAAAGAAAAATACATGTAATTGAAAGACAATCATTTTTCCCCTGCTCATGCATGGATTTGGTGTTGTTGTTTTTTTTCCATTTGAATCACAACTAGCTGAGACAGAGAGTTGTGCTATAAGATGTTGTTCCTGATTGTACATTTATTTCATGGATTCTCAGTAGTTCACATGATTTGTTGAAAATAAAAACGTTTCATCTCCCAATTTTCAAGTAACTACATTTTTCAAATGCAAATTTTGCTTGAATCATCAATATATAGTATACTGTATAACAAACAATACAATTATCATATAATAGAAAGGTTTCCGTTCGAAAAAGGGAGGCACAATGCACATTTTTCTTCCAAAAAGGGTGGGGGTACAGGCCAGATGTGCCCCCCCCCCCCCCCCCTAAATCTGCCACTGCTTCTGTTAGCTATGATTGCACCAATGTTTACAAGTGGGTTTTTACAGACACATATTAATCAGACTGTTCAGACATGATTATTTACTTTGGGGGAAATAAAAATGCCATCTGAAAGACAGGATTCAGTTTTAAACCAGGGTCCGTCGTTGGTTTGGAGGCTGTTGATCAGGACAGTGGAATCGTCTCCAAATAGTTTGAGCCAAGGGGTATAGGCTTTCACCATATGCTGGCTATGTCACTGTCTGTGTCAAGAAAACCTTTAGTATAGGAAAGCCTTATGAACTATGAGGGGTCAAATCTGGATATTGAATTATGCTAATTGACAAAGTTTTGTGCCTGCAAAGTAATTTAACTGTAAAGTTAGTAATCACAATTTGAATAACAACTAGAATCTCACTATTTTCAGAGATTTCATGTCCACATACATAAAAAGCTTTGAATAATGTCTCAAAAACTAGTACCGATTTTCGAAAATCAACATTGCCCTGTTTGTGAATGCCCCTATACTGATAGTTTGCATGCAGAAACCCTGGTCAGTTGTAAAAGAGTGTCTGCACTGTAAGACTACCATATGTCATGTACTATAGCTGCTCCTGACATGACCAGAAGGTAGCTGAATTAGGCTTCTCTCAAGACAATGATTTTCTGATTAAGTGTCAAATTAGGGTCTGTGTTTGCAGACAACATAATTTCCAAGTGTGGGGGTGATTGGGGGGGGGGGGGGGATTGAACGAAGAAAATACCACCTTCAATCCATATGATCTGAAGGAGACGGCTCAGATATTAACGGGTTGATGTTGTAACAGTTCTGAGTAGGTATCACCAGGTATGGGATTGTGCTCCAAGTTGATTTCTTCAATGACAGACATGCCAAAGAGTTGCTTGCATCCAGATCTGCAAGGTAATCGAGGGATCAAAATAGATGTTCTTTTTTATCAACACATTTGCTTGAAATTCATGTACGGTATTTAATTTTTCATTGATAGAAAAACAAAATGTATTGTCATTTCATTTGTTCTTATTAATATTCAAATATGGATTTTAATTTGTGAATCATGAAATTACGGATGCCAGTATTACTCAAACATACATGCAGGCAGATTCATGGGGTGAAGTGAAAACTGAAGAGGCCAACCCCCCTCCCCCCCCCCCCCCCCCCACCCTTAGAGATAAATAAAGATTTTTTTTCCTGCAGCCCCCTTTTGGACTAAATAATGTTATAACCCTGGATGTAATTTACCTGGGAAGGGCTGGCAGCTGGATTCCAAAAATCATAATTAACGGGAATAAATAGGGAATTTTGTTTTGCTCGATACAAGACAGAAATCCAGCAAAGTCCAGCACAAGCTGAATTAATTCCTGGTTTTCAATCCTTATTATTCATGTATTCACATTTCATATTTATTCAGACATACGAGTGAGAAATAAGAGAACATACCTGTGATTTCATTGTCACTCAAATCTAAAATTCTGAGGGATGACAGTTCATAGAAACTCTCTGGCAAGGTGGATATTGGGTGAGGCATTTATAGCTTCTATAGGATGGTCATCTGGTAGATTTCATCTGATGTTTACAGCTTCATTAATAAAACATGAGAGGTACAATGATAAGTAATAAAGAGCTAATAATAAAAAGAAACAAAGGGTACATTAACTAAATCCATCAGTTTAGTAACACCCTTGATTACTCTACAATCAAACTCATTCTCACTGGCTTAAATCAGGGAAATGTAACTAAGAGTTAATTACATTTCCCGGCTTAAATCAAACAGCAAACAAATTATCAGCATTATACTGTACTTGAATACACTTTACTGGATAGATGTTTGACAAAGAATAAAAACTGATTCAGAGATTTCTTTGCTTCGCTCAGCCTGAATGCAAATCATTCAAAATAATTTTGTGCAATTGCAATTAAAATGAAAATCTATTCATTTATAAAAATATGTTTTGACAGATTAAATCAAAATTAAGCATTTTATTTGAATGAAAAGTGTCGTCCCTATGATATCTGTTGTGTTCATGTCATTTCTCTGCAAATTATACGACTATCTTTTTGAACAAGTAAATTCAATCAAAATAAAAGAAAAAAGACAAGGTAAAAGTTAAAAAAAGGAACCTGCATGACAAGTTAAAATTTTCTTTAAAAGTCTGTTTTCAAAAACAATTCTTACCAGTAACTTTTCCAAGGCAATTTCTTTGACCTTACAGTGCGTGCATTGTGGGAAAGATCGAGGGTTGATAGCACTGCGTTTCTCATGGATGGTATACTGCTTGCAGAACAGCTTCCAAGAGACAGCTTGAAAAATCCTATGAAAAGATAGTAAAATAAGTTTCAATTAGAAAATGAGCTATATGCAAAAAAATAAGTGGGGGAACAAAAGCCAGAAACATGTTACAAACTTTCTTACATTCTTGACATCAGTAGCCAGCTTACTTGTGATTTATGAGTGACATTTTAAAATACATTCTTAACTTATCAATATGAATATTCTGAAACAAATAGTACAACATAATCATGATCATATAAAGTAGATCCCACAATAACTTTCAAAGTATTAACATGTAGCTGTTGACTGCTGAATTCTCTTATTCCCTAAAGTTTGCTCAAAACTTGATACAGGACCCACCTGATTCAAGAAGGCAATGGGTTAACTGAAAAAGAGATTATGTTTGAATAATGGGAAGTAAAATACATTGCAGCTATAAAAGTATTTAAACACTTATTGTTATGCGAACAAGGTAAATGATACCCAAAACCTCACTTTCAGTCCTAACAAATTGAATAATGAAGAATTCTTTGATCCTTTGCCTGTCATCTCAACTCAGCTTAGTATTGGGTGAGCTGTGGATAATAGTACTTAGTAGAGTGCAAAAACTGAGAGGCACAATATATATCGGCCTATTAATTAATATAAATAAAATCCATTTATCCAGCATGGCAAAGAATCCTACAGTAGAAGAGAGGGGAAATTTTAAAAAATATTATAGATCTAATACATCTATATATTGAGAAAAAAAATACAGAGAAAAGCAGCTACCTAAAATTTGTATGCTGTTTACGACGCATGTATAAAGCACTGATGGACATGGCTGCCGAGCCCATATCTCACTCTCAGGGAAGTTGAGGTACCGAAACGAGGCAAGCGTCGGTCCAGCGCCCTAAGGGCCAAATAATTTTAATAACCGTACATACCGTACTTCTTCGGCCAGCTGCCAGCTGCAACTCTCTCTCTCTTCTAACTTAGAGTTAGACGAGGCAACTATGAACAACTTACATATTATTTATTCTTGTGCCCACAACGTAGACTAGACCTAGACTACTAGTAGGCCTAGTACAACTCATGTCATAGCCCGACCAGACGGCGCGACAGGGATGTGTAGGGTTACTCTTGTCACTGCTTCTGCCGCTGTCGAGTGTACTTTGTGGGTTAGAATTGAGATGAAAGGACTCCGAATTTCGGGGGAATAAGGACCTTCAAATAGTAGTCCCTAAAAAAGTTAGAGTTAGGCCTAGACTGTTAGAGGCCAGTAATATGCATGGGGTTTTTACATTTATTTATCTGTAAGTAATTTAAATCTAGTGCCTTGTAACTTTCTTTGTTTTACTTTAATTTGTTTTACTTTACTATTATAGTTTTAGGTTAATTAGATTCCTTTTTAGATTTCAATTACATTTAATTAGAGTTACAAAGTAGGCCCAAGTAGTAAGTCAAAGCGTCCCACAATTACCTAGTTAATCTTCATGATCTTAGTTTCTTAGGCCTAGATAATTTATAATGTACAAATGTGTGCATCAGACTTCAAGTTCTGGTATGATTTGGCAATGAGAATCCCAGACCAAATGAGGTTCGCCAAAACGATAAAGTTAAATTTTCAGGGTAAAATTCCCATCCAAAGTGACAGCCATACTCCAGTCAGATCTTCGAGTTCGACCCATTGCATTCCTGCACTGCGCAAAACGATGAAATCACACTCCAATTAAATCCTATGTACGGGACTACATATGCAAAAAATTTGTGCGATAAAAAATGCATAGTGCACAATTTCATCAAATTACTTACGGTTATATCCAATCTCGTAACATGTTTCCGTCTTCATTCTGTCTTTTGTCACGCGATTGTGATAGGCCGGCAGGCAGATGTCAAATAATGATGGCCTATCCGGCTATCCTGCCACATTTGAAGGAGAACCTCCTGCCCTTTATCCGTTGTTCCTCTGTCCACTAGATGGAAATCGCATCGCATCGCATCGCATCGCAACAAAATTTTTGAACATGTTCAAAACCCTGCGATGCGAGGCGATTGCTTGCGATATTGGGAAAATCGCAAGATGTTGCGTCGCAAGACCTCTCACACTGCACGATATCGTGCGATTTCCTGCGATGCGAGGCGATATCGCAGGAAATCGCACAGTGTGAGGCGGGCTTAACAAAACAAATTTTTGTTCACGCTTGGGCGAGCACTGGCCGTTTTTGTCCAGTGTGAAAAATGACTTGCGCCAAATTGAAAAAGAGGGGAAATTAAAGGGAGTGGCAAGTCGTAATCCATGGGCGTGACCAGTTGGCCTGACTCGGGGAAATTCGGATACAATCAGGTCCAATCGTGCGCTACCGAAGGAATGTTATTGCCGAATTCCTCGCGTGATCGTTAACTCGAATCCCTATACGTAACCGACCAATGAGATTCAAATACTGCAATAAAGAACGCGTAATCTTGTTTACTCAAATTTGGGTCAATGTGCGAACTTTTATTAGCTGCATGCGCACGATAAATTGAAGTCGCTTTGAACTTTAATCCAGGGAAAGGAGCAGCCAACTGTTAAACCGCCCATAGATTGCGACTTGTCGCTCCCTTTAAACCAGCAGTCTGAATAAGTACTCCTATTCAAACAAATCGCTCTTTTGCATGAATTTATGACTGATTTATGCTATGATAGTCTGGGAATTCTGTGTCAATGTTTTATCATAATTTGAATGATTCATTGCTTTATGCATGGGTAAGAATTAATGATGTGTAATTATTTCAAGATCTTTTAAGCGTAGTAATCACAATTCACAGACACATCAAATCCACATAATTCAAGAAGAAAAGTACCAAATTAATACATCTTCAGATCATTAAATCAATACATTAATTAATCAGTCAATCAACAAACAACCCATCGATACTGTACATCAACAGATAGATCAGTCAGTCAGTCAGTCAGTCAATCAATCAATCAATCAATCAATGCATCAGTCAGTCATTCAACCATTCAGCCAGTCAGTCAATCAACCAGTCAAGCAATAAGGTAAGATGCTCAAACCATCGATCACCCAATCATATAGTCCATGGGCCAGTAACCGAAAAGATCCCCCCCCCCCTTAGGCACAATTTTAAATGATGTTTTTCTGTTAGCTAGGACCCTCAGCTGCTTGTTTGCCATAAAGTTGGCGGTGGGTGTGGCCACCAGGGCCGTTACCATGGTAACGGATCAAGAAAAAATTGAAATTTATGGAAAAAGTCATATAATTCCAATTCACGAATCTAAATATACTTGGTAAGCATCTTAATATATGTATTTTAAGGTGCCCAATCGATTGTAACCATAATCAGAGTCATTTAAAGTCAAGATCATGTCAAAAAATGGCTGTTACTATGAAAACGGTACCATAAAGAGCGGGAATTTTGACAACTTTCTAAACTTATAAATATGAAATAGCTAAAAAGGTCTGCACAAGCCTAAAGTATGTTTTTCTATTAGCTAGGGCCCTCAGCTATCAGAATCTGCCTATTTGATGTACAGTTGGTGGTGGGTGTGGCCTCTAGGGCCGTTACTATGGTAACACATCAGAAATACTGGAATCTTAGAAAATACTGTATCTTTGTAATTCAATAGCTATAAAATATATGGTAAGCATCCCATTATGTGTATTTTAAGCTGCCTGATAGATTTTAATCACAATCTAGGTCATTTAAAGTCATGGGCGTGTCAAAAAAGGCCGTTGCTATGGAAACGGTCCAACAAAAAGCTGTTATTTGTGAAAAAATCTATAACTAACCATTACAAAATAGAAAGAAAGGTGTCTGCACAGTCTTTGATAATGTTTTTATATTAGTTATGACCCTCAGCTATCATAATTTGCCTGTTTGACATCAAGGTGGTGGGCGTGGCCGCTAGGGCCGTTACCATGGTAACACATAACGAAATACCGGAATTTAGAAAATACCGTATATTTGTCATTTAAAAGCATAAAATATATGGTAAGGATTATAATATATGTATTTCAAGATGCCCCACTGGTTCCAACCACAATCTGAGTCATTTGAAGTCATGGGCGTGTAAAAAAGGGCCGTTGCTATGGAAATGGTCCCACAAAATGCTGATATTTGTGGAAAATATCTATGATTTATCAATACAAAATAGAAAACAACTGTCTGCACAATCTTAAATCATGTTTTTATGTTAGCTAGGACCCTCCTTCCTATTTTACATAAAGTTGGTAGTAGGCGTGACCACTAGGGTTGTTACCATGGTAACACACCAAGGAATGGAATTTTAGAAAATACTATAAATCTGTAATTCAACATCACAAAAACAAATTGTAACCATCTAACTATATGTATTTTGGGGTGCCCGTTTGATTGCAAGTAGAATCTAAGTCATTGGAAGTCACCGTCATGTCAAAACATGGCTGTTGCTATAGAAACAGTATGATAAAAATTGAATATTTCTGTAACTAATCAACACAAAACAAAGAACAAGTGTATGTACAGCCTAAAATGGTGTTTATCTGTCAGCTAGGACCCTCAGCTATCATAACCGAAAGCTTCCTAGTAGCCACAAAGTTGGTTGTGGGTGAGACTGTCAAGGTAGATACCATGGTAAGGCACCAAGAAACAGAGTTTTAGAATAATAGATAATAATAAATTGATCTTACTTACCCAGGATAACCACATCAGTAATATTACTGCCCTGCAACTATCATTGCCTTGTACACATTTCATACATCTGGGTCAAGCAAAACAAATGTGGGCAAAACACCTTGCCCAGGGATGTAAGCACCGATCAAGGATCGAATCCAAGAGCTCTCGTATGAGAGTGAAAGGCCTTCACCAATATACCACAGTGCTTCCACCATGTATTTGTAATGTAACGAAGTACAATGTAGGCATCTAATTATACACAATTGAAGCTGCGCCTTTAATTGCAATCAAAAGCCGGGTCAATTTAGGTCACAGTCATATAAAAATATGCCGTTGCTAAAGGAAAAGAATGATAAGAAAGCTTATATTGATTTTGAAGAAAGGGATATTTATGTTTCTAAATAATGAATTATATCATAAACAAGTGCCTGAGTGCCTGAGTTCATAACTGCCCTATTGGTTCAAATCCAGATAAAGAATATTTTCCAGGTTGGAGGCCTCAAGTTCATGCCTGGTAGGACACTTGCTATGACAAACGAAGATGCAAATGTTCAAATAGATGTGCAAGGCTTCTGAAAATTAATTGCATAAGCCAATTCATATTGAAAAGGTACCCCTGTACTTTTAGATACTCTCATCTACTGTGTTGTCGTATTACAGTATTAACTTTCTGGTATTAACTTTGACTGCTTGGCAGGTGTTGTACTGTGTCAGTGAGTGTGTGTGTGTGTGTGTGCGTTTGTTTAGCATTATGTCCGAGGACATTTTCGGACAGAGAACAAAAAAAAATCATGACAACAATGGTCCTCGGAAGCCGGACAATAGTCCTCGAACGTCGAACAATGAATTTATGCCTTATTCCGTCGACTGTCCGAGGACGAGTAACAATAGAGGAACAATAGTTGTCCTCGGAAGTAAAGCCATGTAAACGTGTGTGTGTGTGTGTGTGTGTGTGTGTAATTGGGTTTTTACAGACGTGTAACGCTCATTTATTAGTTTTGATTTTACAATCCAGAGGAAGAATATTTTCCATGATAATTATATAAGTGATGATAAAATATTTTATTTGTTTATATTGTTAAAACATTCAAAGAGAATATGTTGATTGTATAATTTGTGTTTTATGGAATCGTTAATAAAGATCATTGGGAGAAAAAAAAATCAATCAGATATGATTATTTACGTCTGGGGACCGACCTTTAACGTCACCATCCGAAAGACGTGACTCAGTCTCGAACCTGGGTCCGCTGAATCAGTTTATGACTTCCACTGTTAGCTGGATTACAGGCGCACGCCACAACGCCCAGTGAGCACCAAAAGCATCTTTAAAATATTGGCTTTTCAGAAAGTGGCATTGTAATTTAACATTATTGTAAAACAATATAACAGTTTAGGCATGCCAGATATCTCCATTGCAAGCAGCCTGAATGATTGCATTGAAAATGTTAATCATTTAAGACGATGATCATATCATAATATGGTCGCTGCTAAGGCAGATTATGATCGAGGAATCAATATTTAGAAAAAAAAAGTGGCATATTTGTGTGATTTCACAACACGAAAGATAATGTTGGTGGTGATATTATATTTTTATAAAAATAATTTCTGACTGTACTGCTAACTTCAATTAATGTCGTCATCTGTGAAATGATGAGGTACATAAGTGTCCACACCCAGTTGAAATGATTGAGAGCTACATGTATTCCACTTTCCCCCTGCAAGGAGTTCAGTAAATGCCTAAAAAGAAATTCATAACTTTCTTATTGCTTGTCCGATTTCGTTCAAACTTTCACCAATCTGCTTCTCTGATTTTTCCTCTTTCTTTCAGAGCAACTTCCCATTAAGGTTGGATTTCCCTTTAATAAGTAACCAGGGGCATTTTGCGCATTGCCTTGGAAACGCTACAAGGATAAAATTTTGTCATAACCACTTGATAAAGGAACTAGGAAATGTCGACAATTCGTGACAGGTTTAGAACCCATTGGCTTAAATATTAATCTACTTTTGCTTAATTTTTGTGTCTATACACACACACGCTCACACACATGCATATATCTTTTGGGGGTTGGCAGAAAGGGCGTTGGCACGCGTGCATGCATTCCATAAAGCAAATTTCTGCTGACTCGCTTCTAAGATTTTGATTGCTTTTCACATGTTATACCAATTTTTTTTTATCGACTACTAAAAAGTGAACATTGATAGTAATTACCCATCTTTAGTAGTTAAGTATCAAATAAAAACTTCTCTTTAAACAGTTACGGGTATTTTAATGCAAACAACCTTCTGCTTCTGCTTAGTACGAGTCCGCGTTAAAAATTGTAACGCGCTTACGCCCATTTCCCAGCTGCAGATCTTATAAAGCAATAGGGCCAGACGGTGTGTCGGGAAAGATCCTGAAATCATGATCTCAACTGCTTGTTGATGTGTTTCAGGCACTATTCCAATGGTCGCTAGACACTTCAAGTATTCATAGTCTCTGGAAATGGGCTAAACAATTATCCCAGTACCCAAAATTCCAAAACCTAAAGTACTTAATGATTACAGGCCTGTAGCCCTCACTCCGACTGTCATGAAATGTTTTGAGAAAATTGTGAAAGACGTTTTGGTTGAACAGACAAAAGAGCTTTTAGATCCCCTCCAGTTTGCCTACCAACCTAACAAGAGTGTCGATGATGCCATCAGTTACCTACTACATACAGTTTGCAAACATCTAGAGAAAGCTGGTACATATGCTAGGGTACTGTTTGTAGACCTTTTTCTCTGCATTTAATACGATCGTTCCCCAATCCTTAGTGGCAAAATTAGACAATGTTGTTAATCCCAAATGATGTCAATGGTTAAGGGATTTTATGACAAACAGAGTGCAACAAGTACGTTTTGGAAATTTTGTATCCCAAGGTAGATCACTCAGTATACAGGTACTCCGCAAGGACGTGTTCTCTCTCCTGTTCTGTTTACCTTGCTTTCTAGTGATTTCTTATGCTCGGATGTTTCATCATGTCATGTAGTAAAGTATGCAGATGATACTTGTATTATTGGCTTGATCACCAACAATGATGAGGGTGCATACAGAGACACAGTTGCCAAGTTTGTCTCTTGGAGCGCCGAAAATTCACCTGTTCTAAATACCACAAAAACTCATGAAATGATCATTGACTTCAGGAAAAAATGTTGGGACAAATCATCTGCCCCTGTACATAAATGGGAAAGCCATACAAGAAGTGGCCGATTGTTAGTACCTAGAAATTGTAACTGACATCAAACTGAACTGGGATAGTAACACCAAGGTATAATACAAACTAAAGGAAACCAGCGCATTGGATTTCTCTTTCTTTCTCTCTTTCTTTCTCTCTCTCTCTCTCTGTCTTTGTCTCTCTCTCTCTCTCTCTTTCTTTGTCTTCGAAGTATATGGGGTGACTGTAGGTTTGGGTTAGGTTGAGTAAAGGATTTATCGATATTTCTCATTAATTTGTATTTTATTGAAATAACAGGGGAGTAAAATCTGAACCTATCACTTTTCAGGAAATGGTTGTAACAATTTGACAGTTGATTGTAATACATGTAATTATGTATGCATTATCTTACTTCTCTCTTTCTCTCTTTCTTTCTCTCCCTATCTCTCTTCTTGTCTCTCATTCTGTTTGTCTTCCACCCTACAGTTGTCATTATGCATATAATGTGTTTACATTACACTCTTAAAAAAAGTTACCCCATTGGTGTTAAAAAATAACACCAAAATGTGTTAAAAGGGAACATGGTCGTCTGTGGTGTAAACCATTACACACCATGAGTGGTTAGATTTTGCTTGATACATGTGTTATGTTTTACACATCTAATGTGTAAAATGTTAACACCAAAGGGTGGGGTAACATCTTACCCCAAAACGACCATGTTCCCTTTTTTACCCCATGCTGTGCAACTTTTAACCACTACCAGCCTGTGTAACAATTCACCCCGCAGCTGTGTTATTATTTTACCCCTTAAAGGGATCCTCAACCGCAGATTGTGGACGTTTTTATGCCGCGAGAGGGCCGCGTGATCGTTACCTGATCATGCCGTTGCCCCTCGGGGCGCAAGCTTCGGCCAGATTGGTCGCCGCACAACATGCACGCTCCGCCTGCGCTCGAGCTCTCGTGCGAGATTCGTTCGGCTTCGTGCAATCCGAAATGTAATCCCAGCAGTCCGACGGACGCGTTAGACGCACAAACTTTGTGTACGAGTGAACGGGGCTTACGCAAGCCTGACTTTCCCCACGGCCGCCCGGTGGCGTATCCCTTTAAGTGGTACAGAATTTACCCCATACTTTTTACCACACCCCACTTTTTACACTAAAATATGATAAATGTCTACACCAGGATGAGTTGAGACTACAAGGAAGACAAATGCACAATGAAAATTATGTTTTGTTAAACTTGCATTTTAATAAGCATGGAAAAAGTTCCCCCAAAAAAGTTAACAGATTTTAAACTACAGTATTTAAATATGATCAGAAAGGTTGAATTATTTACATATAATTTACATATAATTATACTCTAAATGCTGGAATGTGGATCAATCACAATAAAAGTAACAATATACAAGCTTCTTTTTTTTTACAATTTGGTCAATTTTCCAAAAGAAAAGGGCGAAAACCTGGATGTATGTTTCTTGTTTTGTGAATTTGTTGGAAAAAACACTAACTTCAAACATTTTGATATAGTTTTGACAAATGCATTTCCTCTTAAAACTTGCATCTCAATAATGGAAAACAAAACAAACTACAAAACAATGTTACAACAGACTTTCAACTATATAAACATGATCTGAAAGGTTGATTTTCACATAAAAAATGATTTACATATAATTTAGACATAATTATATTATAATGGTGGCGTCACACTATAGATATTTAGGAATAAATCTGGACAAAAAATTGAGCTAACTGCATGGCATTTTTGGCTGGCTATGAAAGTATTGGTGCACACGTGTAAATTGGGAAGTTCCGCCCGGGGCTCCTCCGCCGGCCTTCGCGGCGGAACGCAACATCAACATCCACTTCCAATGTGCAATCAACTCTGAAATGTGCTCTGGGTCTATAACATAGCTTCTGATGCAATAATAAAATTAATATAATGAAAATGTGAATGTTTTACAATTAAATGAAGAGATGACATCGGCTGGCATCCCCCACGATCTCAGCAACGACTCCGTGATGACGATGAACTGTAGTGTAGCTTCACCACTGCACTGCATGTGATCGTACCCGGCCGCGTTTCGCGCCTATATACACACACTAGAACTATGAACATGGCAAACAAAGAAGCGGACAAAATATACAGCTCCTCATTGTACCTTCCACACTGGTTCTGGTAGACAAAGAACATCCCTTCATTGCTAATGCTATTATGTACAAAAATGTAGAACAGGTGTCACATGCATATTCACGGTTCTACTTATTTTACATAATAGCAATGAAGGGATGTTCTTCTACCAGAACAATAGACCTGTTTACTAAGTGTTCAAATTTATGGATGTTTCTTTCCTGGGGACCTAGTAACGAGGTATTCCATTAACCTGTTATTAATGAATGAACTACAATACTTGGAATCCAGTTTGCATACATTACTTGTTGCTATGTCTGACAAGCCTCTGGCAAGCTTTCAGGTTGTCAAGAACAACCTTTGTTTCAAAAGTATGCATAAAATTTGAATCACTTAGTAAACAGGTCTATTGTGGAGGGTACAATGAGGAGCTGTATATTTTGCCCACTCTCTTTTGTCATCGTGTCCAAGTGTGTTGATGATTACCACAAATGGGGTAACATTTTGACATGTGGACGAAGTTTGACCAGAATCGGGTTTCTTTTTTACCACGGTGCAGGTGTAAACGTTTAACTCGCATGCTGTGTACCCTTGTTTCATGCTTCTACACAGATATGTGTACATTTTGACACATATTCTTACCACAACTGTTTAACCACATGTTTTTTTACCACCTGTTCTAAGAGTGTACAGTTCAGTGTTTCATACACAAAGTACTAGTACATGTATAGTTGCAATGATGTTTGTTTATTACAAAGCAATTAGGTAGATTAGGAGATGGAAACTTTAATGTAACATTCAAATCAGTATTGCAAATTTAAAAAATTCAACCAGGGCAATTTCTACGGGTTAACCAGAACTTTAAAACAATGAGACAACAATAATCTAAGGAATTATCATATTTTTAGTCATATTTTTATTCATTTTTATCAGAATTGCATTTAAAAAGAAAACGAAATATGTGACCTGTGATGTTACACCCTAGCAATTTTTTTATTCTGGATTTTGAGTTTGTTCTTGTAATCTTAGACTGTGCTTTTGTTCTAATTTATATTTCGCTGCTTGTTGTCATGCACATTATTATGAAATATTATATATATATATATCTTCTGTTGGGAGCCAGAGGGGTGCTAACTCTGTGTAAGGATATGAGGTAAAACCCTTCTGGCTCTCAGCATATGTTATGCTCTTAATTTATGCTCTAAGAGTCTAAGTTATATGTAAATGTTAGTTCATGATTATGTTGATGTATTACTATTTATGCTTTATACAAATATGAGACCGTAAAACGATTTTTATGCCTGTTCAGTTTTGCATGTCAATAAATAAATTCAATTCAATTCAAGTTCCAACAAATGTTTATTTACAGATCCACGAATTTTCGCAAGCCTCTTCCTTTATCAAGTGGTGAAAGAGACTTGATAAAGGAAGAGGCTTGCGAAAATTCGTGGATCTGTAAATAAGCTGAACCGTTTGAACTAAGCATGATATTTGTCCGGATTTTGTTCTTTTTATATGTGTGTGTGTGTATATATATATATATATATATGTGAACAGATAATGATGAAACGGAATGAAGCAGGTCACTCGGTTAATTTACAAGCTTTCGGCTCCTGGCCTTCTTCAAGTTTATTGCTAAATCAAACAGAATGAAACAAATAATAATAAGTAACTTAACAAAACTAAAGACAACAGAACAGAATTAACCAGTGACCTGCTCCATTCCGTTCCATCATCTGTTCACATATCTAACATGGTTCAATCGAACGGTACACACATCCACACCTCTCTCGCTATATATATATATATATATGTGTGTGTGTGTGTGTGTGTGTGTGTGTGTGCGTTTGTTTAGCATTATGTCCGAGGACATTTTCGGACAGAGAACAAAAAAAAAATCATGACAACAATGGTCCTCGGAAGCCGGACAATAGTCCTCGAACGTCGAACAATGAATTTGTGCTTTATTCCGTCGACTGTCCGAGGACGAGGAACAATAGAGGAACAATACCTGTCCTCGGAAGTAAAGCCATGTAAACGTGTGTGTGTGTGTGTGTGTGTGCGTGTGTGGGTGAAGCCTTGATGAAGCCCTATGGGCGAAAATTCTATATTCTTCATCTCGAAACGGTTTTTATTTATTATTGGCTTATATATATATGGTAATAGCCGGGAGGGCGCATTGTTATACATTATTTGTATATATATATATATATATATATATATATATATATATATGTATGCGTGTGTGCGTGAGTGTGTGTGCGTATGTAAATCCTAAGGAAATAACATATAAAGCAGCTTTGGCAACTCTCGTGGAAATAATATTGTGAGAAATGAAAATGAGAGAATAATGGTTGCGTAGCTTAAATCAAAGTAATCAAAGTAAAACCAGAGCTGTCCATAGGGCTCTATCAGGAAATTATGAAATACATTCACAAAGCATCCAGCATGGCAACGCATTGCGCTATCAATTATAAGGTTATTCTCTTCCTCTCTGTCTGTCTCTCTCTCTCTCTCTCTCTTTCTTAAGATTAATATTTCTTTAAATCCCTTACTCACTCATGGATTTTAATAGATTTACATTATTTTTCAGATTCAGATTTATACACAATTTTTAATCATATTATTATATTGTATTATATTATAGCATTTGTCAATTTCAAAACAAACGGGTAAAGAACTCAAATCAAGTACAATGTACGGTAAATAGGTAAAAGGTTTCGAGAGATATATGAACGATTGGCAAAAAGAAGAAAATGTAAAATGTGGGCAGCCTAAATAAAAAGCATTACCTTTGATCATACGACTGCAATGATGAAGCGAATGGACCAATTGGGGTTCTCGATTTTCCGAAATATCAATAGCATAAGACAAAGTACAAAATTCGCCATCTTGTTACATCGCTTTGCAGATAACACTTGCATTACAGTACGTAGCGGGAAAAGATATTGGGATTTCAACTGACAATTAATTTGGACCTTTTATTGAAAGCTCTTTATTTAGCCAGACCGTACGGGATAACATTAAAAGACCTTGATTTGACTTTACTTCTAGGAGACATAGGCGAACAGACAACTGGACAATGTCAGCTTGTACTTAGGTAAGAATAGTATTATCAACTTATTTTAACTCCAAAGGATATTACCAATCTACTCGCACGTTGTCGTATAAATTATGTCCCGGATAAAGTCAGTACTGTTATGAATAGAAGCTGCTGTAAGCGCATTGGTCGGTTAAAATACATTGTGCTATTGTTATTATTATTATTATTATCTAGAATATAGTGGTACGAAGGAGTGAACGCCCAAAGGAAGAAATGGTGTAAACATTTAAAGTTATGTATGTTATGAATGATTCGAAGAAAGATACTAGAATTTTTTGAAATGTAGACCTTATGGCATTTCACTGATACGATATTCTGTTTCTGTTTATTTTGCTTCGAGACAGAAGGGACATCCAAAATGGCGCTTTTTGAAGCAGTGGGCGAAGGAAACGCAGATTGTGTTCGAGAGCTACTCGAAGCAAACGCAGAGGTTGACTCCACTGATGAAGATGGTTTAACTGCATTACATCACGCTATAAAAAGGTGACCAAACCAAAAAAAAAATCATTATTGTATTTTGTATAACTATAATTATTATGTGTCATATCATTATTTATTTGTTTTATAACAGAACATATTTTTTATATTTATGACTCTTTTTACGTTTTAAATCATGTTAAAGTTTAATTTGCAATACTTTACATTTTAATTTAATTATTTTATTTCGTCAATCTTGATTTAATCGTCGTTGGGGATACAAACTTGTACGGGTTTATCAAACCTTTTTCTGTACCCCTAGACATGTTTTACTTGTATGTTTTACTTGTCTGAATAAATACAAATACAAATACAAAAGTATTTCACATGCCAATGAAAAAGTGAATGCGGGTCCTCTGTGCAGAAAATGTAAAGTAAACTGTAATTTAAAATGTAATGTAAAATTCATGATATATGGTTAATGACTAAGATAACTCTTAACTGGTATGGCAAACCACAATAAATTGCGAAGGCCTCAGTGTTCACAAGCTGCCCTCCTCACTTTTAAAAACATGAGGTGATGGGGTGAAGGGCTTTATTTTGCTATGACGAAAGTCTCTATCTTTTGTGATAAACACAGACCGATAAAGAAGAAAAACAAAATTCCCACTTAGATTTTAGCCTACTAAAAGACTTGGACCCCGTTACATGCGGGGCCAGGCCCCGCCCCCCCCCCCCCCCTACTCAGTATTATTTAGGGTACGCGTATGCTTGTTCCCTCCCTCCCTATCTCAGGGCTGCCAAAATTTCTGAACCCCCCTATCGCGGGCTTTGCGCGGGCTTTTCCTGCCTTGGAGACCCCCCTAAATTCAGAACACTGCTCAATGTACCCCCCTATCTCAGGTGAGCTCTCATTCCAACCCCATATCTCAGGACAGACACCAACCCCCCTCCCAAGTAAGCTGTCATTACAATACCTTGGAAGAGATGGGGGCCAGTGTTTCTACTTTTCAAAATGAAATAATCCTGGCTGAATGAGCTATCAAAACTAGCAGGAATTTCAGGAATTTGATCCTGGGATTTGATCAATTTTTCAAGATATTTCATAACCCCCCTTTTTTTAATTTCTCAGGTGTCGAAGAGAGAGAGAGAGAGAGAAAGAAAAACACCCCCTTTTTTAATGAAATCTCCGGGTGAAAGATAAAAAGCACCCCCTTTTTTTACAATTCACGGGCCGGATTGTGTCGCCCAAAAAATACCCCTTTACCGGAGATTTTGGGAACACGCATGCGGTCCTTCGACCTCCGAGTGGGGGGGGGGGGGGGGGGGCGGGGGCCAGGCCTCAGCCCAGCCTGGCCGCAGAGTTGTGCGTTTACACCGGGGCCTGGCCCTCATTTACACCGCCGAAGACCAGGGTGGTATTCTGAGATTTATTTTATCTTGATTTTAGTGAAATAATTTTAATTGTCATAACAAAATATACGCTTATGGCGCATCATTGGTTAATGCCTGCGCAAAATGGCTTGTCTCGAATGGGTGGGTTGCGGGAGCGGGATGGGAGCGGGATGGGAATGGGAACGGGCACACCCTTTCGAGACAAGCCCCCCCCCCCCCCCCGGTTATCTCGAATGGACGCGTTCCCAGCGAGAAGTTCAATGAACGCGCCACTTCGAGACAACCGGGGGTGGGGCTTTCCTCGAATGGGTGTGTTGAGTAGACTTTTGTAACAGACGTTTTAGAAATTTTTGAAAAATGTACTCTTGCTGGTTTTTTCGTTTTTCTTTTGTCTAAGATGTAGAAAATATAATAAAACAGTATCTAAAAAAAGCTTTTGACAAGGAAATCATTATTTGTGCAAAATAAATAGGAGAATTGAATAATTATGCATTAAAACACACGGGGACGAAAGGGCACACACATATATATATATGTGTGTGTGTGTGTGTGTGTGTGTGCGTTTGTTTAGCATTATGTCCGAGGACATTTTCGGACAGAGAACAAAAAAAAATCATGACAACAATGGTCCTCGGAAGGCGGACAATAGTCCTCGAACGTCGAACAATGAATTTATGCCTTATTCCGTCGACTGTCCGAGGACGAGTAACAATAGAGGAACAATAGTTGTCCTCGGAAGTAAAGCCATGTAAACGTGTGTGTGTGTGTGAGGGTATGTGTGTGTATCTTTGGGGGATTTCCACCAATTATTATTGTACCGGTCCAGTTAAGATCACTAGAAGATGACAATTAAACAAGATACCATTTGGCCAGATTTCTGATTTTTGACAAAGTTTTGCAAGAAAGACTTACGATATTTTATTTTAAGATTTATAAAAAAAGGCTTGTCACCCTGCTTGGGAGGATTTCATGACGGATTTTTCGCGTAATATTATTTACAGGTTGATAAACAAAATACTTTCCCTGTCTTTACCAGAAATGACTACGTCTTTTTCCATAACTTAATATTTCGAAATATGATATTCTGTGTCAGTACGTTTCTGTTTTATTACTGAAAACAAGATCAATATCTAAAATTATGTAATGTGATTCGTTCTATAGGCCTATAGGCCTACATTTAGTCTTTAATAAATTTATAATTTATACATTTAGTCTTTTATACATTTATAGATAACACCATAAAAATATATCATTATTTTGTTTTGAAATACCAATGTTTACCATTCTTCTATTTTGCTCAACGTTTTGAATATTTTCTAATAGGAAAAGATCATTTACTAAACAGAATAGATCAGGACCCTCTTTTATAAAAAGTTTCGTGTAATCGCAACTCAAGAAATTAAACGCGAGTCACTCTCAGACAAAATTGCTACCCAAGCGTGTCCACACACTTCAAAAATGGACCCTAAATGGCGTATTGCACGAAGTCTAATTTGCACCCTATACGGCGTCACATCAGAAAACATACCCTAAATGGCGTCAACAGGGTCATCACGCCACCCAAAAATACCCTAAGTTGCGTATAAATCATTATGGTACCTAGTACAAATACCTACAATGGCGTTTAAAATAAATAACCCCTATTAAGCAGGAAAACAATAAAATAACGCTTTTCGGTTATAAACAGATAAACTTTTAGTGAAATCATATTTAATTTGTATGCAAACAATCCAAATCACCAATCAGTGTTATTCGTATGAACAAAATATTCGTGATCATGCCATTTATACCCTAAATCTCGCAGACCGAATTTGTTATTTAAAACTCTAAATGGCGATTAAAGCTTAAAAACACCCCTTTTTAAGGAAAACGTCAACGACGTCTTAAGGCTGAAAACAGACCCTTTCGACGCTTTTTGTTGAAGCGGTTGCGCAGCACGTAATGTGGTGAGTGACCCCCCCCCCCCCCCCCCCCCCCGTGTATACGCCCTCCTGATTTGTTGAAAATCAAGTTGCGTTTAAGTTTTTTAGTTGCGATTAAATGCAACTTTTTGATACAAGAGTACCCTGTGCCCTGTTGCATAAAACTATTAGTGAATCGTGACATAAATCTGGATCGTGACATGAATGTCCGCATAAGCTATATGTCATTGACATTTCTGTTTATGTACCCTTCATGATTTTTAACGCCTCTTAAATACCAGCTTCTCCACGGTTACATGAAGCAGGGAAAATTAGAGAATTGAAGTCTGATATTTCCTATTTTTGACAGAAATAACATCGATATCCTGCAAATTCTCTGCGAGCACCGAGCAGACATAAACAAATTGACTTCTCTCCGTCGGTTTAGATCACCTCTCTACCTTGCGGTTGAAGCAGGACACCTAGAGATTGTCAAGTTTCTTGTACATAAACGAGGTCAGGTTGACTTGGCCACTGATAGCGATCGGTGGTACAAAGAAAAGGGAGAAACGCCTCTTCATCGCGCAGCATATAAAGGTCGCCTCGACATTGTAAAATTCCTAGTTAGTGAAGGAGCATCCATAAATAAAGCCGATGGAGATGGATGGACGCCGTTACATTGCGCATCGTATTTGGGTCGCCATGACATCGCAGAATTTCTTATCGATGCAGGAGCTGACGTCAATGAACAAGATAGCGAAGGACTGACACCGCTCAATTGCGCTTCTGAACGCGGAAATGTAGACATCATTTCATTTCTTTGCCAGAAAGGAGCGGATGTGCAGGACAAGGACAAAGATGGACTAACACCTCTTCACCATGCATCCGAAAGGGGCCATTTGATGACCGTTAAGTTCCTGCTGGAGAAAGGAGCCAATGTCAACCAGACCGACCCTGATGGCGGCACTCCATTGCAATACGCTTGCCGATGGGGTCATTTGAAGACCGTGACTCATCTTTTGGAACATGGGGCAGATGTCAATATGGGAGACAAGGATGGTGAGACGGCTACCTATCATGCTGTTGGCAAGGGAAATCTTGATATCATCAAGATTCTTCTTGATAACGGCGCCGAAGTTAACCAACAAACTAAAGAAGGGTCGACACCCGTTCATGTTGCTGCCACTATGGGCCACTTTGACGCTATGAGATACTTCCTCCGCCATGGAGCCAAGGTCATTGTGCAGAATGACAAAGGCGAGACCCCTTTAGACTGTGCAAGTGATGACCACATGCGAAGGATTTTGCAAAGGTGAGATTAAGCCACTATCATGTGGATTTTTCTCTTCGTAAATTAAAAATTGTTCACTAATTTTGCCACTTGAAGCAATTTCAAAACACTGATACTAAAGATTGAATATTGCATAACATTTGGCCTCTACTGAAATAAAGGGGCCGTTCCACTATGCCGATCTGGCTACAATTTTGCGATTTTTTTTCAGGGCGGGCTAGATCGGGGAAAAATTGAGCCGATCCACAGCCAATACGACGGAGCCACGCTTTCCAAACGCTGTATCTACGACTAGCGTGTGCTCGCTACCCTTTGATTACGATTATCGGGATCCTGAGACTAATAACCGACGCTCAGGTTACGCTCAATAATGATGTAACTACGCTGTTTGCGCAATCTTGCCGATGCGGTCCGATGTATGTGCGCTCTATATGCGACCTAATCACGCTGTTTTCCCCGTTCTTGAACTTAACGCAACAATGGCGTAGATCACATTCTATTCATGGGAGAGGGGATGACCCAATTTTTATCAGTACGTAATACCCCCCCCCCCCCCCCCCCATTAAAAGATTTTGGTGTGGATCTACGCTAGTGGTACACAATATGACACGGAAACCCCATGTTCAAGAAAACATATTGAACAATTGCAACATGCAACAAAAGTGAAGGTCTATGTCCTAACAATTCAACTCAGAATTGTCTAACAACGTGGTAACATAAAGCAAACAACATTAAACTATAGGCAATCAGAGTCTATGTTCTATAGTCCGGATTTTCATCTCCGTCGGGTGTCCGGGCCACTTCTTCGTCATCTTCAGCAGGTCTCTGGGACTGATCTTCACCATCTACTGGTCTTTGCGAAGGTTCTTCATCTGATCTCGAGTCGTGCACTTCGACAGTCGCCTCTGTCACTTTCACGACTGGTACAGCGACAGCAATTTTTCTTTTCGGCATGATGATGTTAATTGTTATGATCAAGAACGAAATTTTCATTTACTTTTATACCAGTGATAGCGGTTTTAGTATCCGATCGCGAACAGCGCGCAGGAGCAGCGTAGCTAACGCGAGAACAGCGTTGGAATTAAGAGCGGGAACAGCGTGGTAAGAGCGAGAGCGCAGCGCAATAAGAGCGTATTGGGAACTGGATAAGCGAGTTGGGTGCGTAATGTTGTGTAGCGGGGGCGCTACGTGGGATCGTTGTATGTGTTGTAGATGAGAGGTACCACTTAGTATAATTATGTTGAAACAGTAACAAAGGAGTTCAAGTCGTATATATACAGTTCAAAATTAGATGCATTTATTTCTGAGTCCCACACTCAGTCTCCAAACATGTCATAGATAAAATGAAGTACAGTATATAATTATGGTGTAAACTCAATAGCACAGAGCAGTAGCGATTATTGTGCTATCGCGATGAATCTCAATCTTCAAGTCCCCTCATGAGGCCTAGACTCTCTTCCTCTAAAACTGGGGGGAAACTCTCCTTACATGTTACAAGGGGATGAGATAAACACTTTACGATTGGTTAAACTACATGTCAATTATTCTTGATATGGAAATAAGTGGGCGTGAAGTATCTGGATGGGTTACAACTTACAAACAAAGAAATAGTGTTAGGGTGATGTAATTTAAGGGGCTTTGGGGTGATGGAAGAACTGTTTGTTTGATGTTTGGTCTATGGAATTAAACTACAGAGAGATTGTTTGGTCTATGGAGTTTAACTACAGGGAGATTGTTTATAGTTTCGTGGTGGGAACGTATAAAGGAATTTAGGAGGGTGAACAGTATGTTGACAATAAGTCTGAGTTGTTCTTGGAAGAAGGGACAAAGGCACCAAAGACTGGCCTTCCGGATTAAGACTTGGGATAATTAAATGTAAACTAGTTGAATGGAATTAAAAACTCTTTACAAGGTAACTACATAACAGTAAGGAGAGCGGCATTGCAGCGGGAAGGTCGTGATTCGATCTGTGTGAAGCGGGGCGGCAGCGTAACTATATTGGTGTTCACTAATATCGCCTATCTGGTGCCACTGTTGCTACGCTTAAAAAGATCTTACAACGCTCACCCGCTTTCTTTACGCTGTAATTACGATCGCCCCGCTATAGCTTTACGATAAATTTTTGATCGGGGAGATCAGGGAGAAATTTTGAACATGTTCAAAATTTCTCTCCGATCTGAAAAATTCCCGCTCCTATCCCGATCTCACAACGCCGTCTTTACGATGCTGCCGATTGCAAGCGATGCCAGTACGCTTTCCCCGATCTACCAAAATCTACCAGATCGGGGTAGATCGGGATCCAGAGCGGCATAGTGGAACGGCCCTTAACAAATACCAAAATAATATATTTTATTAAGTTCGCAAAATGCCAATCAGGAAAATGAATAGATTGGATCCAATCGACTCCATTCACGGAATTTGTAGAGCACCAATATCAAGTTCTGAGACTGAACGTAATCTGTGTACGTACGTAGATCATAAGTGACCTGGGACAGACTGGGGTAGTCATGGTAGTGGCTAGTTGTATGCAATGTGGAATAGGTATGTCCGTTGCTGAATATTAAAGAAGACAGCAGATCACAAGAGCGAAGGTAATGAAGGAGACTGTTCCACAACCTAGGTGCACCCAGCAAAGAACGTGTTCGAGGTCCATCAAGCAGATAAATTCTTAACCCTTGTTAATCATCTAATTTTTCACACTAAAGGTTTCAGAAGGATGGTGTTATCCTAGAGGATGATGAAGTACTAAACGAAGATGCCGAGAATGCCGACTCTGGAGGTGAACCATCACTAGAAGAGCTCTACGAAGTTGCAAGGACCGTCCAGAAGGTTTCTGATTTTTGGCTATTATTCAAAGCGCTCAGCATGGACGATATCACCATAGCCAATGCCCTTCCTATCCGGGAAACCTTTAAGGCGGCTCGACAGATCCTGCAGTCCTGGTACGACAGCACACCGGGAAAGATCAGTGAGAAGAAGAAGCTACTGAAAAAGATACCAGAATACGAACTGCTGTCATCGACGAAAGGTAATACACCAGCTTTCTCATGTATCCTATATCTTCAAACATGTCAAACATTATATTTATTTTAGCTGGTTTTATGTTAACAGATGAATAAAATTATTCATCTTTCCTGTACCATATTCATTGTATTAGCACTTTTTACGCAAAAAAAGTTAGGGGGTATATTTCTTATTATTTCTACATTTTGGTCTATGGGAAGTCCATTGGTGCGTTGTTGTTGTTTTTTCACTGTGTCATATTTGGTATTTCATTGGGCACTAGTTTGGAAGATATGTTGTTGATCACATGCCCACTTTGCCTTTCTCTTTGCCGATTTCCCTTTTCTCCATAAAAAGTATGTCTATTGCTTGGTAACATGCGGAAGTATTAAAAGAAAATTAATATACTATTAATTAACATACTTGGTACAGTTTTTGAACTAGTGACCCTACCAACACTGGAATATTAAAACACCCCTTCGATTTACTTTTTCTAGTTTACCCCCAACAGATAAACTGCCTTGATCAGAGCATTTCCTGGCAACCGAAACTATCCCTTCGGCCTTCTTTATTTAAAATGTTTTTACTTGTATTAAGATACAAGACACAAGGCACACAGAAGATGCAAATTTACCTACAGCTTTCTTAAAGGATTTTTAAAAAGGGAAATATTCCGATCATTTTCTTTCAGCAAGAATGCAACTACATGACCGCTACAAAATGGAATACAACATGAACGTCGCTAATAATTGTATTCCTATAGGAATGCGTTGTTAAATGCGACGTACAATTCAAATCTTTCAAACAAGAACATGAATAATGCATTAATTAAAGGGAAATCCCAAACTTCCAAACATGGTAAAATCTAGGAGTTATTTAGTTGTATTTTTTAAATACTTTTTTCATCATGTTCATAGGAATGTCACATAGTCAAATCCTCGACGAGATATCAAGAAGGATGTACTCAGTCACACAGTTCATCAAGATGTCATATAAGCTGGGCTTCAGCTCTACCGAAGTAATGCTTCACATTGATGCGACCTCCTCACTTGCTGAGAAAGAGAAACTCTTCGATTCCTGTCTCTTTGTGTTGTCGCAGTGGGTCAAGGATGGGGGACACAGAGACGCACTTCTCCAAGCTCTACAAACACTGCATTTGACTGCACCTGCCGAGGCAGTGTCGACGGGTGTGTAGAAATAAAATAAAATATCATGCAGTCAAACATATTATTTCATTTTTATTTTGGTCATACTTTAATGACATGAATCCCCATTTTAAGTTGCAGTTGAGCAGTTGAGCCCGAATATCAACGTTCAGGAGCGAAGAGAGCGACAAAAAATGTTTACACATTTCATGCATTTCTATGGTGAAGCTGGTAGATTGTTATCAAAATAGTCCAGAGTCCAACTAGATAATGTATCAAAAGATAAATATTCATGCACATCGCTGACCGAATATTGGTGACGGTAACCCAAATATTGGTATTTACAAAGTTCCCGCTCTCCCACTACTCATAAACATCTGCTGATATCGGAATATAAAATTAATTTTGAATTAGTATAACGATTTAGACTTAATTCATAAACATCTGTGCATAGTTTTCTTGTATGAGGTGACTGGGTTTTTTTTTTGTTGTTGTTGTTTTAATCCGCAGCTATTCAGGAACAACCCGACCTGGCGGAAAACTTTTCCTTTTCTGCAATCGACCACGAAGGGGGAGATATTCAAGTAGGAGAAGGAGACGTCCAGATCACCCTACCTCCTGGTTCTCTTCCTGATGATAACTGTGAAGTTGTGACAATCAAAGTACCCGAACACTTGCCAGAAATACCCCAAAACTTGGTGGAAGAAGAGGAGATTCAGGCCTCGCCTCCTGTGCAGTGTTCTCCCTCTGGTCTTCAATTCAAACAGCCAGTGAAGATCACCGTCCCTCACTGTACCAGTCTGGACAAGATCACAGCCGAAACTGAAGTCATTCTGTATACCAAAGATGACAAAGGTATGAAGGGATAATTGTGGGTGTTGGAGATCCTCATATTTATTTACCATGATCCTGAAACAGATAATTTCACATAGCTTCCTAAATCACAAGTTTCACCTTTATCATATTGCGTGAATGACAAAGTACTTTGGAAAGAATCATTCAGGTAACTTTCAATAGGAACTTCTTGAAAGTCTCAAATATAGTACGATGATTGTAAGGACGTTCTCTATTATATTGTTATAATATATACACAATACGGTTTACATTTCCGGTCATTATTTCCTAAGGCATTCACAACCTTACAAACATTGTGAAAATCATTATAATTATGCTTTTCACATCATCGCTTTATAATATGTGCGTCTTTTTTTTTTCCTTCTTTTTTTAATTATTATTATTTACTTGGTGTGTTTGCAGGCAATTTCGAGAGGGAAGTCCTGAAATCTAAAGATTACAAGATTACAAAAGATGCAGTTGTGGTCAGTGTGAACCATTTCTCGAGTTTCTTTGTAAGCTTAAAGAAAGTGGCCGGCTTTAAAGTGGGACTCTTGCCTTTCCACCCGGTCAAGATGCCGCCAACTAGAAAACCACTGCTTGAGGTCTATGTCTACCAGATGTACAAAAGAAATGAAAAGGTACCAATTTCCACCAAAAATTTACAGAAATTAGTAAGTTAACAACGTAAATAGTAAGTTATAGCGGTGCCTTATTGATATTTGGTAAAAATCATTCACATAATCAGTCATGAATTACATTTCTGAAATGCTAAAGGCAATCTAATAAATATTGGGTTTTAATAATTCATTGTACTTATCGTTAGGTCATGACCTACCGAAGAAAGACTATTTGAAAATAATAATATTGTAGCCCTTGCTACAATTTTATTCTAAGTAAGTGTTCATAATATCCCATATCAATTTAAAGATGCAATGATTTATTCGAATTGGTATTTATTCCTAAAGGTAATGAGAGAAGATGTCAAATCTGATTGTAAAAATAGGATGAAAATGCAATATTATTGTTGACTATACAGTTGTGTAATTGGTAATATATTACCCCCGTGCATCATTATATACCATTTCCTATTCAGGGTTCATTAACATACAGTATATAAAAAATGTACACCATTTCATGAGTACAGAAATACTGTAATAAGTATGGTAGTCCAAATGGGCTTAATCATCCCATCCACTCCAATCCGGGAATTTGTAGAGCGCCAATATCTAGTTGCCTAATCAAAGGCGTTGCTGAGACTGAAAAATACTGTACAGTTCATATAGGAAAGACCCGGTTAGTGGTTATTTGTATGCAATGTGGAATAAATAGGGCCTATGTCTTTAATAAACTGAGTTTTAAAAGTAGGCAGCAGATCACAATATTAAATTTAAAAAAATGTTCAGTAATACATCGACAAGAATCGAAGCCATATGTTGATCAAGAATCGCCTGAACTTGTTTGTTGTTTTTACAATACTTAATATTATGTCAATCGTTAAAATTTCCCCAACTACCGTAATGGTACAATGACCCGTCGGCCTCTCAATCAACGTTTCCTTTCTTTTGTGTCATTAGAAAATATGTAACAGCTTCAAAAAGCTAAAAAAAAACTACAAGAAAGCCGCTAACGCTTACCAGTTGTCGATTGAAGAGGAGAACCAGGATATCACCATCATTTGCCCAAATAGTACTGGTGACAAAGAAAAGAAGGTAGGTGTTAAGGTCACAAAGGATTAACCTTTAGAGTATCATAGAGGTTTAATCACGGATAACACAAGAATAAAATCATGAAAACTGAAGCAATTTAACCCTACAATGTGTAAATAAAAGTATTGCGTTTTAAAGGTTAATAGTTATAGATTACAATTGGTAAAATTACGATTGGTAAAATCGTGTAACACGTAATTTTCATTTGATTAATTCCGAGGCTGGGTCAGCATTCTATGACAAGTTGTGGAGTATTTGGTTATTGATTTTAATTATTTGTTCGAGTAATTCGGTGTTATTAGTAACTTGCAGATAGTATTTTCATTCTCTTCACCAGCTGATTGCTATTACATATTCTGCTTAATTTCAGAAGAACTATATATTCCATAAGGGTAACACCGTAAGGGCATTATTTCTAAGATGGTCCGTTTATTCTATACAAGGTTCAGAATCACCTATTCAGTAGCGTATCAAAGTTCCAACAATGCACGGGAGATTCGTGTCTCATGTCCGGGGGTGTGAAAAGCGAGAGATTAAGGTAATCGAGAGTGGAACTGGTGTGCGGCCTACATGAGAATAAGAAGCATCTTTTTGAAGAAAGGTTTGAAAGTTTTAAACCATTATGTTTAATGGCCCTTGATAATCAAGAAAATGTCACGTATCACTTATTTGAATACTTTGACAAAAATTAGATGGTAGTTAAAACGCATATTAGACCAAACCAGGAGAGTTGAAACACGTTTTCTAATACTGTTTCCATTTATCCTCCTATCAAACCAGATAAGGTATTCGAATATCAAAGGAAGAAAATCCAACAAAGTGAGCTTTGAACTAGACTTCTCAGATCACATGTTCGGGACCAAAAATATCGAACTTAAGTGGAAGCAGGGATCAGGAGAGGAGGAGTCCCAAATGATAGAAGCCACAATGGAAGGTATGGATGATTCTAACAGCTTAGTCTCAAAATGAACATAAAGTGTTAGGGACAGCAAGAAAGGTGAGAAAAACAACCAGTTTAAACAAAAGTCCAGAAAATGTGTATAGGTTACGACCAAACAGATCTATTTGTATAGCTCCTTGGTATTAATGGTAATGACCGGAGCATGGTTTTATTTCAAGAGAAGATTAACAATAATTTAATCATTATCATGTTTTATGTGTCCCTTACCCATGTTAACAGATTCAGAACTGTTACAGCAGGTACAACAATTACAAAGGTAAGAACTTTTGACACCGTTTCCATAAACCTTCAGCGGGGAAACATGTGGTACCCCTTACCCCTTCATGGTGTTTTGGGAAGTATGATTTCGATATTTTGTTCTGTTCGGTGCAACATTGTGTAGTACTGTTAGATTAAAACAAGAATAACGAAGGGAGAAATGCTCCGGATGAAAATATCTCAGTAAAGCAAGGGTTACACCAGAACCGAATTCTCCCGAATAAATTCGGACCGATTCTGCCCGAATATGGCCTGAATCGGATGGATTCGGTTGATTCGGAACTTATTCGTCTCTGATTCGGGGAGCTCCCCGAATCAGAGACGAATAGGTCCCGAATAGGTCCCGAATCAAGCAGAATCGCCAAGAATTGACCCGAATCGATTTTGGGCATCCCGAATAAAGTCGAATGGCAATCCGAATAGAGGCCAGAATTGAGCCCAATATGGCCCGAATTCCCCGATTACACCCGAATAATGACCCGAATGTCGACCCGAATCGGGACGAATATGGCCGAATGCGCCGAATACGCCACCGAATTACCCGAATTCGCCATAGAATCGTTGGATTTTGGCCAAATTTGGACCCGAATTATAGCCGAATTAAAAAAACATGATTCTGGCCCCTCATTCGGACCTATTCGTCTGCTATTCGGCTGTATTCTGGCCTATTCGGCTTATTCGCCTGTATTCTGCTCTGTATTCGGATGGATTCTGGGAGCTATTCGGGGCATTCTGGGCAGATTCGGCTCTATTCGTGTTATTCGGGTCTATTTGGCTAGATGATTCGGGTCGAAGCCCGAATCTGCCTAGAATGCCCCGAATGCCTCCCCGAATCCAACCGAATCCGGCCGAATTCCATCCGAATATATCCCGAATATGGCCCGAATGAAATTTGTCGGGGCCACATTCGGGACCATCTTTTAGCGTATTCGGATGGTTTTGAACATTTCAAAACAAGCCGAATCCCTCCACGAATGTTTCAGAATACCTCCCGAATTTTTGCCCATTCGGGGAGGGAGAACAGAATGCTCCCGAATACACCCGAATTCGAAAATTCGGGTGTATTCGCAGCTGATTCGGTTCCGGTGTAACCCTTGCTTAAAGGAAAAACTTGAGAGAATATGAGCATATTCAACCTCATCTGATCGAGAGCGTTTTTGACAAGTGATTTTGTTAGATCCCCTTTTTTAATATTCAGAGAAGGTTTTTGATTCACTCGGGATTGAGTTCCTTGTGTTGTAGATGCTTTTAAAATAACTCAGTATTATTTAGGGTACGCGTATGTTTGTTCCCTCCCTTTGAAAGCACCCCCCCCCCTATCTCAGGGCTGCCAAAATTTCTGAACCCCCCTATCACGGGCTTTGCGCGGGCTTTTCCTGCCTTGGAGACCCCCCTAAATTCAGAACACTGCTCTATGTACCCCCCCCCCCCTATCTCAGGTGAGCTCTCATTCCAACCCCATATCTCAGGACAGACACCAACCCCCCTCCCAAGAATGAGCTATCAAAACTAGCAGGAATTTCAGGAATTTGATCCTGGGATTTGATCAATTTTTCAAGATATTTCATAACCCCCGCTTTTAATTTCTCAGGTGTCGAAGAGAGAGAGAGAGAGAGAAACACCCCCTTTTTTAATGAAATCTCCGGGTGAAAGATAAAAAACGCTCCCTTCTTTTACAATTCACGGGCCGGATTGTGTAGCCCAAAAAGTACCCCTTTACCGGAGATTTTGGGAACACGCATGCGGTCCCTTCGACCTCCGAGTGGGGGGGGGGGGCGGGCAAATGCCTAGTTGAAACTACGTCTATCATATTTACTAGGTTGGTTAGTAATCTTCTAACAAGCGCCTTCTTGTATCCCGGATTACGTGTTTCTGTGACGGCAAGTTAAGATAAAATTACAAGTTACCACCTCTTCTTAATAAACAATTCAATATTTGATCTAATGAATATTAAATACATTTTCGTGTGAATATGAGAAACATTTGAATACATTTCTTTTAATTCTTCTTTTAATTTAACTTACACGTTGCTTATTCTTTTCATGTAGAATTGATTCTATTTCCGAAGAATATGAAGGGGACGCAGGCGAATTCGAATCACTGTTCGAAGATGTTTCCGAAAATGTAGCCGGTCAGGATGTTCACAGATTAGGTGTGCGCCTCAAGTTGAAGAATGTACAAATCCGTCGGTTCGAAGACACGAACAGAATGGGTTCTGTTATCAATAGCAGGGGTACATTTTATATGCTATGTGCCTGGTACAAAAAGGAGATGACGAAGAAGAATCAAAGCATTCGTAAAGCACTACGTGAAGCATTGATCTCAGCCGAACTTGTGGAAGTGGCCGAAGAGTTCTTGCCGAACAAAGGCGACGAAGATGAGGCCGAAGAAGAAAGACATGATCAGGAACAACCACCTCAGTATGCAAGCGCTGACAGTTACAACGAATTAGCTAACCGCCCCCTTTGGGCATCAATGGCGGGTACAGTCAACAAAAAATACCGTGGAGCTTACAGTTTGGCTCGGGCTTCCTCCAAAAAGTAGGATACCCTGAAGTCGACTCTGGACGTACCATTATACTTTTCTATTTTGTTCGGTAGAATATAGACTGCAAATTAGCACAACATTGTAATTACTACAAACCTTTTCTCTAGCACTGTCGGGGCTAAGATTAAATGTCCAATGTAAGATACAGTTTTGTAATGTAACTTTTCTTTCCTGGGACACCATGGCTTATATATTGCACTAACTTTGATGACATTTTGGTCCTCACGAGTATGGACTCATGAAATATGCTCATCAGTTTTTTTCGATATACATTTCTGTTCCTATAGAGTATTATTACAAGTCATGTTACGTAAATAATAGACTCCACCCCCATCATGCCCATGGCCTCCTAAATAACTATGTGTCAATTATTGATTAACTATATTTACTACATTGACATTGACTAATTTATCCACTTTTTATGTTTTTTTATGGTTCATTTGTATGTTTGTAAGCAACCGGGGTACCGACGAATTTCAGTCCTCTCCGAGGGTCTTGGTAGTGAGGATTAATGCCTTACCAAAGGGCACTAACGCATCCACTTGGTTTCGAACCCGGGTCCTCCCAGTTACGAGGCCACTGCTCTACCACTGAGCCATCGCGCCTCCTCACCTCCGAGAATTTCAAAAACTCGCAAAATTCTGGCAAACATTTGATTGCTAGGGAGATGGATGTGGTGATGGGGTAAACACTCCCAATAATAACTTTTGACCGCAAATCTTTAATCCTTGTCAGTCTGTGTACCTTTTACGTTGACATATTGTTTTGGTTCTACATGCACTCTTAAAATGTTGGTTAAACTATGTTGGGTAATCATGGTTGGTAAAAAAAAAAAATGCCCAATTATGAGCATTTTTTAACGAACTGATCGCCTAAGGCTTTCACCAATTTGTGGCAAATAAATTTTCACAACTGTTGGGCACATATTTACCAACAGCATAGGTTAAATCTAGGTTGGGAATATTTGCCTCGTAGTTGGATAATTGGGAATGAGTTCCTCTTTCATGTTTGGGCAAAAATAGTTGGACAAAGAAAGGTTGGTCGAAATCTATGAGGGAAATTTTGCCATACAGAAGTTTACCTAACAGTTGGGTAAATTTTGCACAAGATTCAGGGAAAATTTTAATTTAAGTTACACTGCAAAAAAAAAAAAAAAAAACAATATTGCGGCAATCGTCAACCCAACCACTGTTGGGCAATGTTTGCCTAATATTTGTCCAACTGATGGGCAGTTTTTTCCCAAATCTCTAACATTGGGCAAATATTGCTCAACATTTGCTCAAACACTGCCCTACAGTAAGAGCACACTCTTAAAATGTTGGGGGAATTAAGTTGGGCAAACACGAGTTGGTTAAAGTTTACCAAGTTATTTTAACCAACTCAGCTAAAGCAAGCTTGACCAATTTGTGGCAATTGTATTCACCTAATAAATGGGCATGTATTTACCAACAGATGGTAAAGTTAATTATGAATATTCATGAATTGTTAGTTGCGTACAGTTTGGGGTGGGCCAGATATTCTAACTGTTACCTAATGCCTAACAAATTATAAAGGGATTATAAGAGGTTGCACCAGGTTGCACCAGATTGCACCAGATTGCACCAACTGGATAGGATAGGTTAAAATACAGGATAGGGCCTAAGGACGGGTAGGATAGGTTAGGATTGACTAGATTAAGACTCAGAAAGACACAACAGGCAAAAAGGAAATAATTGGCAAAAGTCTTGTTTCGGAAACAAAGTTGGTTCTGTAGGCTTTACCCAACAGTTGGTAAACTACCAATTGGGTAATATATTATTGGGTAAAATTTGTTGGGCAATGAATTAAAATTAACCAACTAAATGTATAACTAATAATTGAGCAAATAAAGGGTTGGGGAAATGTGATTGGTGAACAGCTGTTGGGCAATTTAACTTGCCCAACTACAAAGCATTTCAATTACCCAACATCAGTTGGTCATATTTTAACCAATAGTTAACAAGTCAGAATGTTATTATTATTATTATTAGGTGGTCTGTCATTTATGACAGACCTCCTTTTAATTTTGTCAAGATTTTCTTTATTTTTATTATTTCTTCCTTTTATTACAAATTTTTGTTCCCACCAAATCTCAAAATCGGTCAGGTCACTATCATCGAGTTTCATGTCATGTATGAGGTCAATCATGGACATGGTCAACTAAGCTTTTGAAGGTCATCAGGTCATCGTGACGTCATCAAGACGCCATTTTGTAAATTTACAAGATCGATTATATCTTCATAATCGACCATCAAAAATCAACTATATTCACATCACATAAACTTCACATGACGGGTCATCAGGTCATCTCCTCACAGGTCATCTAGAGGTCAGGACGTGCGCGTACGCGCGCGTCAAAATTTAAAAATGCTCAAAATCACGGAGGATCAAGTCTGCACACGTTTCAGGTCATTTTGAGCATTTCAAAAATGTCCGTGCGTAAGCGTCCGCGCGCGCGTTTTACGCGCGCGCAAGTCGTAAATAACGTTAAAACGCTGTTTTTTCGATTGATTTGCAATCCTGACACTTTTCTTCATCATTTCCATCAACTTGGAATCAATTTCAATCAATAATAAGGTCGTACGGGCGCGTCAAAGTTCAAAATCGATGCGCGCATCTATGGCGAAAATAACGTAAAAACGTTCAAAAACATGCCTCTACAAAATTAACTCTAGCTCTTTAAATAGTCCATAAACACCCAATTTTTTTTTCATCATCAGGTAGGGTATGAATCATAGATTTCATTTCATGTATCATTTCACCCTTATAAATATTATGACGTCATCAAAATGGCGCCAGAAGTCAAAATTTCCAATTTTCATGTTTTGACGTCATCACATTTATGCAAATTTGGCTCTAGATTCGTAATTATTCGTCGTTTTTTCGCCCAGATTTTGCTATGTCATAGCTGAGACAATTCTCTACAAGATCAGTCATCACGGTTTTTCATTTTGATGAGGTCATCACAGTGAAATTTTCAATTAAAGATGCCATGTCAGAATTTTCCCTATTTGCGTGTTATGTCTATGGAAGATGATTTTTTTTCGAATCATGAATCTACATGACATTGTTCTCTGAGCTGTATCTCAGTTGTTTTTGGTCTATTTTCTTCCAGATTTTAGTATGTTATAACTGAGACTATAAGCTTTTATTAGTGTGGTCTCCAATTTTTGATCAGATGTCGGGATCATGCCCAATTTTTCACTACAAAATGGAATTTCAGAATCCCGTTTTTCGTTTACGTGTTATCTCTATGGGAAATGTTTTGGTATATTGGTCAAAGCACTTGCCTCTCATTCCGGTGACCCAGGTTCGATCCCCGGTGGTCCATTAAATTTTTTTTTTTTTTTTTTTGCTTCTTTTTGCCTTTCATTTTACCATCTTATTCGACTATTATAACATAAGCAATCACAAACAAAGTAATAAAATGTCTTATTTTGCATGTTATGTCTATTAGAAAGTAGTGTGCAGTAGTTTATGTATAACCCTATGGAAAATCTGATTCCCTGAAGTGTATTAAAGCTATCCTGCAATATCATTAGTCCAATTTGATATCACAATTTCTCAAAATGATAATGATGTTGATGATAATCATGATGATGATCATGATTATCATCAACATCATTATCATCATCACTGTCACGATATTCATGATGATGATTATCCTCAACATCATTATCATCATCACTGTCATGATATTCATGATGATGCTGATGATTATCATCAACTTCATTATCATCACTGTCATGATGATATTCATGATGATGATGATGATGATGATTATCAACATCATTATCATCAGCACTGTCATGATGATATAATGATCATCATGATTATCTTCAACATCATTATCATCATCACTGTCATGATGATATTCATGATGATGATGATATAATATCATCACCGTCATGATCATCATTGCTATTATTATTGTCATCACCATCATTATATCACCTTCATCATGATAATCATCACCATTATCATGATTGTTATCTTGCACAAATATTATCACATCTTCCAATGACCGTTCCACACATTTTCTACATTCCTGTCCTCAAGAAGCATCTCCATGCGTGGCATTCTTGACTTCCTATCTTCAGTTTAGTATTTCCCCATTATTATGATCATCCTGATTACAATCATGATCATACCAATTGAAAGACAGACCACCTAATTCGTCCTCATGACGAATTAAATTCTAGTTATTATTATTATTATATTATTATTATTATCATTATTATTATTATTATTATTAAATATGCAGCTTTGTTTGAACACTGATAATCTAGGTACATTGTACATGCCAGGTTTATAGAATTGAGTGATTACGGTGAATGAGATCTTTATACAAAGGCCACAGTGCTCAATACAATAAATACTGCAGTAAACATTGTATATATTTTCCTTCGTACACAACATAATGCCTTGTTTATTAAAAATTGGAATCTGTTTATGTTGTCTAAATGTATATTTGTGTTTTCATGTAACATGTAAATAATGTATCAAAATGGATATTAATAAATGTGATATACCACATTCCTTCGTGTCTACCGAGCTATATATACAAGTATTCTGTGTCCAGATATTACATTTTGAAGATTAAGAAAGTGTGCTGAAGTGAATTGTTTAAGACGCTGAAAAGTACATGTATGTAAAGTTGAACGTTGCTCCATGTTCTTTGTATAACCTTTGTTATAGACCTCACGTCTTAAGATGTGGACGAGGACTTGTGAAAGGCTCTAAAATTTGGGGAAGGTAGGGCAGGACAGGATTAAATGATTAATATTTTCAACAATTTGGCATTTCATACTTCATGATTGTAGTCACTTTAAATTATGAAACTTATGTAACCTCCCCCTCCCCCCCCCCCCCCCCCCCCCCCACGTAGAGCCCATAAATGTAAAAAAAATATATATCACAAATGTAAAAACACCGCACCCGCAAATGTCATTACATGTCAACCAAGTGTAAAAATAAGTAAAAATCTTTTTAACCATAAATGTAAAAACATTTCGCCTGCAAATGTAAAAACTTCCATTTTAGCTCAAATTTCATTACATGTCAACCGCAAATTGCTATTCTATTGCGACTACATCTTGTATATATGTGATTTTTGTTTCCTGCCATTGAAGTTTATGATCAGCTCTTCGACCCCGCCCCTGTAAACGGTAAACTGATCATAAAAAGGGAAAACACTAGTAAACCACCAGTTTAATGAGTTTTTACATTTGTGGTAAAGGGCCTTTCTATATATATTTCAGGGATTTTATTGGTCAGGAAACCTCACATGCAAGCATGCACACGCACACAGACATACAATTAACAACATTGTTCATACCCCTTGTAATTTTGAAGTCTTTTGTGTTCTTCTTAAGAATGAAAGGTGGACTAGTGGAATTGGGCACTGGTTGAATACTTTTGTTAGCGTGAGGTGAATAATAATTGTGGTTTTACCTCATTAGCATAACAACGGAAATGCTAATAACTATTAAAATCCTGGTATTTCAAGAAATATTCATATCCTGGTCAAGGCATGGCAACGAGGCATATTTCAATGAAAATGCACATGTGCCAGACATTCTTAAGTTTCTCTACCTGTTTTGCAACTATTCATGAAAGGATATGAAAAGTTATGGACAAGCAATCCTTTAAAAAAAAGTGAATAAATTACCTCTGAACCATCAAAATTTGGGAAAATTGTCTTGTGTAATTATTTTAACAATTGATTTGTAGCATGACCAAGTAACATAAATCATGACAAACCAATTTTTCACATAACGAAATTGAAGGGTATGAATAATTGTGTTGTTAACTGTACATCTCATAACTGATCTTACGTAGGTGCATTATGCAAGCAATGAGGTTTTACATTTGCGGTTGACATGTTATGACATTTGAGGTAAAAATTGATTTTTTTTTTTAAACATTTGTAGGCGAAATGTGTTTACATTTGTGGTTAAACAGATTTTTACGTTTGTGGGAGATTTTTTTTTTTTTTTACATTTGTGGTTATTTTGACACTTATGGTTGACATGTTACGACATTTGTGGTTATTTTGACATTTGCGGGTGCAATTTTTTTACATTTGTGTTAGATTTTTACATTTGTGGGGTCTACACCCCCCCCCCCCCCCCCCCTCAAAGACCTGGATGTGTCACCATAGCATGTGATTTTATACTAATTTCAGAGTATGCCAGTTAGATATCTAACTTGTTCACTGTTGGTGATCACGACTTGAGTTACTATATATGTCAGTAGAATACCTTAACATTGTTTGTATCATCAGTATGGTTAATTATAAGACGCATTATAATCAGTTTGTAATTCGTTTTTTTATCATAACCCTTTAGAGACAAATGACATTTTGCATTCTGTGGTTTGGCTCAATAACTTTTGATAGAGAGCTCTAAAAAATATATACCAGATGCATGAATAGAAAGAACAAAGATTTCTGCACATACTATGCCATCTTTGTTAAACGACTCTATTGCGTTTGATGCCAGGAATATTTAAAACGAGAATAAGCTTTAAAATCCTTAAATTGGCAACACATTAAGGGGATTAATCTCCTTATCAAAATTGGCAACTTTTCCAACTTTTCGACAAAATTTCTAAATATGTATATTGTTTTCAAAGACATTACACCTTATTAGAACCGTGTAGAACTAAAAGAAAAATATTGTTGCTAATTTGAAGAACAAATATGATCAATTTATCCCTGAAATAATTCCTGTCCTGAAATGGATATTATTCAAAATCGTATAAACATGTTAAAGTTCAAGAGACAGAACAAAGTGCTGTCGTCGTGATAATGCTTAATAAATCTTGGGCAGGACAGGACACGATTGAAAAGAAAAAAACATGATCTTTGCAGTAGTAGTCCGTTGTTGAGTATGTATTTCCCTAATAATTCGTCCACTAATTCACAGATACTATCGTGTTTTCTGTACTAATAAATATTTGTGGTTTAACTTGTTGGAAAATGATAACTCACATCCAGCACACCCCCCCCCCCCCCCCCCGGCGAGAATAGGGGCAAGGGCTGCCAATGTTTTAATTCAGCCGGGGGGGGCACAAGAAAGGCCAGCAGTGGAGTTTTACTCGGAATCAGAGAAACTGTTTTGAAGGAAAAAAAATTGTGCGCGTGCTAGTAAAAAAACCTTTTTTTAAAATCTTTACTAGTACTAAATGAATGGGAGACCTATGATTTCAACTTCATGAGAAGTGCATTTGGGAAGAAAACCAATATTTTACGGTACATTATTGAAAATTAAATAAAATTATGTTGGCAATGTTGACGAATAAGACAACCCCTGCATACAGACCCTACTTCGGAAAACCGAGCACAGGTTTATACTCCGAAAACGGCGTATAGAGCAAGATGAATATAGAGCCCTCATCGTTCAGTGCGAGACAGTATGTACAAAAGGCATGGGGAAAATCCTGCAATGTCGACCTGCTGTTGATAATATAATTTTCAAAAATAATGCTGCGGATATATTTATTTCAAATGTTTGTCATTTGAAAGTCATTTCATATGGCGAATCATTCACGTATTTTGAAGGTAATTGACACGCAGCATTATTTTTAAGAATATATATCGTTGGCAGGTTGACTTTGCAAGATTTTCCCCATGCCTTTTGTACACACTGCCTCGTCTGAACGCCCGCCCCCCCCCCCCCCCCCCCCCCACTCAGTATTATTTAGGGTACGCATATGCTTGTTCCCTCGCTTTGAAAGCACCCCCTATCTCAGGGCTGCCAAAATTTCTGAACCCCCCTATCGCGGGCTTTTCCTGCCTTGGAGACCCCCCTAAATTCAGAACACTGCTCAATGTACCCCCTATCTCAGGTGAGCTCCCATTCCAACCCCATTATCTCAGGACAGAAACCAACCCCCCTCCCAAGTAAGCTGTCATTACAATACCTTGGAAGAGATGTTTTTATGTTCAAAATGGTATCTCAGAACTCAATGCAGTCATAAGAAATCAAACAAAAAATTTCAGGAATTTGATCCTGGGATTTGATCAATTTTTAAAGATATTTCATAACCCCCCTTTTTTAATTTCTCAAGTGTCGAAGAGAGAGAGAGAGAGAGAAAGCAAAACACCCCCTTTTTAATGAAATCTCCGGGTGAAAGATAAAAACAACCCCCTTTTTTACAAGTCACGGGCCGGATTGTGTCGCCCAAAAAATACCCCTTTACCAGAGATTTTGGGAACACGCATGCGGTCCCTTCGACCTCCGAGTGGGGGGGCCGGGTCTGGACGATGAGGGCTCTATATTTATATGCCGTTTTCAGAGTACGTGTATATACCTCTGCTCGGGTTTTTCCGAAGTTGGGTCTAACTGACAGAACACCATCACTCTCAAATAATATATAAACATGTAAAAGCATAACAAGCACAAAAATTAAAATCCCATGATTCATCATTTATAGTTTATTTACCCAAAATTAACTTTTCAAACATTTCACAGACTCACCTGTCATTCAAACCACATTTGTAAATTTGAATTTATACCTGAGGGCCTTGCATTATATAATAATGCTGTGATTTCTTACACCACATGTTCAATTTCATAGATTTCTTTTTACATACATGTACATGTACAAATATATCAGTATAAATTGACATTTTGAATACACCTGAGGTCTACCGTCATGCAAATTATGTACAATTATATATTCAGAGCTTTTGTTTTTTCAAATCTCTGTAATTTTGTCCGTTTCATTTGTGCAAGGGTAAAATCCAGCTATCATTTCGCAGGTAATATTCAACTTAAACGTGATACAAAAATCAGCCCAAATTATTAAGGGCAGCAAAATGAAAGTCATGGAAACAAAGACGCGTTTATCGCCGAAGGCAACACGCTATATTTCTTTTCGAAAATTAAATGTTTAGATATTACTACAAATCTCACACTGTGTACACAATATGCGCCTGCTCAAGCAGACGTAAAGCTAGTTGTACATGTAAACCATAAAAAGAAAAATTATTCATTGGTAATTTCACCTTCATTTTAAAGTTTAACTCTTTTTTTTTTTTTTTAAAGCAAACAATTACCAGTACTAAACAAGCCATTGGTGGGACTACCTATAGAGTCGGTGGGATACAATTTGCATTTGTACCAATAACCCTTAAAAATTTGGCAACATTTCTCATAATACATGCTTATAGGCAGCGTTTTCAAATACATCATATACTTAAATAAGTGTACATTATATCCGTATAACATCTTAAATAATGAAGTGTAATATTAGATTATGAAATTCTTGGCAGTCAGTTATCAAAATGAAACAAAAGAGATTCCAGTAAACTGTGACTCAATATAGATGCATTAAGTATTGACACATATTATATTTAGGGTTGTGCTATAAATTTATCTTGAAATACTCTTTTTGTTACATGTTTTTAATAAACACATACACCTCTATAAAACAGACCTGCTTTTTTTCTCACATTTTACTAAATGTTTCCTTTGTTTTATCCAACTTAATGGGCCGAATTCACAAAGGAGGTTTGGTTTAAACCATGCTTTAAACCCCCTCCTAGGCTTTTTAAGTGTACGTGCGCACTGAATCCGATCCAATCATATATTTTCTTTGAGCGCGCGCATGGGCAATGTGCGCTTATTTACGCTTATTTTAGTACGCTTACGGAGGTTTAAACCTTAGCCATGGTTTAAACCTCCTTCGTGAATTTGGGCCAAAAAGAAGGTTGAGTTCTGGGAAAGGTAAAAAAATCATTTGTGAGCTTTTTCCTTGTTAGTTTATGTCAGTGTGGAAGAACATCATAGTAGAAATGTCCTCTGAAAAGGATTGCAATTCAAATGCCATCATATTTGAAATATGATGAGAAATAACTGAACATTCATGCCACATGTGTGTGTGTAGTCCCATATACCCATTTCTGTGTGCAGTGCATGTGACTTTCACTAAGATTGAGTCAATTTCTTATCATTCTGATGATTCCAAAGTCTCACTGTATACACCAATTCTTATGTAGACATGACCAACCTTTCCCAAATGCTGAGACAGTTTCTTCCTGTAACTGCATGACAAGACCTCAACTTTTCTCTTAAAAAAACAAAGGTTCAATTAAAATCCTGCCTTCCTTCGGAAGCCCTCTTATCTTTCATGATACTGTCCATGTAATGAAATTCAAATTCAAGAGAATGAGACTTAAATTGAAATTAAATTAAAACTACAGTGTACCACTGAGTTTGTACAATGTCCACTCCGTACAATATATTCCGTTGTTAACCCTAATCCCATTGGGTTATTTGGAGGACTCGAGTCCATGGGGGGGGGGGGCCTTTTTTGCCCCCCCCCCCCCCCCCAGATCTCGGCAACAAATTGACTTGAAAATTGGCACAGACGTAAAACATATCAAGTACAATAAGATTTTACAAAAAAGTATATGAAATAAACTAATAAAGAAATAATCCAAATTCTAATTCATCATATCAATTTTAACAGATCATTGGATATATGAATTACATAGAAACCTGTACAAAAATTGCTGTTTTTTGTGACGGTCAAGCAATTATCGACCTCTAAAATCAGTTCTACATGTCCATCCGGGGTGAATTATATATCAAAATATGCGTGAGACTAGAGAGAAAAAAGTCATGAAGTTTGAACGTGAAATTCCAAACGGTCTAGATGCACGGTGAAAAAAACTACAGGGGGTGCCAAAAAGGCCCCCCCCCCCCCCAATGGGATTACGGTTAAAACTAGCATTCATGAATTCTAGCACCAAAACTGTGATTGGAATTCTCAAAAATTCAGTAATTTGTCATCTATGCTGGGATACAACATATGATAATGAATCAATCAAACAATTTCATAATTAATATTGGAAAATGTACTGTCTATCACTAGAATGCGGAAGATAAATATGAATCATTTTTAAGGTGAGCTTCATTTTCAGTTGATACCTCCCCTAAAATTAAACAACTTTTCTTCTTTTGATTTTCTATATACGCTATCTTTAAAATTAAAACTATCACAAAGCTGTCAAAAACAACAAAATAATGGGCTAACCACAAGGGAAAACTCCTTTGAAAGAGATTGACTTTCAAAATTTAGCAAAGCGTAAAACTAACTTCATCAAATTATTTTTGATGCCCTCAAGGAGAAATAGGTTTGGAATGATTGTATTCTTACACACCTATGTATGATAAGGCTGCATTCATATATCTAGACTTGTTCACACCGATGCAATCATTGCATAGTACTGTCATCATAGTCACAGCTTGTATGAAAGACTGTGATTTACACTATAAAAGGCTACATAATTATGGTTAGATAATTAAACAGTTTTCTAGGAGTCCAACTATAGTACGCAAACACTGCTTGCTTCTAATGATGACTTTGAATGAGGAATATTTAGCACTGATATGAAACACGAATATTGCTTTAAGTGTAACTAGTTACTACTTATTAAGAAATACATGTAAATCGATATTCACACATAATGACAGTTTTCCAATCAAAACGATGGTTTTGTTTCAATATCAAGTAATTATACCATGAATGTATGTACATATAGTTGAACAATACATATCAGTATGTCATTGTTTATCAACACAGACTGAGAATATCAAAGCAATTCTGATGTGAAGTACTTTACAAGTAATAATGTAGGTGCATCTTTATAAAATGCTGGAAGTAAATTTTTTGATGGCCAATACAATCACAACAATTTATGATACAGTCTCCCTTTATCTTATGAAACGTGTGAACAACATATCCAGATTTGACTAAATGATACAGCTTAAATATTGACCCATTTATAGTTAACATAAAATATCTGCTAAATAACACATTGAATGAACGTTTGAGACTATATAACACATTATGTTCCTTTAAAACAAAAGAATCATCAGTGATCCACTTTCCCCAAGCTTTTTTAGTGCATGTTGTTAGACCGATTAGCCCCAGTCAATATGTTTTTCTTATAACACACATCGCTACTGGTCTTATTTTGCAACATAAAATTTAATGGCAGTTTCATTAAGACTATAATTTATCCAGTAAACATTGATTATTAGCAGTGTTAGGAATCAATTACTGGAAGTTCAACTTATCTCAGAATAGTGTACTAGATCGATGGCGCACTGTAAATGTTGTATTTATTATAATCTCATGGTTGGGACCGGGTACTTCAGAAAGCTAATTGCCGTCTCACTCACTCCCACGAATAATTTTCGCCCTGGAAAGTCGATATGCCCCTCACAGATCGATGATCACACAAGAACAAAACGATGAGGTCCCCCATAACGGGAATCGGACCGGCTGAAGGAGCCAGTAGGAACTGGCGACACGTCACGGAGTAATCAGGAGTACTTCCAGTAATTAATTCAGAACAGCACTAATAATGTAATGGCAGTATTCATAGGGTAAATAAACTGAAATAAAGCTAGAACCAATTTATTCATCTCAAAGAATTATCAACGTCTGCTGACAGCCAGAAGGACTTTCATTACCACATTACTGTAAATGCAGAAATATTCGCGGTACATTAATTTTCGCGGATTTCGCGCTATTTTTGGCGGGCGCGAATTCTAGAACACGCGAAAATATTAGCACGATTTCTTATGCTTGTTTTCAATGGACGCTGCATTGCGCACTTCATCTGATTAATACGTGTTTGCATCCAATTCATATTAGAGTGCTAGTGAGTAAATGTGCAGCGCGAATTCAAGAACCCCTGAATATGTTTTTGGGTCGCTGAACGCGAAAATTTAATCATGCGAAAATAACAGCGTTTACAGTACCACAGTCCAACCTGCTTTAGCGACTACCTGTCTATAAGACCACAATTTTTGTTCACCTTGAAAAGTGTTTCTCATTGAAATGTGTATCAAAGGAACCTGTATGTAAAGACCACCTGCTCATAAAGACCGCTTTTCTTGTCTCCCTCGAGCGGACTTTATAGACAAGTTTTACTCTACTTTTACGCAGAATTAACGCCCTTCTGACTCGAAACAGTTTGTGACAGAAATGTCCTTGATTTTATATGCATACATCGTCATAAATTACGTTCTCTAGTTTTCAACACAAAACCTTCTTTTCTTCTACTACAATCCCCCCCCCCCCCCCCCCCCCCCCCAAGAATCCATACCACTCCCGCATTTCACCACAATGGAAGAAACAAGGTTGTTAAACCCAAATTATCCTTATCAAGAATACACAATGCTCAATGTTCTAGCCAATAAATGGTTAGCACTAAAAATGGCACCAATCCTGTTTGAATCTCAATAGCCTGCAGTCATCATTGCGCTATATGTTCAAGGCACCAATGAGTGTGTTTTTATCGTTATATAGGAAATATTTAAAATGACCAAAATGCATTTTAAGAGGTTCCCACAACTAGCATATGGACGAGTGCCCCATGAAGTCCAAATAACGTATGGCACAGTGTTGGCCGTACACACAAATTCATGCAGGATTGGTGCAATTTCCGTGCTTATCCCAATAAACATCTTGGATTTTGATATTGAATACATACAGTGTGTTTTGCAGAGGTATATTAGACTGTCCTGAAGCTTTCTGCAACCTGCCTTTTCAACCTTCAAATACTTTTGTAGAAGCAGTCCCTGAAATTCTGTCTTTACAGAGGAAATCGCCATAATCCCAATGTTATCCACAGCCATTGATCAGTCTGTAGGCACCCATATCAACCGCACATCAGTGGTGAATCATTTGTGAAACATACAAAACTAACGCTAAAGTATGTCCTATTCAGTATGGTCATTTGTTTTGTGGTTGGATAAGCCTTAATATTTCAATATCACATATTATAAAACGGGTTCAAGAATGTAGCCATCCTGATTGGTCAAATAACACCACGTGACCGTGCAAAAAAAAAGTGATAACGCACGGCAAAAAGGCTCTAAAGCACGGCTGAGCTGCGCGTACGCATAACTCTGGTGCGTGCAAACTTAAAACGCAATGAAATCACGTAGTTTAATTGTCATTTTAGCGCAGGGATTACATGTGCGCACTGAAACGCGCATGACATTTGTTGGCTGCGCTTCTGTGATGTCATCCAGGAAAGCAAATGGCAGCCTCCATGACTGTGCGACTCTTGGCGTTTCTATGGGGTTCGTAAACATTTTTATAGACTTCATAATCATATTGCCGACCCGTTTTATAAAACTATTAATACATGGTTGTGAGTTCGTGCGTTAGTGCGATCTGGCAACACACAGGTTTTTGCGGCTCATGCGTATTCTACACAATAAAAACCTTTGTGTTGCCAGATCACACCAACGCACTCCCAACCATGTATTAACAGTATATAATCAAAGTACAAGTTTCTGGAAGAAATATGTACACTTTACTGTGACCTTTTAGTTTTCATATCCTAATACATATGTTGGCAACATAATGACGCAGTAAGTGTGGACAAGTTCGTGCATATAATGCATGTAGTAATACCCCAAATTTTGGAAGTCAGAACTTCTCTTGTTTTTCTTCAAATTCAAAATACATCCACCATCTCAAATAGATCAATAGATATTTCGGTGTATAGAAATGCATGACATATGAACACCATATCATAATAATGGCAGTATTTGGCAGTTATCAAAATATACTTTACAAAATAGACAATACTATTTCACCTATCATCTGGCATTCAACACCTCTCATATTTGATAGATCTACATCTGGTGACCATTGTTTTAAGAAAAAACTCCAGCCCAAGTTATCACCTGCATGATATTTTACAAATTAAAAGATGAAAGCATGCATTGTACGTAACCAGAATCTGCTTATACAGCTCAAAGTGCTATCCAAGGGACAAACTTATATATTGAGTATGTTATACTTTGGAAAGGGCACTAGCAAGCCAACCAGTTTCGAACCCCCTGATCTGGACCCGTCTCGCCTGCTTCTCAGACAACTAAACCCTTCATCATGACTATCACAGAATCAGCATAAGTATACTTTTCAACACAATTTCCAAAATTATTTAGAAATGAAATACTGCGAAAGCAGAGTGTTATTTTTAAACATGTAACGACAAGAAACTGTCATGAATTTGGACCTCTCACCAAAATCACAAAATCTTCATTAAAGGCATAAGTGCAAAAGTTTACGGTTTAAGGTCCTGCTCATAGGAAAATTAATACAGAGCATCTTTTTCAAGTCATCAGTATTTAACCCTCTCAGTCCCCTAGGTGCAAGAATGTGTATTAACTCAATGGGTTTTTTTATGGCTTGGGACTGAGAGGGTTAAGACAACTCGCACAAGCACATATTGATAGAAGCCAAAATTGTAATTCCCAGGTGTGAATTCTACAAGAAAATCTTCAGAAGAGAGGTGTACATTCACACTAGCTCAGACGATGTGAACATCTCCCTTCACCGATTATTCTTAATGATAGGAAATCCCCCCATACTGATCAAATAATCACTGATGAAGTTAGGAACATAAGAAAGCGGTATCCACAGGTATCTGGCGTCCCAGCCCACTCCGTATCTTGTCTTTGGCCATCGACTGAAGAGGGCATGCTCCATGGCGTCACTCACCAGATGAAGTTTTGTCGAAGTCCGGTTATCAAGCACATTACAGACGTTTGCCCGCACTGCAGAGGAATCAGAAAATAATGGAGTTTTTCAAGATTTGAATACAGGAAATATGCAATGCTTTGATAACTTGACAAGGTCTTGTAGGTTTATACTCCACTTACAAACTTGATGTAAGTTCAGCTACAATTCCTTCAACATTTCTGATACCTTATGACGAAATTTTTCTTAAAATGATTTGTTGTCCTATCAGGCAAATTGGTTGTAGCATTAATAACAATATCACTGACATATTGCCCAAGCAAAGGGGGGGGGCCCTCCACCAGCCATAAAAAGCAGAATATTTAATTTAGAACTTTTCATCTGAAGAAACTTACATCTTTGGAAGCCCTCCTCTATGTATTCAGATTTTCTCTCAGGTTTCAGTCTGTCCCAGGCCTTGTCTAAATTACTTGTGAAGTTAGCTTTACTTGATATCATCGTTCTGAAGAATCCGGGTTCTATAATCGCTACGTTGATGCCATAGTGAAACATTTTAGCTTCTCTCCTGCATCAGAACAGGAAAAAGGAAACAAATCAAAGAATGATGGCAATGCTAATGCCATGTTTTATAATGAATAATTTTGTACTCATTTTGAAAAAAATATTATGGTGTTATCAAAAACTATAAATTTATCATATACTGTAAAACCAATAAAACTTTCACGTACATTGAATGTTTGTGATTTGTGATTTGTGGAAGTTTCATGCTGCAAAATAGATGAATCGCAACTGACACAACACAGATTTCTTGGAATATACAAAAGTTTTGGGCTGAGAAAATGGATTTTTTTTTTCTTTTAACAATTCATAAATGTTTCTGGTTTTACAGTCATTAAATTCAGTATCATTTTCAAAATGAACAAAAAAATTAGTAAGAATAGATTAAACAAATAGTTCTCTAACCTTTCAAGGTTTGTTTTTCCTAAATATTAAATGTCAAGGATACTTCAATGACGGTAAGGATGCTACAGGACACCACATCCTTACGGAAGAGGGTTGTGGTAAAGTGGTTCACTCACAACTTTGACTTACAATCGACAGGTACAGAGTTTGAATCCTGGCCGAGGGTCTTAGGGCCAAAAATATGATACACATACCTCACTGAATCTGAGAAGGCCTCCACGCCAAACTTAGAGACCGTGTAGGCACCGCTAGGTAGGGCAAACCTTCCCTCCATGCTGGCCACGTTGACTATCCTCCCCTTGGCTTTCCTGACCAGCGGAAGGAACGTGATAGACATGTCCATGAGGCCCAGGATGTTGACGTCAAGAACTCGCTGGAAGTCCTCTCTCGTATGCCACTCTTGAAGGCCACACGCCACTGATATCCCTGCATTGTTTACTAACCCCCACAGACCTGTAGAAAAATGAAACAAGGACTTATGTCATGTCACTATGTCAGATATTAAAGAGAAAGTTGAGTTCTGATGATGAGATTACATTGTGAAAGAAACTGTCTCATAGCAATTCTGAAAGGTTGATCATGGCTACATAAGAATTGGAGTATACTGTGAGGTTTTGGGTTCATTAAAATAAGAAAATGACCAAATCCCTCTGAAAAAAAAACACAGGTACTTCACACAGAAATAGGTATATGGGACTGCACACACATGTGGCATGAATGTTTGATCCGAACACTTCAGCAAATTTCTAGTCATATTTCCAATATGAGGGCATTTGAAGTGCAATCCTTTTCAGGGAATTTCTACTATGAATAGGACTAACTATGATGTTCTTCCAAACTGACACAAATGAAAAGAAATGAGAAAGCTCACATTTTTCACCTTACCCAGAACTCAACCTTCTCTTTTGATTCATGCATGTGCAAGTTATTACATAATCTTGACAAAACAACAAAACTGAAAATGTCATTGTAACTGGTGCCATACAGCGAACCACAAAGATCCTGTCATTGTTTTTGAACACCCACGTATATTGCACTTGACTGTCAACTTTTTGAAAGAAAAAATATCACTAATTGACTGCATATTGAGCAACCCATCTACAGACAACAAATTCCTATCATTGTTTCCAAACACCCACTTAACTGCTGATACACCGTACTTTTGCAAGGACTGATATTTTATTACAGTGCACGGCCAATATTGGCATTTGGAAATTCCTAAATCAATCTTAGTTTTCTGATTTCATACATTCACAGAGCTGGAATACAGTTCTTAATAGTGTTACTTGTAACCCATCAGAATATAGAGCACAAGAACCTTGCTAGTTTCAATAGTATCATAACCTGTTAAATCATCACTCATAAGTCATTTACCAGTGTATTTGGAAGTGAGCCATCTTTAAACCACAAGCCACCGACGCCTCAAAGTTATGAGAAAATCAAGGTCTGTAGTAGGACACTAAAATCCGTCAATTCATTAGGTTTAATAAGTACTCATTGGAAGTGAGCCAGTTTTCTAAACCACAGGCCATTAACAGTGCATTGTGCTGTAATTTGACTCTTGAGAAATGATTCCAAGGTCTTAAATGTCAAATAGTTAAATACAATAACTGTACAGGCAGACTTGAAAACATATCTTTCTACTCAAGTCATCATGTACGGCACTACGATCTGATTTATATTCCCTAGTAAAGCCTACAGACCAAAAGGAATCCATACATAGAGATGAAAAAATCTCAAAATGGAAATACTCGTCAATATTGCAAACATTCAGTAACATTGTGAAATAGCTCGGGTAAAAAGGCTAATAATCTACATGTACATTTAAATCAAACACGACCTTCTAATCAAGCACTTAGTGGTATAAAGAGAATGTGATTCAAGAGAGAGAGAGAGAGAGATTAGAGAAAGTGAGAAAGAGAGAGGAAGAGTGACAGTGAGAGTGAGAGAGAGAGAGACAGACAGAGAGGCGAGTTGGAATTAGATTCATTCTTGTTACTTCAGTCTCATACCTTTATTGCTGGGTAATGTTCTTTTGACTTCTTCTAAAGCAGCTTCTATATGTTCATGTTTCGTCACATCGAGTACCAGAGCCTTAGTGCGTTCGGATGTTTCTTGGTCAAGTTCTTCCGCTCCTTTAGCTGTCAGGCATCCAGCGAAGACATGGACACCCAAGCTATCCAACTGCGTAACAAGGAGCTTACCAAAACCACTGTCACATCCTGTTATTAGAACATATCTGAAAGACATAATTCAGTTAATAATCTGTTAATAAAATTAGATCTTGTTATACATATTTTGTATGTCATTATTACCAAATCCTGATAAGAAGAGCTACCGGTATATTTTTGGTCCTGAAACAAAAACAGCATTATTCAAAACAAAGAAATGTTACTTGAAACTTTACTCATTAAAGTATAATTTATAATCATTGTTTTGTAAACTTAGTGGCAAAGAACAGAATGATTAAGTAGGGCATTTACTGTACATGTACATGCTTGTCCAGTTGATACTGATTGTAACATCCATGGAGGAAAATAAGACTCATAGCCATAGGCCCGAATTCACAAACCTCCTCCTGGGTTTTTTTAAGCGTACGTGCGCACAGAGTCCGATCCAATCATATATTTTCTTTGAGTGCGCGCATGGACAATGTGCGCTTATTTACGCTTATTTTAGTTAGTACGCTTAGGTTCGGAGGTTTAAACCTTACCCATGGTTTAAACCTCCTTTGTGAATTCGGGCCATGGTGGAGGGTCCATGGCATGCTAAGAAAGCTTGACTGGGAATACGTGTCTACTGCAGATACAACATTTTACATACACAACTTAACCCCCCCCCCCCCCTTCCAACGCTTGAGATTGTTGTTTTCACCCATTTGCAGATCAATGTAACAGACAAAATACACAAACATGAAAACAGGAAATTATTGGTACAGTACAGACCTACTATGTACAAGTAGTACAGACATGACTTCAATGCATTCATACAAATTTCGGCAGACATTGTTTACATTATACATGTAGACAGTTCATGTGCAGTACTGTACAAGAAAGTGTGTTGAACCCTTCAAGAGATTGTGAACCACACTATGTACACAAAGTTGCTTCATTCAGGCATATTCAGATCACTTTGAGATATATCTATTTCATTAATTTCACTTGATATAACACAGGTTTGGGGTATATCTTATAACTTTAAGGAAATTTATCACAATGACTGACAACCATAAGTTTCCAACCATAGATTCATGTACTGAGCTACAATGTACATGTACATGTAAGAAATAAACAAATTTATCATGACGACCAAATGATTCTAGAGCATACACTGTACTTGTCTAATTGCACGTAAGCACTAATAGACAAGTACTTAATGCAAAACAGTTTAAAAATTTATCATGATGACCGTATGTTTACAAACCATATGTGTGCGTACATGGTACATGTGTCTTCATAAGACTCAGTATACAGTGAATAAACGTACTGAACTACATGTACAAGTTATTTTCTGACAATGTATACATTGTCTGATCGGAGCCAATAGGGTGGTAACTCTGTACAAGTGATGGGACCTAACGCCCTTCTGGCTCTAAGCACATGATATATAGAATGTAACCCCAAATTCCGTTTTTAAAAAAATGAGTATACAGGGGGGCCCGAATTCACAAAGCAGGTTTGGTTTAAACCATGGTTTAAACCATGGTTTAAACCTCCTGGGTTTTTTAAGCGTATGTGCGCACAGAATCCGATCCAATCATATATTTTCTTTGAGCGTGCACATGGCCAATGTGTGCTTATTTACGCTATTTTAGTACGCTTATGGAGGTTTAAACCTTACCCATGGTTTAAACCTCCTTTGTGAATTCGGGCCTACATGTACATGTGTACACGTAGTACCACAGGCATTGCAGAATAAGAGACACTCTCCAATGTTCTCATACCGGTACATACATTACATGTACATTTACTGTCACTATGGATCATGTGTTTGGACTTAAATAAAAATAAACTGAAGACTACTTCCAATTCACAATTCATACCCCCCCCCCCCCCTCTCCCCTTCCCCAAGATAAAAGTCACAGACAGCAAGCTCAATTTCTTGCAGGGTCTAAATAAGTCCAGACTACAGTGTATGTCTCTCGAGGGTATCAAAATTAATATTTCTCTTTGAAGTGCTTAAACTTCAAAGCTAGGATTACTTCATGTACGCTTCAGCAAGTCACAGGAGCCATATCAATTGTATCTGAGTACAATGTTCACAAAAGCTATTGAAATCAAATGCACAGATGCAATAAAACACACTGAATATGACTTTGAGGCAATGACTGTAAACTATGCTATTTGCTCACTCATTCCAATTTAACTTACTTTCCTTTCTGTTCGATGTATAGCTACAATCTGCTAGACTTTGATTTCGAAAATGTACAAGCATGATCTTCAACCTTTACACATTCTGCATGTTAACTCGCGTACATGTAGTCCCTACGCATGACACACAGGGCATGAGTATTGATACTGAATAACCCTGATAATTTTCAGCTCATTTTAATCAGGACTATTTCAGTAATAGACCCCGTTCTCATTACGAGATTGGAAAGTGGATCACGCTATCGTGGGGTGTGCCAGGGAGGTCCACTGGCACGCCGAGGGTTCACACCTCCAGAGGGTAGCGTGATCTATCTTGGCACTCTCTGCACAGTAAACTGGAATACATTGTAGGTGCGCTCTAGATCGCGCTATCTCTCGTGGACCACCCCCTGGAGGGGGTCCGCTTGGGATCGCCGTGGATCGCCGTGGACCGCCGTGGAGCACACCAAAACGACATCACCATGTTCTTACCTTAGAAGTGGCGTGATCTAATGTAGCATGTTCTAGATTGCACTATCCCTTTAAATGAGAATGGGGTCCAGTACTTTACAAGTATACATGTACGGTATATGATTTTTAGAAGGTTATTCACTCTTAGACAGGTCTCTGTTGGTGACTGTGTCAAACCATGATGCACACTAAGTTACTTACACTACACATGTACCAGGCCTACAGTATTAAGATAAAGGTTTTTATAAAGTAATGTATTAGGTTTTACACACATAAGTTTAACAATATACAGATGTACATAATATGGGGATTAGTAAACATACGTGTACAGAACAACAAGTGCCTATGAACTACAGAACTTTATGCATGTTGGTTGCTACTCAGCATACCATATCAATAATTCCATTGTATTCTTTCAATACCTCAGTACCCTGGGTCTTTGTGGATGTCAAGAATATTAAGAAAGGCCAACCACAAACGTACAATAGCAACATTACAGCAATAATAAACCATACTACAAATGTCCCAGGTCATTCAATCCAAAGGAGGCCAACATTTGTATACATTTACCATACTGTATGGGGGGAGCAGTCAATGAAAAAAGAAAAAAAAAAAAAAACATCAAGAGGTGGTAATTTTTCAAAACCCAAGCACTTTATAATGAACTTTTAAGGGATAATGCTGTATACTGTAACAGGTATCGAGGACAACTGTACAAGAAATGCAAGATCAAGCAGTACGAACAAGCCCATGATGACTGATGTAGTGGCCATCTGCCAACTGTACAATTAGCTACTGGATATCATGAGGCTTAATCCAGACTGACAGCTTAATCCTGCAATTGACCTTATTCATTTTCCTCGCTCATAAACATTGTTTATTTTCTTACATCTTTTTCCCTGCTACCCCCCCCCCCCCCCCCCCCCCCCCCCAACCACACACACAAACACACTTGCCCAAAGTGCATGTTGCTATATATCATCAAAAAAATCCAACTACAAAATGAAGGAGATTTTCCTCGTAATTCTAAAAGGGTCATACATAATCAGAAAAGCTAGCTGAAGAACAAATTCTCAATAAGAAGGAATGTATAAAATCACTAAACAAAAACAAGCAGTCCAATTTGGCATCAAAAAACAAACTTAGCACTTTGTATGATGTGTAGAGATCACTTACCTTTCTGTTAGTTTGTCGACGTAGGGTTTCCTAAGATGCCTCTCGATAAGCCTGGCAATTATGGCAAAGGCAAGAATGGCTGCAGCATAGTACGTCAGGCAACACATGACGATGATGATGAACCAACATTGGCAGAGCAATCAATAGATGGAACCAATAGTCTTTCAAATCTTCAAGAGAAGAAATGGAAAAAAAGACCAAGTGGCTCAGTACAAGTGATGAAGTAGAAACAAGTTAATAAGCAACTCAACGTTATCAAATTAGTGATGAGGAATAACAGCAAAAATCAGGTGGTATGAAGTGTTGAGGTCAACAAGACATTAAGTATGTTTGGAAGAGACTGTTCGGGTTGCCCTCGGAGAAGCTGTTATTCTAAAGAAATGGATGCTCTGTCTTTCCTCAGTGTTCTACTACAGTTTATACAAAGATCTTTTAATGAAACTGTGAAAGAATGCCAAAGCTCTCCTCTTCAGGATGTTATCACTACAAGTAGCAGAGTATCAAATGATGAACTTGCCTGCAACTGCCTCCCTCTACAGCTCAATTATTGAAGATAAAAACTTGCATCGGCTGGCTGCAAACGGATGGACAGTAGATGTGGAATAAATTCTCCTTCCTGCCTTTTGATCGAGTCCCTGGGGTCAATGCTCTCAGGTCAAACGGTATTACACTCAGAGCCAACACACCCACACTCCTCAGTCATGGTCGGTCTAATCAGTCATCAGGTCGCCACTGACCATGGCACCCTTTCACCAGTCATCAGGGGCTTGGGTTATGATCCTGAAAGAGAGAGAGAGAGAGAATAGAGTGAGTTGACTCCAGTACAACCACAGTACACCCAGTGAGTGAGTACTGTAGTACAGGTTTAATATAGAGGGGTCTGGATTTCTAATATCAACACCACCCATGCATATCAGACCACACAAAGCCATCATAGACATTTCATAATTCACTCGAGGTGATGGAGAGTTCACCTGGAACAATTTCATGAGGCTCCCCAACCTTTTTCTTTTTCTATAAAGGCTGCTGCAGTAGAAGTACATTGTAAATACGGTAAACATATTCTCCCTTACAAATATGAAACCATGTTCAGTTATAACCTGCTTTCACAAGCCCCTACGATTGTTTACAAGTATAGTAGTCAAATACAGGACAGTTAAATAAACATTCTGTACATGCAGGATCTACTACTCAATATAAATAAAAGTGTTTTGAATCTTGCATTATGAGAGAGAGAGAGAGAGAGAGAGAGAGAGAGAGAGAAAGAGGGAGTCAAAAGAGGAGATACAATGTAGGCAAATTGAGAAAATAAAGGTGATAGGGGAGAGGCAGATACATGTAACAAGAGAAAGAGAGAAAAAAAAAGGATGGCTACAACAAAAAGCAGGAAAAACAAAGTAAGAAAACACAAAACACAAGAAATTACAGGTATAGACAAATGAGAAAACGATGTAAAAGAGAAAGAAGGAATAGAGATAGAGAGAAAGAGAGAGAGAGAGAGAACAGCTCAGAGAAAAGGAAAGGGAAATGGAAACAACTTATTTGCACTGAAAAGATTTTCTTATAGCCCTCCCTCCCTCCCTCCCTCCCTCCCTTTCTTTCTTTTTCTCTTAATAGCTGCCTTACCCCCTCGTCACTCTCTCCTAGATTATCTTCAATTTTTTGATCACCAACATTATACATGTATGTGACATCCTGAATCAAGATTATCAGGGATCAAATTTAAAACAGCTTGCTAAGGATTCATGATTGTGTTGCAATCACTCATATTTCGGAATCAACAAGGGTAAAAAGTCATATGAATAAGTTACATGTTGCTTATCAAAATGCCATTTTTGGCAACAATCATTACAGTGTTGGTGAGGCCACTCACTTGTGGGTTAATAGCTATATGGGTCTACATGTATGTCCAAAACTCACTGCTGTGGTAGTAAAAAAAAAACACTAAAATTATTAAATGTTAGTAGACATGAAGAATGACTTAAGTTTAGGCAAAGGGAGTTACATGTACACCAATCACGGTAAACGAATCACATATGATAGCTAGCATTCGACCAATCATTTGATTTAGGAAAGAGCAGTATAAAAAAATCACCTCCAAAAAGCAGTATTGTGTCCTACAAAAGAATTAAGCATCACATTTTCAATAATCATCACTATTATTACTTCCTAGTTGCTATTGAATACTGCAAAGTTTCTGCATTTTAGGTTCTCATGGGGAAACTGACACCACTCGGCTATTTACGCGATAACAGGGGTTATCAATCACCAAGAGTGCACTTTAATATTAAAGGGATATACGCCACAAGGCGGCCGTGGGGAAAGTCAGGATTGCGTAAGCCCCATTCACTCGTACACAAACTTTGTGCGTCGAACGCGTTCGTTGGACTACTGGGATTATATTTCGACTGCATGCATGAACGAAGCCGACCGAATCTCACACGAGAGCTTGAGCTCAGGCGGAGCGTGCATGTTGCGCGGCGACCAGTCTGTCCAACTTTGCACCCGCGGGGCAATGGCATGATCAGGTAACGATCACGGTGCCCTCTCGCGGCATAAAAAACGTCCACAATCTGCGGTTGAGTATCCCTTTAAGTTCTGCCCTGTAAAGAAAAGTAATCATCATAAATGAATCATCCGCAAGAAGACTGGCATTTTTGCGATCTCGAAGCAAACTCCTGGTGTACCTTCGAATTTCACTGGTGTGTGAGAAGTTTAGGCCTAAATTTACAAACATTAATTCAATTCCAACAATTCAGAGTACACAAACTACATGTACGACGCAGTGCACATAGAAACTGGTGACTCTTTGCCTTTAAAGTAGAACGTTGATGATTTTAAATATTGGCTTAATACTTATTATTGCATAGATGGCATAAATTAAACAAGGTTATCCAAATTCAACGCTTGGAAACATTTGAAGTAATGATTATTATCAATTATAAAACGGTAAAATACAGCCCCCGATATAGCAGCTGAAGAGCTCCTCGAACGCTGCTGAGATATGTGACGACACACCCTGGACCAGTCCTGGCTAAGCAGACGATGTCCCATAACATCTTACACATTTTTCAGAGCCTATTTTGTCATCTCCTCTTCACTTATTTCTCTTCCTTCACTAGCGTCAGTCTTAATGTTAGTCTGTTGCCTCACTCTTAACTTCGTGTATGGTATTATTTTGATGAAAAATGCAGCGTTAAAAAAATAAAGGAATCAGTCACTTGTAAACAAAATAAGACGCCATTGTATTTTCAGCTGTTTGCACCGGGGCATGTTCGGCGTTTCAAGAGGGAACGAATACCATCCTGCTATTATTCGGAGGGCTTTTCAATTTGAAAGTGGGGTTTATTTCATTGATCATTGACCCTTCTCCTATGTATTTACAATCAAACGGTTTTAGCTATCAGAATCAGTTTCACTTTCCCTTTATAATGGTGTGAAATAAGGTCATGTTTAAATACACCAAACTCTTTATAATTTGATAAATAATTGCATTGCAATTACGTTCATTCATTATAGGCCGTCGTCTGCTTAAGCAGGATCGATCCCGAGTGTGACGACATCAAAACATCGCTATATTTCTGGCGAATCCTCGGATATTCCAGATGCTGAGAAGAGCTTTTATTTGTGTTGTTTTTATAATCACCAGATACGCAGTTGACATAAAACTTATAAGATTGCCATCTGTAAGCTTCCCAGTTTCTAGTGATACATTAATTGCCATATTTGTGATTTTCTTTGAATATCTACTTTAATTGTGCATGTACTACATTTACCTTTCTTTGATGCAAGTCTTGATAACATGTTTAATCTACTGACTGAAAGTATCCATTGCAAATTATATGTCTTTAAAGAAATGTAGTACTGCTACACCAATAACAAACATATACAGTAAATGTACATGTTCTAAATCAGTATTTTATACAAGAGTGTGTTTGTTTATATTCAAGACAATATTCTCATCACAACAAATAATTTGTTAATAGTGCGGAAGATGTTGATCATCGTGGTAGAAGTTGATCTGTTGTCACACGAAGGAGCAAACGAGGGTTGCGACGTTTCGACCGCTAACTGCTAGTCTTCGTCAGGCAATGTGGACAATCGGCGCTGCAAGCGCCTTTTTTATAGCGTAAGCTGCGTTCCGAGGGTGCCGGAACTGCCGCGCTGCTATTGGTCCGTGAAACCGACCAATCAGAAACCGCGGACTGTGCGATCAGTGAGCGAGATGCGGACGTCGGGGAAAATCCCGTCGGTGCTGCTGGCAGGCTGCTGGCGGGCTACTGGCGGGCGAAATGCGGACGTCAGACGGAGGGCAACGGTGGAGGGCAACGGTAGGGGGCGCATGTCGGCGGATGGTGGGGTGCCATTCCTCATGGCAATGCCGTTATCTCTATTGATATTATTGGGGTGTAAACGGATTTGGATACATGTAGCTTCTTTAACACGCCGTACCAGTGCTTATCCCGCGCTACGCAACTTACCTCATCCCAATCGGGAGGATGCTGTGCACTCCAAGCATGCTCAGCGACTGCCGAACTATCTATGCGACGTTGCTTGACATCTCTGCGGTGTTCTAGCATTCTTTCGTTTACGGGTCTACCTGTTTTGCCGATGTAGACCTTGTCGCAAGTCCCGCATGGGATCTTGTAGACAACACCGTCAAGTCTGCTGGGTAGCGTGAGGTCCTTTGGGTGGACTAGCTGGTTACGAATAGTGGTGTCGGATTTGAAAACGGCGCGTATGCTATGCTTCTCTAGGTGTCTAGGGTTCTCTAGGGTTCTATTTCTCGCCAGCTCCTCGAATAGGGTGTACAATACTATGCAAGATCTAAAAAATCCCTGTTAAGGATCTAAAAATCAGAAATTTTTCGCAGGTTTCCCTGAATAGGGTATCAAAAACCTCTTGACTTATTAAAATCCTCGTTTAGGGTGCTTTCCAGAAAGTCATGGACGCGGATGCCGTACAGCCTCCAATGGGACATTTTTTCATAAGTCGCAAGCTCAAAAGTGTCAAATCGCATGTTGCAGTCAAATATGGTCAGTGTGTGAGATGCACACGCGATATCTCCGTTAGTCTCGAGATTTTTTAGCCTTAAATTATATTATAATTTTACTTGAATTCTTCCAATTTTACTTTTTATTTCCAACAGTAGGGTCTAGGGCCTGGGTTCTTCTTCATTATTTTGTCAGGCAAGCCAGAAATATGCCTGAAAAATTACATTGTGGGCCACTGAGTAATACACACAAAGATGTAATGGGACTGACCGAATACAATGTGTATTAACTTTCTGGTTTTCCATTCAGGAGGGCAAGCAGAGCTAGCGGGGGGGAAAAAAATGACACTTTAGAACCGTGAAAATGTAATTTCGGCATCAAATTTATAAATAAGATATGAAAAATAACAAAGAGACCATTTCACTGCCCTGAAAATAATGAGGTGGCGGGTGCCTTATTGCCGTGTGATTTTGATATTCACTGTCCTTTAATAGCCCCCATCCCCGAATCTAAGGACGATGGAACAGTTTTTGAATATCCTTCCTGTTTCATAATTATCATCTTTATTTTTTTCTTCATTAGATGGTTTGTTTGTTTTTCAAACTGGCATGGTAGGACAGGCCCAGGGAAAGAATAATTATCATATGCTATTTGCAAGCGAGCGAGCAAAAATTTTGATACCTTTATTCAAGAATGATGTATTACGTATCCACATAATACATAAAAGAAATTTTGTTTACTAGATTTTTTTTGGGGCCGCATGAAATCGTCTTGCGGGCCGCAAGTGGCCCATGGGCTGCACTTTAAGAACAGGGGGTCTAGGGTCTACTTCTTTGCTAATCATTTGCATTTTACACATTGATATCAAATAATTTTGAATTTAAGTGTTTTGAAATGTGTAATTAATGCGAAATTCAACACAAGTATTTGCGATCAATTCAACTCTCTGGGCTCACTCCGCGCGATTTTCTGCCGAGGCCGAGTTCGTCCTAGTGCCGAGTTATCCCGGATCGATCTAGACTACATGTAGGTCTAACTTCAGTTAGCCTCTAATGCCATTCGTGTGTCGGAACCACTCAGCCCCACTGGAGATTACGCAGCCTGTTGCATGTACAGCCTGCCGTATTAATCCTATGAAAAAATTAATAAATATCACAGTAAAATTAGAACATCACTTTAATACCAACACGTTGCCTTGGGTTTACTCCTGAATTTGATATGAAGTTTCTGCACTCTGGTCTCGAAAAAGCGGAATTTTGGAGCTTGAAAGTTGTCTGCTGTGACTGAGCTGAAAGGATGTCGCCTCCATGGACAAATCACTTTTTTTACGTATTTTGCTGCCCTCTTGAGCCCGATATAGGAAATTACTTTTGGGGCTCCGTGGTATGAGCCGCCGTTTTTAAATTTATCATTTAGTCACTTCTTTTGTATATAATTTAATAATTTAACTTTTCATATAAAAATGTCATAGAATAATTACAAAACTACAGGTATTAATGAATAATAATTTTCATGTGTTTACTTTTTTGTAAATGATGATTTTAAAATATCAATTATTTATATTTATATTGCTTTCAAGTGGAGTCCATAAATGATTTAACAATATTCATTTATGTGGGGGGGATTAACTTATCACAATTTTGTTTTAAATAAATAATAAGTGTCACAATATCCAATATCTTTGCTTGACACTGTATCCCTTAAAGGGAATCGGTAACTTTATGGAGGCTTGATTTAATACATTGTTAAATTTTTATATCTGTCCTGTATGATGTTCAGAAGGATAAATAAATAGCCAGGCATAGAAAGGTTTTCAAATAACAATGTTACTAAAGTGCGATAAGCTTTAACAGATGAATTGCTCAGACACATTAAACAAGAGCATTGTGAGTACATGTATTTAGTTATTTATTTACTTATTTCTGATATTTAGACAGGGTGACTCATTATCACCAATATTGGTGGTCTTCCATGGGGCCCTGATAGCAATAATAAGTAACATTAATAGCCAATAAATAATTATTTAAAAAAACTCATAACAAAAAATAAATAAGAACATACATAAATATATATACATGGTATCCTGATCATTAACATTTTTTAACGAAAAATTTGAAAATGTTGCACATTTCTATTATCTAATCATTCTTATCATATGTATAGTCAATAGATATTTTCTAAAATCCATTGAAAAATAACCATGTTAATGTAGTTATTTTTAAATGGCATAATATATTTTTCAAAGTATATACACAAAGTACATGTATTTTAGCTCAGTATAGATACCAATTTGTATCCATATTTACAAAACATATTAAATAGGATAGTAACTTATTCAGATATTTCACAATGATTGCATGTAGTATAAATGTAACAATCGAATGTTTGTCTCTTATAAAGCAGTAAAATACGAATATAAATGAATGATACGAAATAATTAACAAAAATGTATAAATAACAAAATCCATCATGCTTGGTTACAATACTTCTATAGTTTATTTACAAATCCACAATTTTTTCAGCCTCTCCCTTTATCAAGTGGAAATACAGTATATCTAAAAATAGGCTGTGTATACCGCCAACTTACAAAAGTTACAGCCACAAGGGTATGGCTGTATCCACAGCCCCGTCGGAGGATACAGCCACACGCGTCGCGCATGCAAAATCGAAAAGTAATATTGCACTCTACTCTCCCCTACCCATTCCCCTCTCCTTCATCTCTTCCACTCCCGATTCATCATAGTCATCAAACTAACCATTTTTGTCTTGTCCGCTGCAGGAATTGAACCTGGTACCTCAAGATCTGGGGTGGTATTCTGAGATTTATTTTATCTTTTTAGTGAAATAATTTTAATTGTCATAACAAAATGTACGCTTATGGCGCATAATTGGTTAATGCCTGCGCAAAAGTGGCTGCGTACGCGGAATTCATCGCCGCAAACACCAATGAAATTTTGCAATTTGAAATGTGTTATGACAATTAAAATCTTTTCACTAAAATCAAGATAAAATAAATCTCAGAATACCACCCCTGCAGACCAGCGTCGTATTGATCGCGCCACAAAGGCGAGTTGGCAGCTGACTGTATTTCTGGCATTAAATATGTGCGCGTCTCTTGACGGAATAAACTGTATTAATTGACGAGTGTGGCTGTATCCTCGGATCGGACGTGTGTCTCTACCTTACAGCCACACGCGTGTGGCGGTATACACTTCCTAAAATATATATTACTTCACAAACGCCGCCTCATAACAGCAAGGGTCGGCAGTATTTTTTCCCGTCCGATTTTCCTATAATGGTCACCTTACCACCCAAAAACTCCGACAGCAGAGACGACTTCACTTTCATGACTTTGGAAGGTGGTAAGATTTGTCTTCTTTAATTCTTTATCATTAATTTTAAGTTTCATAAATTAATCATTGTTTTAATTTTATCATCTAGACCTAGCTTCAATACTTAGTCACCCCTCTGGAGTAAATAATTTACTTCATGGTGAGGTTCAAGAGCGTGAGTTAGGTGAAACTTAGTTTCAACCTACCCGTAATGAAAGAGGAGTACGACTACGAGGTTATATAATCATAACTAGTCCTACAGGGTCCTATATGTACCATGTGTACTAGTACACTGGACATGTTGGATGAGCATCAGTGTCTAGGCCCCCCCCCCCCCCACAAAGTGGTAGCGTCCTGAGTACTATTCCGTGTGTCTCACAATTTACATGGGCAAATGACAACGTACAGTTGTATCGTAGGGACTATTTTTTAAATCAAAGTATCATATATGTAGGCATGTGCAAATGCAACGGTACCGCGAGCGCCGAGTACGGCGAGAGGGCTTGTTCACATTCTGTTCGCAAGTGACATCGCCTCTGCATACATCCCAATTGAAAATCAGCTCTCTCGAGCGTGCGCACATCGGCGCAACTTTCTCGAGGCCGTATTTGAGCAGCCCAGACTCTGCACTTTCGATACATGTAAGTTTCAATGTGGACATCCACCATCCAGAAATTGATATCATCGCTTGAAATTTTAGAAAAGTTTTGGCCGTTTTCATCATCGAATTTCATCAGTAAAATGAGTAAAATATTTATTAAAACAGTGAACATAACTTTTGTTAATTATCAAAGTATGAAATGATTCATTTTGACTAGATTCTAGACATGCGCCAGCTTTCAAATAGGTCACGCAGGAAACTCTTGCACAGCGGGTCTGTCAGAAGCCAGGCCGCCGGTAACTCCAGGGAGCTCCAACGCGCAGCGTTGGAGCTCCAGGTACAACTATCCAAAGTCGACCTAGCCCATTTTATGGCTAATCGCATCGCTTAATTTCGGCAGGTAAGATAGAAATTTGTACTTACACTTTAAGAGAATTACTGTAACTATGTAGCAGGCTCTTTGATTTTACGATTTAACGATTGTTTCGATGAAAAAAAATTTCCTCGCCGAGCTGATCTTTTCCCCGTACTGTACCGTCGATTCAAATGACTCGATTCAAATGACTCAATCGCACTGTGTGTAATGTACCGTATATACGTCGCTGACTCATTTGAATCGACGGTACAGTACGGGAAAAGATCGGCTCTGCGAGGAAATTCCATTTTTTTCATCGAAACAATCGTTAAATCGTAAAATGAAGAAGCCTGCTACATAGTTACAGTAATTTTCTTGAAGTGTAAGTACAAATTTCTATCTTACCTGCCGAAATTAAGCGATGCAATTAGCCATAAAATGGGCGAGGTCGACTTTGGATAGTTGTACCTGGAGTTAGGCCGCCGGGTGCGCCGGTCCAAGAGCTGGCACTCGGTCGATGATAGTGTCATTGTTAGTGTCATTGGAAAGGTCTCTTAAAGAGCTTTCCTATGATACTATTTGTATCAAGATGTATGCAGTTCAATTTTTTTTGTCACATAGCTAATATATGTGATGCCACTTACCTAAACAGACCTTCCGCAGATCAGCTCTTCCTCAGAAATGTATAGAATCAATCAAATGTCACTTTTTTCACTCAATTGTAATCCTCCCTCTCATCTCTAGCTCTCGCGAGCGAAAATTCGAACATATGTAAAAAATATACTGACGCGCATGCGTATTGCAAACTATACATCGGCCTCCGAAAATTTTTAGTACAGGTGCCGGGCAATTAATAGGTCTTTTTATATCCTCATCGAAAAGAAAGACGACAGTTATTCGGAAAGTATTGTAAGTACCTAAAGCATCCTCAAATGAAGTCATATTTCATGGTATAATTTTGACATACGAGCTTGGATTTAAGAGGCATCCAACCTTTCAAAGGACTGCTGATCGCAGCCCGAACACGTAGTAAGGTCCCCCCCCCCCACCATGCCTAGCCAGGATTAGATTCGCGAGTGTAAAAAAAAAAAAAAAATGGCTATACGCCTTTTACATCACGAAGCCAGGCGTTTATCCCCAGCAATCTAATTGCGCACGGGTTAGCAGGACATGAAAATGCCCTGAAATAACACTTTTCTGATAACTCCCGCGACCGACAGGCCATTCCCAACAGCGTTTCCTCCTAGGGGAACGTTTGGAATTAGAATGTGTTTTTGATCGTATGCATTTTTATCAAAAAATCCAAAAAAAGATAAGAAATTTTGTCAGCGACGTATAGTTTCAATTATGGTTGCATCGCGCGCCGTCGCATGCAGCCACCATCTTATTTTTATATCTGCATGACAAGACAGGGGGCATGGATACAGGCAAACCCGGAGAATAGGGGCCAGTGTTTGTGTGTATCCATTGTCATGCCTTATCTGCATGACAAGAGGAGGCATGGATACACACAAACACTGGCGAGTTTTCGGAAATTTCTTACGATCTTTTTTGGATTTTTTGGTAAAAATACGTACGATCAAAAAGACATTCTAATTCTAAACGTTTTCCTAGGAGGATACGCTGTGGTGAAGGAGCTATCGGTCACGGGAGTTATCAGAAAAGTGATATTTCAGGGCATTTTCCAGTCCTGCTAACCCGTGCGCAGTTAGATTGCTGGGTAAGAACGCCTGGCTTTGTGATGTAGAAGGCGTAGGCCTATAGGCTAAAATGGCTATAGTATAGCCATTTTATTTTTTTTTACATTCACAAAGCCAATCCTGGCTATTCGTGATGTAAGGCGTATTATAGGCCTAGCCAATTTTTTTTTTTTTTTTTACACTCACGAAGCTAATCCTGGGACCTGGCTAACCATGCTAACCATGCCTAACGTTAGGCCTACTGCTTGACATGCTTGAGAAGTTGAGTTGAGGTTTCACTTTCACAAGAAATAAAGTTTCTGGCGTTATCGTACTTGAGGAAACCACCGTTCACTCTCCACAGAAGAGCTTCATTGCGTCACATACAT